>CM076574.1:275480339-275828408 GCA_034641835.2 Pinus albicaulis
CCGATTGCATGGTTTGTCCCTGCTGAACTTTAGTTAAAACAGGGGGGGGTGAAATCACTTAACACATACATAAGCTTTTTAAAATTTTCATCAACTTATTTACAGCTTAATTTTATAACCAACTTGAATATGTGAACAGACTTAATATGTTGTAGCAAGTATTAAATTAACGTGACACCAAACTTATTATGAGAGCAACAAACATTAAGCAGATTGGGTAGATCATTTCAACACATAGGCAACACACATAGAGACAACAGATATAAGTGGAAACCCATAAAGGGAGAAAACCACATCTTATTATTGTTGTGATGCAAAGGCAAGCTCCAACTCCCTCTCACCATTGTTTTCTGCAGGCACCAACCTACAGGAGGCTCCAACCTCAGTCAGCTACAACTGACAGCTATCAAGCTTCAACTTGATAGGGAAGCTCCAACTTCCTCAATTAATCAAAGGAAATTATTTGCTGATTTACCTCAGGTATCAGCTCTGTTCTGTAGCATCTCTTTCTTCTCCTCTCTTCCTTATCTTCTCTGCCTCAATTTTCCATACTCTTCATTCTCTATTCTCACTCTCTAACCTCTCTATGCATATCAAGATGATATTATTTAAAGAGATTTCCTTATGAATGTTTGTTTTCCTCAGGGAATTTGAAATGGATAGCCATACCTCTTAGCCTTCTGCCTTCTCATTTATTTTCCAGCTTACTCAGAAAAATATAGCTGTATGTACTAATTTTAATATTACAGTGGGAATTTTGTATTCTTCCAGAGACTTGCCAATGCATCACAAACAATATAAACCAATAAAAAACGTATACATTCAGTTACAATGAGGATTAAAAATCAACTTATTCAGTTTTGGATCACTGTGTTTGTCTTTTCTGTGACTGTGTTTGTCCCTTTCGGCTTTGTTTGATTTCCTATTCACTGTCGCAATGTAACTGCCATACATATGTAACTGCGCTTTTCATATATCGCAATTTAACTCTCAGCATGATAATGAAGTGTTTTTAACATATAAAATTCCCCTTTTGTAATGAAAATCAACTCACGGAGAACTTAAATCAAAACTTTTTAATACTTAAAATGCCCTTTCGGGCCCACTCGCCAAGCTTGTTTTATTCTCCGATGCGATGAGTCACCTCCTGAATTCTTCCGATTGCGATTAATCACAATCGCAACTTCTAGTTGTGAGTTTCGATGCTCCGATGCTCCGATGTGATCACTCCGATCCGATGATTCACTGTTCACTGCACTTTACTGTGTCGATGCGATTAATCGTAACTGAATACTTCCGATTGCGATTGATGCATTTGCGAAGGACCCGATGAGATCATCGCAATCACAGCTTTCAATATAGTGCTCCGATGTTCTACTTCTTTATGATGCGATGGCCTACTTTGATGTCAGAACTTAAGCATGTATGAATCACAGTTCATAAGCCCATCGGGTCCGCATCTTCATCGCAATCACAATATTTTGTTAACATGTTCCACTGCCAACTTTTCTCTGATGCGATTGGTGAGGGTCCCACAATATAAGACTTTGTTTGTATTAGGCCTGAACAATAGAGTGCTTCACATATATGTATATATATACTTTGGCCCCTTGTTTATAAAGCGCTACACATATATAAAGCGCTACATATATATGTATACTTTGCCGCTTTAGTCTTTATGTATCCACCAGCTTGGGTTATGATTCTCGGAATTTTATGTAGGGGTTCCCACACTATATGTATACTATTATCCGTCAACATAGTACTAAGTCTTTCGCTTATACTTAAACCTAGCACTAATGTATATATATATATTTATATAACCTCTCGGGCTCCGTAGTTCGTTTAATGTTTCCGCTCCCAGCATAGACTTAGCCATGTTGTTTATTCAAACCTTAGTCTTAATGCTACAAATGGTTCCGGCTCTTTTAATTACATACACCCATGCTTATAGCATTCACTCAAGGTTTATATATATTAATGCAGCACATATATCATATGGTGGTTCACGGGTCCCACGCTCTACTGTTCACCCTCGTCAGTTAAGCATATCCACATTATATGAATTTCTATAGGTCCGCACCCTTTGTATCATTTCATTCAAATCATCAATCAACTTATAACTAAAACCAACGCGACATTTTAATACAAAGCCATTCCATGGAGCCCACATGTGTTTGATAAAATCTTCACTTTTAGTACGTTCCAATTGACAACACCCTTTGAACATATATATATGTAAAAGCCTAAGTCAATCATCGACCATGGTTTTAACCCTCGGCATAACATAATGTATTAAATTGCATCAAATATATAATCCGCACATAACCCATTCTTATATGTGCACTCAACTTTAATATATGTCCAATATTGCAATAGATATCAAACCCGATACATATTTTAACACATATACGTTCTCGGGGCCCACCTCCATTAACACGCCTCTTGCATCCGACGACGGACAGTTTATCGCATCGACTCTGATGATCCAACGGATGTCATACCATTTCGCATTTTTTATTGAGCCGAGTTTTAACACTTCAAATTTGCGCGAATTTTTTTTTTTTACAAAACCGCCTGAGGACATGTGTCCTTCAATGACATATATCACGTTCATTTTGGCAATACTTCTTACCGCTTCAACCGATGTGTGAACCCACTGGTTTTTTGGCCCTCTGGTTTTACTGTTCATGTTCGGGGTTCTGCTTCAATAAAAAATTTCACGTCTTCGTTATATACTTATACTTACAATCTCTTTTTAAAATTTTATTTCTTATTTCTTCAGCTCTAGAATATATTAACCCTGTTTCAATGTTATGTTAATACAACGCTACCAACGCTACCATAAGGTTTATTCCCCTTATACACAGAGCCTCGGTTCCTTCCCCTTTACGCACGTTTCGCATCTCCTGCAATCATTTCAGCATTGGTTAGATACGGCTGCGCAGCACCTGCTGTTATTTGTTTTATCTTTGCCTCTAAACATATCTTTGTCATGTTCACATTGTTTACACATCCTTGTCTATATTTAAGCGCCTCACGCCCAAATGTGCACTCTGTCCTTTGTATTATCCTTTAGCTTCTCTGTTGTCTTTTGTGTCTTTCTGTCTCGCCTTCAATGTTTCCTTTGGATTTACGCCTCCTTTCTGTCTCCTCTCTTTTTGTTGCCTATCTTCACTCCTGCTATCAATGACAACATTTCCAACATGTTGGGAAGAGGAGGAAGATGCGCTCTGTCGGTTTTGAGGAAGGATGCAGCCATACTATTGCAGGTTTGGAGAAAGGATGTAGGAGATTTGTGCCCCCAACCGTGCTCATAGATCTAGCACCATGGATAGTGTGAGGATCTATGCATTGCTCTCGACTCCACAACTCCAAAAACAGGTATCTTATTCTTCAATACAACAAGAATTTTGGTTGGCATTTTAGCTTTTTTTTCAGGATCTTGTCTCATGGGTCTACTTGTAATTTGTTCTATTTGGACTGCAACCCATTACCAACCCGATCTGATGAAACAAATGCACAGTGGCCTCTCTGGGAGCTTAAAAGCCTGATCAGACCTTACCACAGAAGTTGCACTGCTATCACTCGTTGCAGGCGTTACACTGGCTAAGCTTCACTTGGCTTCATCGTCTTTTCCCCCTTGTTGGAACCCTACTATATGGTACATTTGATTGTCTAGATGAATAATATTATTTGTGTGTGCGCGTAGTGTAATCAAGAACCCTGAAATATCTGCACTAGTTTCATCATTACTCTTGAGTATCTCAGATCCTAATGAATACACAAAGCATTCCCTTGACATTCTTCTACAGGTATTTTTTAAAGTTTTGTGTCAGGCCTTCTATACCATTTTTTGTGAGATTTGATGTTTTTTATTTATTACCAACATCTTGTATTCCTTTATCTCTTACCATCATTACAGACAACGTTTGTCAATACTATTGATGCTCCATCACTAGCATTGTTGGTGCCTATAGTCCACCACGGTCTTAGGGAAAGAAGTGCAGATACATGCAAATAAAGCAGCCCAGATTGTTGGAAACATGTGTTCTTTGGTAACAGAGCCAAAGGATATGCTACCATATATAAGCGTGATGCTTCCTGAAGTGAAGAAGGTATTGGCAGAATATTTTTTTCCTATATGTTTCTTATTGAGATATTTTGTTCAGACATTTCTAATTAATTTAAATTCTGCACAGGTTCTTGCAGACCCTATACTAGAAGTACGTGTTGTTGCAGCTAGAGCTCTTGGGTCGCTCATAAGGGGCATGGGTGAAGAGAACTTCCCGGATCTGGTGCCTTGGTTACTGGAGACTCTGAAATCAGATAACAACAATGTTGAGTGATCAGGAGCTGCATAGGGCTTGAGTGAGGTAATTGAAATTATGCTAAAAAATTCATTGTGGGCAACTTATGCATGCCTAGACACTTAGGCTTGTGAAAAACCTGCCCAAACTACAAACATTAATTGATTGGCACCACCATGATAGTTCCCTCCACTAGGAAGAAAATTTTCTTTCTCTCATGCTAGTGGACTTGTTGGTTGGCTTACCATTTGGTTGACGTAAAGCCTTACTATAAGGATGGACAAAATGATTGCACTTTTCTAAGTCTTTCGTGCATATGTGTTCGAGTTTAGAATTATATATTAGCACATGGTTAATTGCTGCAAAGTGTTGATTGTGGTACTGTACAGTTACAGTAGCAATGGATTTTTGTTTTGAAAGGAAATCCTTGTGTAATTCCCTCTCCTTCCTCAACACATCTAGATAGAGGGAAGTTATTCTGAGTCAGTTAATTTGATTTGAACCCATGATCTTGTCTCTAAGAACATCCTCAAGAAACTTCCTTTTCCCTTGATTTTTCTTATAGTTCCTGGATCCTTCTTGAAGCTTATCGATGAGTCTTTTACCCTGTTCTTGACCTGCAACTTCTGAAAATTCAAAAAATTCTTTGAAATTCGGCTCCATGTCCCCTGTTTTGGCCTTCATTTCTTTGACATCCTTGTATATTATTGTTCTTAAGTAGGTTTTTTGTCCATATTGATGTTTTCTTGTATGTTTCTTTTCCAAGTATGTTATACACCTTTTCATATCAGACTTGTCATTCATTTGCTTTATCTCGTCTTCATATTGAAACCTGAGATCATTATTACAAATCAGAGATGCTTCTTCAATTTCTCTCTGTACATGCATCCATAGTTCATAAAAGACTTGTACTAGGATGGATCTCTATACATTTGACATTGCCATAACATAATTTTTTTAGAATTTTGATTGCCATATATTCCATCTTGTGAAATCTTGGAGCTTTCCTTCAGTTGGTCCTCTACCCTGTTTATTTGAGGTCCATGAATTTTTATTTGCATTGCATTTGTTTTCAAGAGACAAATTTTTGTCTTTCTCCTTTATGACAGCTTCTTGTACTCGTTCATCTTCATATTCTTCAAGTCTTGCAAACAAAAACTCATATAAACAGTTAGACTGAAAAACTTGATGCTCATTTGCCCCTGTTGATGCCTCTAGGATTGAAATTTCTCCTCTATGCTGGATTGAACTTCTTAAGTTTTCCATGAGACTCTTATCTTGTCTCTCATCCACCTCTTCTTCATCAAACATTGGTCCTCTCTCAAGTTCACAGATAAAGATTGCTTTCTTTTCCCCTAAGGACTAACTTTCATACCTTTTTCTTCCTTCAACTCATTTTTTTCTCCATGCCCCTAATTCGGGTAGAGAGTTTGATAAAAAACGCTGATTTCAGTGAGTCTCAGGAAGGATACAAGGTTTTGTCGAATGTGTATGATCTAAGCTAGGGACTTGCGCGACAATTGACTTCCTCATTACTTGGTAGAGCCATTGAAGGAATCTGGTACAGTAAATATCAAAATGCTATGCTTAAGATGTATTTTATGAATGAATCTCTTTTTCTAAAAAAAGGTATACGTTTTGCATTAGTTTACATTGATGTTTAAAGTTATATTGAACAACTTACATTAAGCCCAGCTACAACTCGAGAAATTGTAGACTTAAATTAAGATAAGTTGCTTTGCATTTATTGAAATTAAAATTTACCAAAGATTAAGTTTGAACAAAGAATAATTAGCTTGTGTGGAATTTGAATCATTTCTGGTAGGTGAGCTGAAACTTCAGTGCCCTCAACATGGGTTAGGATTAATGGTAGAGATCTTGGGTTTTCATGGATGAGATCCATGTTCAAATCCCATGGAGTATATGAGTAAGGGAGGCCAAAAATGTGAAACGGGTTGAGGCAAAGTGAAAATGGATAGTCGAATCAGAAAATTGGTAAATCTCATCAAATGTCAAGAAATATGAATGATGGACCATGGGCTATGGCATTACTGTTTGAGTCATGAAGCATAGGAAAATTACTATTGGGTTGAGAGCTCATAAACAAGAATCTCAACACATCTTTCTCCAATGGTGCTATTAATTTCGATTCCAATTCTCTCTGGCCTCATTTGAGAAGGCTAGCTTCCTAATGTTGAGTATCTAATTATTACTTGGATCAACCTTGTCCAATTCGATTGTATAATCATCCCTAGTTCCTTCCCATTTCCTCCTACATGGTTGAAGTGCATGAACATATTACAGTTATGATGGCATTTATAGTCATTGTATATTTTCCTCAACAACAGAATAGCACTTAAAGCTATGTTACTGGATCTGTTGGTCCTGAGGGATGGATCCCCAGATTGGATCCTGATCCACTAGGATTTTCCCGAGATATGTTTCATACTTGTCTACTGTGTAGATCGAGATAGATCCCTCATCCATGAAACGAATCCCAAGCATCATGATTCATAAGTGGATCCAAAAATTTTGGTTTCTTAAAATATGAAAATAAAACGAATTTTTTTGGTATTCTATATTCACCCAAAGTTGATTATCCTTTGTGCTCATTCACAGCTTAACCGAAATTAAGTGACAATTTTTGTTGCCAATTAGGTGTAGTTTGAGTGGCTGAGAAGGAATGTTGTTTCCTCCCTTGCTTAAGTTGGGTTCAAATCCCACTATGTGATATGCTTACTTAGTGAGCCAATTGTTATCGAGATGCTGACCTGACTTTGAGTTTTAAAGAATCTGGTTTACTATGTCTACCATCCATGGAATGAAGGAAAGTGCAGGTGTGTTTCCCCAAGAAAAGTAGATTCTGTGCAAAAGAATATCAAAAAATCTATACATTTTAAAATTTTTATATAACTTTGTGTGTTTACAATATTTCCTTCCAAGGAAAAAAATGCTTTCTTTATTTCAGTAGAGAATAAAGAGCACTCTCTTAAGGTGCTCAAGTCACTTTACAAATAGATGAGACTGTCTACTTGTTTGTTAATCAAGTAATTTGTCTTCCAATATTCTACAGTTACATGAAAGTGATATCCAAAAAATAATTAATAGATATCCAAAAAATCTCAAGAGTCAAAATTATTACTAAAGTCCATGCTAAGACATATTACAGTATTCCAATAATTTTTGTATTATGTATTCCTAATAGGCATTAAGAAGACAGACCTGTATAGACCTGCACAGAGCTATAGAGATAGAGAGGTAGAGTAGAGTGTAGTAGGAGGGCCATCGAACAGAAGATCTGGCCAAATCAGAATTTTGTAAGTAGGTTTAAATTGCATATATGAAAGTATTGATTTTGAGTCATGCGCATGAATTGGTTGATGTATGTGTGGTCAAAACCCTATGTTAAGAATTTTTTATATGAATTGTATGCGTGAGGAATGCTTCAAGTTTCTGTGAGAGAAAGAGTGCAGAAGTAGCACAAGTTGAAGTTCTGTAAGTAAACTCATTTATATATTATAAAATAACTGTCCCAGTATTACATGTGCATTTTTTATTTAATTCTTGTGTGAAAATGTTTGAGTCTCCGTGAACTGTGTATGAATATGTTCTGTAATTGGGTTTTGAAGCGAGATCTTGCATATGATTGAAATGTCGATGTTAATTATAGTCTAAGAGGGGCTACATATGTTTCTAAGGGAGATTAGAAGAAATTGCAGTCATCGACCAACAAGGGTCGATGACGCAAAATGGAATTTGAATTAAGGATCTGGTACTTAGTCCATGGATTAGAAGCATATCCGATCGAATAAGTGAATTCGGATCAGGACTATAGTACGAGTCTAACTTGTATTGGCTCACCCGGAAAATGAGAATGGCATTAAAATTTAAGTTGTCGAGCGCTGAAGAGTAAAGGTTCGTGGGAATAGTTAGAATGAGATGTAGAGGAGTTACATTTGACTTCATACGAAACTGTGCGTTGGTGAATTGTTGGGGTTTATCCAGACTTGTTCAAAATAAGCAAGAGCGAAGGCAGTTATATAAATAAAGGCGTATTGAGTTTATAACGCGGAGGAACCATTTTAAATGGAATGGTGTGGAACCTTGAATGTAGAGAGAAGCGGAACCCTGAATGAACAGTGAGGGCGGTCTTCGGGACAGAAACCAGTGGTATTGTGCGACCGTGAGAGAGGTAATTGGAATTGTAAAAAAAATGTGATTAGGGCCTCCAGTGGACATGTGGCTTAGAGTGGTTTGAAAAAACCACTTATATTGCGCGACTTGTGAAGATTAACCCTCGTGCGTTTTCGTAGCACGATAGCTGTCCGATATGTGCCTAAAGGGTTGTTGGAGCGCGACGCATTGTGGACCATTGAATCCATTCGGGCATTAGTCAAGGTACGTTGTACTGTGGGACCCCATTGGTAGTTGGGTTTGTTAATGGAATGGTGAGCGTTTATTCCATTGCGAGTCATTTAATTTAATGTTGTGTGGGCCCGAGTTCGTTTCAATTATGCAGTGGTTGGGTATTATAATCAAGGTCGAACCTTTGAATGAATGACGTCTTGTATTATATAAAGTATGGGTCCTTAGAGATAAAACCAAATGGTCAGGAATTGGGATATTCCGTGAGTTAATAAGTTCGAACCATAGAAGCGTAAACTTGAGGATGTATAATACCTTGTGGGCCAGGAAAATATATATATACATGTTGGAATAAATATATGTAAAGTATGCTAAGGGCTTGTGGGTTATGTCGTAGTCCAATATATAGTATTGGATACAAGACAAGGTTCTTTTGTGGGGATTAAATGTAAGGAGAGAAACCTTTGGTAGAAGGAATTGCTCATGGCCTAAAGCACATTTTATAACCAAGAACAGCTTCCACATTTAATTATTGAGGTTGTCATTATGGGCACAGTTGTGATATACAGTATAGACCCTCAATTTACGTGACTATTCAATTTATTGTCCTATTTTAAAGTTGCATTTTTTATTTTTTAAATTTAACCCGCCGTCGGTATACCAACGCTTTGTAAGCGTCGCTCTTCCGACACCTTATAAGCGTCGATCTTCCGACACCTTGAACATTTTCCCTTTTCATCGGTCTTGCGACGTAACATTTTTTTTTTTAATTTTTAAATGCCCATCTAAGATTCTCGACGCTTCTTTCAAGGCCATTGTGACGCTTCGCAGCGTTTGTTGCGACACTTTGGGAAAGTGTCGGTATTGCGACACTTTAATAAGAATCAGAAGAGCAACGTTGAAAACGTCGGACCACATATCGTCAATTCGTTGCATGGGCTTACAAGCGTCGAAGAGCGAGGGCGACAACGGTTTAAGAGCGACGTTTACAAACGCGAAGAGTGATGTTCAAAACGCGAACCACATATCGTCTGGACTGCGATAAGGTTTACAAATGTTGAAGAGAACGGTTGGGAAAACGTCGAAGAGCGACGGATTGTATCTGGAAACATCGTAAAAGTGCTCAGATGGGTAAATACCCTTTTGGCAAAGCGTTCTTAATTTGACATAATAGCTAACCACGTTTTGTTTGGCCTCAAATGTCGCTTCTCTTGCAACGACTAATGTGTCCGAATAGTGACAAAGTGGCTATCTTGGCTATCGTAAATTGGGCCAAACTAGTGCCGATTACTATCTCCTTTCCCATCTAATAGTGTTTCCACTTCTTTATAAATTTCACTAGGGAATGGATCTCCTTTTCATATGTAAGGTAGTTGAGAACTGTCCCATGAAATAATTTAAAATGGTAGCATACAAGCCTTCCTCCTTGCATTAATACCACTTCCATAAGATACCCACTCACATATATCTCCACTTTGAAGGGCTAGTGCAAGTTTGTTAATGTTGAAACCGATGCTTGACTGGGATTCTTCTTTAACTCCTTAAAGGACCTCTATTGACCCTTTCCCTAGTAAAATCTCTTCCCACTCATTGTTATGGCATGGAGTAATGCTTATAATGCTAAAAATGAGGTTATGAATTATCTTAGGCACTATGCTTCCCCCAAAAAAATCCTAACCTCAAAAATATTAGTAGGTACTTGCCACTTTATGATGGCCTCCATCTTGGTAGGAACTAGCTTTAGCTCTCCCCCACCTATCACATATCCCTGATATACTTACAAATAATATTTCGCAAACTCAAAATTCTTTATATTTTCCAGCAGATGGTGCTTCTTTAGTGTCTTTAGAACATGCATCAAATTTGAGATATTCTCCTCTGAGGTAGCATTGTATACTAATATATCTTCCAAAAAAAAAAGAACAAATAAACTTATAAAAGGGCATAGTATATCATTCATTAACTTCATGAAAGTCATTGGTGCATTGCATAGGAAAAATGACATAACTAACCACTCATACTGATTTGAAATTAAAATTGAAGGTTTCATGTAAAGTTTTGCTATCTAGTTTAAGTCTTATGGGAAATGGATCAATATTGAAAAAGCACACAAACTAATTTAAATTTTTCTTATTTTAATAGTGAAAAAAAAACAACAAGTAGCATCACAAACAACAATTTGATGACGGAGTTCACCCCTCCTGGGATACATCTCTGGGTCGAGCTTCCAATGGTGGCCCTTTAAATTATATGCTCAAATGTGAAATTACATCAACATACAATTCTCAAATTGCAAAAATAACACTTCCATTGAGTCCAAAAAACCCAAAAACCCATGTGTAGGCTCTTCTTGAGCTCGAAAAGGTTGAAAAATGGCCAAATTAGGCCCCTGTCTCCATTTATTTGCTAACTATTCCACAAAATCGCCCCCCTATCAAAAATGGAAACAAAATTCTTGTTTGGCAGGCTTGTAAGGGGAAATTTTCACAATTTCACGTGGCATGTTCAACCCACGAAACTCGTCATGTTGGGTGTAAATTTTCAAACAGTTAATTGAACCTGCACCCCTATTTATCTGCCTCCCTTTATTCATGTGGGGTGCGGGCCATAGGCCATGTGCCCAGCCAAACCTCACTCCTGGTCATGTGAAGTTTAATATAACTACGGGTTGGGTGTGGGCAAGGTGCCACGGGCCCACCCCTCCCGAACCTTCCGTCGACGGTTGTGTTAAGCTATAGGACCATGGGATGGGCCATGGGCCAGGTGCCACGCGCCCAACCCTCTCTACCTTGCCATGGTCATGATGTAACATATGATTTGGGGCTGGGCCAGTTGGGCAAACATATCGGCTCGACCCTCTCCCCAACGAATCTAGCCATATGACTTTAAATAATTGTTTGCAACATGGTTATAAAAAGTACTGCCAATGGCGCAGTGGTAGGGTGCATATTCCATAGTTGAGAGGTTATGTGGTTGATTCCTGTGGGTGTTAATCAATCAAAACCAACCAATTTTGGCCCAACTCAGGGTGCCACGTGGCGCCTCGTGATTGGGCCACGTGTCACCCATCCATCGGCCCAAGTGTCAAAATCCAATTTGCTCGCTTCTAACCAATAAATAAATGCCACTTGTCAACTTGAGACTGGCCCTTCTAACTGCCATACCACCCATTCATCTAGCTGACGTAAACATGATGTCAATGTACAGACTACCACATGGAAACCGTACACCGTCCAGTCAACCCTACAAATTTACTTTTTAGTTGTTTGTCAAAAAATTCAAAATGCAATAAATTCCTCATATGATGTTATATTGAGGTGATTTAAGCATTGTTGGAATAAAAAAAATGAGATCTATGATTTGCTGACAGTTTCGGGAGATTTTGAGTAATTTCATTTTTTAGCATATTTTTGATTTCCTGGATCACATACAAACCTTGTTTGGTTTTGAAGGAAATCTTCCATGTATCCTCTTTTCTGACTAAAACCTAATGATACCCTAACTTTAAGTCTAGTTTGGTGAAGTATTTGACTTGCTACAACTGATCCAATAGATCATCTGTCCTGTGTAGGGGGCACCTGTTATTGAGAATAATTTTGTTTAATGCCCTGTAATCAATACACATCCACCAAGTTCCATCCTTCTTTGGCACAATGATGATGGTTGACTGACATGGTGAGGTACTTGGTTGAAGAAGACTCTATTCTAATACCTACTAAAACTATACCTCGCTTCTATAATATATTTCCTATACATCCCAATTTTCAGTAACAAATAGTTTGAAAATAGTTGGATATTGTGCTCCACTTTCATCTTTGAAAGTATACCTTTAGGATACTGGAACACACTCCTATATTTTTGCGAAAACTCTTTGAGTTTTTTTTTGTTCCTTTGAACATAATTAATTCTCACTTAATCTTCTATAGACTATTTTTCTCTTAGAAAAAACATAACATACTTCTTTCTAGGGCTGATAAACTTTTGAGCACGCTTGGTACTTACCAATGACATCTTCGACTTTGCCTTGTGCGTGTTGATGATGAAAGAATTTTCATCCTTGATGAGGTGGTTTTGGTTGGATATTTTCATGAAGATTGCATCCTTCATGTACATATATAGACTCCCAAACACAATATACATTCATAAGGTGTAACTACATCCAATTCTACCTCACCACTAAAGTGAACATTGGTAGAAAATTTGATTCTGCAGTATTTGGCTACTTTTATCTCCTTCTCTTTTTTGACTCATCCCAATGGATATGGGATAGGATGGTAACGAGTCTCCAATCCTATTTTCTTGACCATATCTACTACTATAAAACTATGCTATGATCTTGAGTTGAATAGACCATCAATTTTCCTCTTCTTGAACCATATCTTTATATGAAAGAGTCTAGTCCCTTCCTTCTCTTCCTATTGCTGAATGATATTCAGATTCACCCCCTTCCACACTAATATATATAAAATATTTTCATCCACATCTGAGATACTTTCCATTTTATTACTCAAATATATGTCTATGGTATTTTTCTTATTACCATATTTTTCTCAGTTCTTTCTGTTGAGCTCTAGATGTAACTTCTATCACTTCTCCTCTTTATGACCATCAATGTTAGAATGGCTGATGTTATCTTTGCATTGGTGTGTTGTGGTTGCTTTATTTTTTCTTTTTACCCCTTTCCTATTATTCTTCCCATCCTTGGAAGCTTCTTGGTTCTCCTTCTACTTTGAACCACTTTATTTCCCTTTCTTATGACCTATGTTCTCTAGGTATTGGACCTATACATAAGCCTCATCCATCATTATGGGTTTGAATAACATCACTTGCTTTGAAAGATGCCGTGTAGAACTCCTTGATATTTGAGGAGTACATTTGGGTTCTTTAGGTATATACCCAACATTATGTCCATCTTCCTAAATTTCATGGTGTACTCCCTTACACTCTACCCCTGCCTCTACTTGAAGTAATCCCACAAGAACCGTTGGTCCTAGACATACATGATAGGGCATAAATATGAATTATTGAGAGTTTTGAAATATTCCCACTTAGTCATTGGAGGATCTGCCTCCAACCTTTGGGTCTCTGTGTAGATTTCCCACCAAGCCAGGGCATGGCCCTATAGTTTCTGACAACAAAATGAAATTTTCTATTGTTACTCTCTATGGTGAACTCTAAAACAAAACTCTAACTACTTTAATCAATGATTTAACTTCAAAGCACAAATATCACATTGATATGGTTTGATATCAACCTTTGCTTCCATATTGAATATGGATTGTGATTGTTTCATGAAACTTGAACTGGGTTGATCCTTTTTGGGTTCTTTATTAGACTGATTATTTGATTCTTCATAATCCCCAAATCTCCTCTCCAATTTGACCTTTGCATTAGAACCTCCATCTTCTCCAAACATATCAAGCTTATTAGTCAAGGTCTCCATGAGAAATCTCACATTACAATTTATATTTGCGACTTGTTATTTTAGAGACACAAACCTATTCTTTGTGGGATCTTGAGAGTTATTAATATATTCATAAACCATGTCCTTGAAAATCCTCACCATATACCAAAATAAACCTACTCGGATACAAATATGATCCATAAAATTCCATGTATATTCCATTAGATAGTTCATCAATAGATCTACTAATATATAATGAAAATACAAAAAATACATTATGAGGCTTAAGTTTTCCTTATATTTCTATATTTTTAAATTATTGTTTATTTTATACGACTGCAAATTATAATTATGCAGAAAATAAAGAAAAAATAAAACTTCAACTCCAAATGAAGATAGCACAAGATATGACTTGGGAAACATTTTGGAAGAAAATCGAGTTGGAAGGTGAGGGTGTTATGCTCTCCCTTTCTCTAAATGGAAATGGATGCAAGTAAAAAAGAGTGAGACCTATGGCCCATGGGTTGCTATATTTACAAACCCTCTGCTCATCTATGGAGAAAAATGCACTTGAATAGAATGGGACCCCTTTTCCTGCTAGTGACCTAGTTATAACATAGCTCGATATCTACTAGTGGTTCTGTTTGACTACTTCAATTCTTAACTAGAGTTACAATATCAAATATTCCATAGTATTCTTCACCATGATCATGTGGCTAGCCCTTTTTACATGAATAATATGGGTCGACATGGAATCCTCTTGAATCGTGGTGGTAAAAGTAGGAATCTCAACTTTTGGATGGAACAACTTTTGCATATGGGCTCTGATTGAGGAAATTATTTTGCATTTGGAAAGGTATATGTGTGTATAACAACGCTAGGTTGTGTATTCTTAAGAAAAAAAATTTTACCCCCCAAATTTTTTTTTTTTGATGCCTTAAACTGCTTCTATAAGGTTTAGACCCCAATTTTCCAAACTAGGATCCTCCAGAAAAATGAAATTGTGAGTCAATTCCTCAAAATTTTCCACTTTGAAAGCATCAATATGGATGTAAAATAATATAATGATACAATCTAGATCAAAATTACATATTTTTATGATATTATTTAAAATTTGGTCTTAGCTTGGCCTAGGAGCCAACCTTCAACATGAGTTGAGTAACTCTAAGAATTAGTATCTCAACTGATTAGTTACCCTTCCTATCATTATGGGTTTTGATGATGCCTCCTATGTCATCATTGTTTTTTAAATTTTGTTTTTTAGTCCAAGTTATCAAGTCCACATTGTTTCATTCCAAAATATGTTCAAGGGAAGTCTCAGCTAGAGTCAACCATCTGCAGTCCCATTAACCTTTTGTATCAGTCATCCTTGCATCAGTTGCACATGACAACTTCATCAATTACCAACATAATTATCTTGGTGTTTGTTTCATGTAAAATGATAGGAAATACATCAAGGCCCTCCTTCATTGGATGTATTCCCATTGATGACAACTTATTATCTAGGGAGTAGATCTAGAAACTAGCTAGTACCTTGGAGCTTGTAGTCATTAGTGGAAAACTTCCTCATGGTTGATAAAGGGTTCACCTCATTGACCCCTTTTTGACCAATTATATGGGTGTTAAAAAAAAAATACATATATTGGCACTCAATAGAATATACTGAGTACCTTAGGAACATTTTTTGTCAATGGTGGTTTCACTCACATATGTTAATGGGATTCACCAATGCCTAGTAATTAAATGATCTCTTGCATGCTAATACATCAACTCATCTATTCGTATAATGTAAGGACATATCATGAGAATATGATGAAGACCTTGGGTATTGTGGCTACCTCTGGCATGCACGTTTCCTTGCCTAAGATGTGAAGGAGATGTATTGTATTGTGTATTTTTAGGGCCACATATGGGCACTCTCATTGGTGTATATTTTCCTCCTAGTATGTACCATGACATATATTCACATTGGAACTATTTGGTGACTACGATAAAACTTTAAATGACATAGATTAATTGTGTAATGTATTTTGTTGCCATGATATGCATATCATTTCGTGGATCTACATTGTATTATGTTGGCATCCATGCTTTGTTCATTCTATACCAAGTATGGATATACCTACCATGGGGATGTATATCATATGTGTATATATCTTGGATTTTGTAGGTCTTGATTGGTTTAATAATTAAGGGTTCTTCCAATCACCACACTTAATATTTTAATGATGTATTTTAGCCATTAATTTATCTTCTTACCTCACACATTAAGGGGCATATGTTATTGCTCAATTTGACACTCCTTGAGACAATTTGAGAAGCCCTAAGAAAATGAGTCTAATTTGTTGCATCTATCCCATGAAAAAGCCCTAAAAATTACCAAACTAAATCCTTTAATGCTCCTAGAATACTTACAAATAGCATTATAATGCTCCCATGACATTGAACAGAAGTGTTGAATGCTCCCATACTTCCTACAAAGATCATTGATGCAGCTATTTTTTCAAGAACAAGACAACAAGGTTCAAAAAGGCCAGAATAGTGATAAAAAAAGCATAAGTATGGAAATAAAAATTCCAAAAATAAATATAAAGTTTCTAAGTTCATCCCCTCTACCTTCCCAATTCAGCCATAAATAAGAATCCTCCATGAGAGAAAACATATGGAAGGAGTGTAAGTAAAGTCATGGTGTTAGACTGATGACAAGATACTCCTACCTTGGGATAAGCCTATGTTTGTAATGAGCTTTGATTGTGAGTGTATGTGCGAGTATGAAAATATTATGAAGGATCCCTAGAGACTGGAAACTATTTTAAGTGCTATCTTTTAATTAGATGCTATGTTTTTCCACGTTTATTTATGTATCTTTGCATGTAAATTGTTAACAATATTTTTATTTATGTAGATATAGATGGCTAATGTTGCTAACATTTGTATTGGAAAATAGGATATTTATATGTTGATCTTTGCTTGAAGGAGACAAGTGTTCGATATTGGGACAAAGACTCTTGGAGAAAGCATCCACTAAACCAAACTAAGATCAATGTTCAGAAAATAGGTATCCACTTGAACTTCTTCCTTTTTCTATGCAGTGTATATACATCTAGGTCATTATGGAAAATTAGTGGATAAGAATTGTCTATCATAGATAAAGGGAAAATTTGTGGGAAGAACTCCTTGGAAACAAGGGGAAATTTAAAAATAATAAGAACGACACTACCTTGACTGTTTCCCTCTCCTCTAGTAACTAGACATTGTAATTAATAATTAGCATAGATATATATATTAATAAAAAAATTGAGGTGTGCCAAATATAAAAGTATATTGGATAAGGTTACTAATTAATTTAATCATGATTGATTAATTGATTAATAATGATTTTGGTTTGCTTAAATCTATAACCATTATTACCATATGTTATGACCCTTGGTCTTATGTGCAAATGCTTGTGATATATCCACATACTATTGTTCATGGTAAAATGACTCACCTTAATTGTAGATCAATGGATCACCCTCTTTTACCATTTCCTAATGCTATGACATTAATTGGTTAATGTGTGATCTTAAATTAAGTACAACTTGAATAGGTGAGTAACCATTATATGATGATAGCCTTATTAGAGACAAAACCTTAGCATTTATTATTTCCTTACTTAATGTCATAAAATTAATGAATTTGACAATGATGGTTGCGTTGATGAATTTGAATGATTTTGGATCATTCAGACATTAATATTGATCAAATTAGTAAATATGTGTGGATTTTATTGATGCTAAATTGATACTCTTTATCATGATGATGACATTAATTTACCTTGATTACGCTCGAAAGGCGTTCCCTTTGCTCGGCTTTGGCTGAATGTACTATTGGCCGGAGCCAATGAGAGAGCTTTCTCATCGTCCTTCCGAAACCCACCGAAAATGTGCCATTTGCCGCCGCTCCTCTTACCAAAGGCACGGATTTGTTTTCATTTTTTTGGTTTAGGTTTTCTTGGCACAGTGAAACGCACGAGGAAGTCCCATTTTGTTCCCGGGAACGCACCGCGTTGCTCCCTTAGTCTCCCGCAACAACATGCTCTGCAGCTGACAGAAGCTACGATCATATTATTTCTTCCCCTAAGAGTGTTTCAACATCGATCGCCGCGAGGAATCATTCGCCGAGGTGTGATTACGATACAACTCGCGAGATCCGAACGAGACTCGATGTTACCACTATTGCAAGCTTCATGGAGGAAAGACACCAATTGCCCCCCAAGTTTCAAAGTGCACTCTCTTCCAAGCTCAAGCGGTTAGTCTCGCAAGACAATATTTTGAGGGTTCATAACAGCTTTACATGCTCAAAGATTTGGGAGAGGTTAACTCCCGCAAGGGCGGGTGGCCTCCGGTTCCATTTGATGGGTCGATGGAGGTATGCTCCAATGGCATGGATGCTTCTTCGATGGATGTGATAAATGAAGCTTCAATGGTTTCTCGCCATGAAATTGCGTAGCGTACACCATGTCCGCCTCGGGCCGAAGAAGCAAATGAAGCAAGTAGAGATGGATTTAAGATTGGCAGAGGAAACGGATGCGCTTCTCAAGTGGCATCTTCAATATTTGATGACTTCTTCAATACCGGACAAGGTGGATGGGTTTTTATTACTCTGCCATACCTGTACTCGTTGCATTGAAGTGATTTCCGCCCATACTTGTTTCTACAACATCATTCTCTCGGCTCATTAATCTAGATTTCTCATCTCCATTTCATAGTTCTTGCAATCGTTTCGTCCGCTCTTTATTTAGGTTTCTCGCTCTCTATATTAGGTTTGTTTCTATTGAATTCTCGAGCATTTAAATGGCTTCATACGCTTCTTATTATGGCGAGGATTCCCTAACCAGGGTTTCTACGCGCCTTCGTGGGATTACAATGCTTTGAAGAACATGAAAAAGATCAGCCCTCGCCGTGCGCAGTCATCCGAATAAGGTTTATTTGTCGCTTAGATGTTCCCCTGCCAATGCACAATGTCGGGTTTATTTACATCTTATGCCGAATATTGGGCGGCCTCCTCACTGGGCTTGCTTGCATTGCTAAATATTGCCGCTGGGTTCTCGCTAGAATCTCCACTTCACCGCCCTAATGGCTTGGTAGCCAAGCCTCCCTAGAGTTCCGTGTCAAAGGGATCCAATGTCTTTAACCGTATTTATCCTAGCGACTCGGGAGTGCACTCACACGGGTTTGGATCAAAAGGACTCACCCCTTCCTTTACACATCAAGGGTGTGAAGATTATGTTTCTCCACTCTCTCCGCCGAACTCCCAGCCTCCTCACTCGGGAGGCAATGGAAGTGATGCCAAAGAAGAGGATATTTTTCCAATGGAAGAACTCCAATCTACGTCGTCGAGGATGAGAGGGAACCCGGACGTACCGCTCGATAGTCCGAAGCTTGAAGATGGGGAAGAGCCTTTGCAACCTCGCTACATTTCAACTTCTCGTCGAGCGTATGAATACAACTCTCCCGTAGATGCAAGGTCCGAGGATGAGGGCACAAAGAAACTAAGAAACGTTCAGCCAACATGGATAGTGAGGAGGGGAGGTACTCTTTCGTGAGCGCAGTGGCATTAAGCATGGCAAGGCGTAGTATTTCTCCCGAACCTGAGAATACGTGGGAGAGAGATCGAAGGTGCAAGAGGAAAATAAAAAAGTTCCGAGGATGATGTCGGTCAAGGTATTGGTGGCATCTCAGTGAAAGATGATGTAATAAGAGATGAATCCGTATGACTCGGAATTGAATCAACGAGAGCTTATGGAACTAGATGATGGCAACAATAGTGAAGATGATAGTATTGGACAACCACTCGAATCGTAGACTCATGACGAGCCCAAGTCCTCGATTCAACCCGAGATTCCACTCGCACAACGAATGATTGATATGCTACAAGGTTGCGTGATGTCGATGAATTTGAGAGGCTTAACAAGATAGACGAAAGCACGTATGGAGTTGTCTACGTAGTTAAGAATAAGAAAACTCGGGGAGATAGTCGCTTCCGAAAAAGGTAAAAAATGGAAAAAGAGAGAGATGGCTTTTCCGATGACATCTCCGAGGGAGATAAATGTCTTGCTATCATTCCATCACCAATCTAGTTGTTGATGTAAAGGAAGTAGTGGTAGGAAGCAACTTGGACAACATTTTTTATGGTGATGGAATACATGGAGCATGATCTCAAAGGACTTATGGAATCCATGAAACAACCTTTCACCAGAGCGAAGTTAAATGCTTGATGTTGCAGTCTTTGAGGGTGTTAAATACCTTCATGATAATTGGGTGCCGCATAGGTACAAGTTCCTTATGTTTTCTCTTACATTCTCTACTATTTTTTAAATGATGTGTATTGTGCACGCCATGTGTACCCTTGATATCTAAGATCTTTTGTTAGGTGTTTTATTTGTCTATTTATTGAAGATATATACAAGGAGCGTATTGTGCATGCCATGTGTGCACTTGATATCTTTTGTTAGGTGTTTTCTTTGTCTATTTGTCGAAGATAAAATATTAAAATACAAGATTCTTATAGCTTTTTTTATCGAAATCAATGGCGAATGCAGCTATCTACCGTGTTTATTTTTTTCTAGGGACTTGAAGACTTCAAAACTTCTTCTAAAACAATTGTGGTGAATTGAAGATATGTGACTTTGGTTTGGCCCATCAAGTATGGCAGTCCTTTGAAACCTTATACACCAATGGTTGTCACCTTATGGTACTGTATTGAATGGATCCCCGATTGCCTATATTTCTTCTAATAAGTCAAACATTACTCCTCGGGATGATGCCCCATACAATTTTACCAACATTTGGACATTTGAATAGTATCTCGTCACACCTATGACTCCTTCAAAGTAAGGGTCGTCTAATTGTGGGCATTACGCTTTTTACATGTGACAAAGATCCTTAAAGCATTTTGATTTTCTCCGGACCAATATCTCGTCTTTTTTTCTTGTGTGTACTACCGTGAATTAAGTAATGATTTCTTAACTTTACCGTGACTTATGATGCTTTATACATTGCATTATAATTTATAATAATTTTAATTGAGTTCAGTTCCGATTTCTCGTAGGATGCTTACGAGTTGTGTCCGAGAAATAGTAAATGAAAATGATTTGGAGAAGCTTAAGTGTTTCAGTTTTTCCTAAATGATATTCTATTATTAATTGATTCGTAGCTCCGAGCTTCTATTGGGGAGCAAAACAATACTCAACAAACAATTGATATGTGGTCCTTGGGATGTATCATGGCGAGCTTTTGGCAAAGGAGCCTTTGTTTAATGGGAAGAGTGAAATAGACCAACCGGACAAGGTATATATCTTGGTTTTGTTGTGTTTCGCCAAGGACTGACCTGCATTAACTATGTGACCCGCTACACTTTTTATTTTTGAAGTACATGTCCCGAGTGCGCTTCTTTTTATGGTTGTATTTTGTTTTTTTAGATGAGGTTATTGAAATTTCATCCCTGATGCAGATATTTAGGGCTTTAGGGACCCCCAATGAGAAAATATGGCCAGATTTTGTAAATTTGCTAGGAGTGAAATGCAACTTTGTAAAACAACCGTAAGTACTGGAAGCTTCTATCTTCTTATAAAGCATAGTAATTTTTCCATCCTTCCAATTACAAATATTCACATGTATGATTGAGTTATTTATGTTATTTTTGGTAAACAAACAAATATTTTTATTTATATATATTCTTATGATACTCTTTATTGAGCAATATTTTCTTCTATGCATGATCATGTAGGCCGTTCTGTTGATTTTTTATTTGAATCATTCTTCAATGGTGAATGATTGGGATTTATTGTAGGGTAAAAGGGCTGCACTGCTCCTGGTAGCTGCTGCGTTTAAGGGAGCTACTCTGGGACCACTCATCCACGCTTATTCGAAATGGGGGTTTACGTTTGAGAAGCCGATTGCACTGCAAGCTGGAGAGAATCATATTGCCCTACTAAGCATGACAGTTGGATTCCAGGTTCAATTCCATACCTGAACGCTTAGAGGATATAAATATTGAAAGTAAAGTTTATTGCTTTTAAATGAGCAGGGACTTAAAATTTATCTATTACTGAGGCTATGAACTAATGTGAATTGATTTTTTTTGGTGAATAGAACATCGGAGCTTTCTTTGATACATGGACGACGGGAATAGATGGTCCTGTGAAATTTCCGGGACTTAGAAATGCTCCAATGGATTTGAGCTTCCAGACGTGGTCTTACCAGGTACTTACTGCCAAACTATGTTATGCTATCCATTTGTTTTCTGCCCATTTCTAACCTGCTTTTCATGAGTAATAATCCCAGCGAGTTAGTATGGCTGTGGTATATGAGAGGTACATCCCTTGTGTTGTGTTCTTTTTCTTTTTCCATTCGGATAATGTATCGAGCTGTGAACTCTTCCAGGGAACTTCAAAAATTGCACAAGAAAATTCAATTACAGATAATTCAGATTTCTTGTTTACAGAGTAGTTCCCAAACAATGGGGGCTATCTATCCATAAATTATGGCAGGTGAAGAACATGTTTCAAATCCATTGCTCATTGTTTGGCCTTGGGTCTTTTCATACATTAATGGGCACATGCACTTACCTCGATTTTTCTGTATGTTTACAAATTAAAGTGTAGATTTTTTACAAGGCATTTACTCTTTCAATGAACAAAGGCATGATTAGCTTGTTTTTACTCCATAATATAGTCTCTACATTTTCTCTCTCTATACATGCTCCTTGACAACAATTTTTCTTCTTGTTTATGCTTTTACAGCATTATATACCAAATGTTTTTAAAACAAAAACATGATTTTAATAATTGCTTAATCCAAATCTAAATATGCAAAACAGAGAGATCCAGAGCCATCTATACTAACAGTTTAAACATGCTCTTTACTGATGTACAAAAAGCATCCCCTACATTCTTCTTCTTTTAAAAACATACCAACTTATTCCTACTTGTATGGCAAGAAAAAAAGCACAATTGGCAAGACTGCTCTTACAATGCAGATGCGACCATGTATGCTTGAAACTGAAGGTAATGAAGAGAAGGAAGATGAGTCTGAATTTGATGTTTGAGGATACATGGAAATAATCTGATTGTTTACTGCTTCTGGTGTAAGGCATACCTTTACAAATGAGATTGCAGGAACCAAGATGTAATGATATCCACTGATGAAACTAGTCCTCTTGATCCTGCAGATGCCGAACCCATCATTCAAGGCTGTTGCAGCAACACAGGACCTGTCCTCGACCCAATTTTCCATGCAAGCCTTGGTGTTGAAATAGTCATACACATCGTGAGGAGGAAAGATTCTGAAGTACAACAACTTATGAACATTTTCAGGTTATGATTTCAACAAAGAAGAGACTATATTTGATTATTGGATTTTCTTCTCTGATGCGCCATAACTTATTCCAATCTTTGCATGCAACAAGTTTCTAGGAACTCCCAATGAAGAAGTGTGGCCAGGAGTGACTAAATTGAAGGACTGTCATATCTACCTCGAATGGAAACCTCAAGATATAAGTTGTTCTGTTCCAGACTTGGAACCAAGCGGTTTAGATCTGTTGTCTGCAAGAGTCTTACTCTCTCCCTCAAACCTTGTTTTTCTTTGTTTCTTTGCTTTTTTGTTGGAATAGTAAACCAAAGAAATTTAAATTCGGTTATTTGCAGGAAACGCTTGTTTATGAGCCATCCAAGCGAATCTCAGCAAAGAAGGCACTAGATCATCCTTATTTTGAGGACCTGGATAAATCACAATTCTGAGTCCCTTTAAGGATTTAAGCAATTTGGGATAGTGTGTAGGTATCACAATTATTACATTGATTGGTTAATTGATTTGTGCTTTCCTGGAGGTTTTTATAAATGGCCTATTGTCTGAGAAATAATCTCTGCAAACTTGTTGGCTGGTAAATAAGTTTTTTGTTGTGTTTGCACAAGCGAACGGGAAATGTTGGTCAGACCTCAAATATTGTACTCCCCACACTAGGGAGGATTTACAGTGAATATAAGCTTTTGATATGGCATGAAAAAAGTAATGATAGTTCTTTTTGGTGGCTGTACAATTCGAGTCCCATTTTATCTTCCCATCTCTATATTTTCCTGGGAAACTTGTTTGAATGTATGCAAAATATGATAAATATCCAATCTACCCAATCTACGTGTGAGAATTTTATGGGTTGGAAACAAGTAATATCAAGAGGCAGTTTGCTTTGAAAGACGCTTGGGAAGATAGTTCATGTGAAATTTGCAGTGTGTTAAGTAGATGATGATTGCATTTGATGATGATTGGGATTGATTTCATTGAGTATGTAAAATACAATGCTCCTTTTGAATTCCACCAGGAAACGCCCCAATTTGTCTATAGAATCCAGGTAATAGGAACATAGTTTGGCAGAGACGCTTAAATTTCCTGCAGAGCATAATGCAATGAAAAAGGCCAGAAAGGCGGCCGAAGAAGGCCAGAAAAAGGGTCACTATCATCTCCTTAACTTGTCATCGTCTTTATTTTTCTTGATTTTCCAGATGGCAATGATTGGTCTGGTCTGTCAAGGCTGTGGAACACAGGCATTTGTATTTGCTACTTCTTTGCTTTTGAATGGGGATAATGCTCTGGCATTGCAGGGCTGGGTTTTGTTTTTCCTGAGTCTGTCTATGGCTTATGAATGGATGTGTTTATGCATTGAAATTTCAGGAAAAAGATGGGTTTACCGTAGCATATGAATGGGATGTATCCACGCATTGAAATTTCAGAAGTTGGGTTTGTTGTGCATATGAAATGGCATGTATTCATGCTTTTGAAATTTTACTCAGAGAGAAGAAAAGATGGATTTGATATTGCATATGAATGAGATGTATTCATGCATTGAAATTTCATCGAGAAGACGTAAAAGTTGGTTATTATAGCATCGGAAAGGACTTATTCATGCATTGAATGCTCATTAAGAAACAATAGATGGCGGGTTTGTGACAGGGTGATGCATTTAGAATGTGGTATTGACGTTGATTGCAATTTGTTTATGCATTGGAATTTCAACAGAAGATGGGTTTACTGTAGCATATGAATGGGATGCATATATGCTTTGAAACATGTAATCATGCATTGAAGTTTCATTCAGAGATATGGAAATACGGGTTTACTATTGCAAATGAAAAGGATGTATTCATGTATTGAAAATTCATTGAGAAGTTATAAAAATTGGGTTTATTATAGCAGCTGAATGGATGTTTTCACGCATTAAAGCTCATTAAGAAACAATAGACGATGGGTTTATGACAGAGCGATGAATTTAGAATATGGTGAATGTTGATTGTATGTGTCTCATTAGGTCACTAGTTCAATTCTTGCTCAGACTTGCCCCTTTTGTGATTCAACACTCACTTGCCCCATTTGTGATTCGACACTCACTTCCTATGTTGCTGTACTTGCCCTTGGTCCTTGCTTCTGTTCAGATTTTCAAAATAGAACTTTTATGTGAATGAGAGGTGTGTGGCAAAGCAAATCTTATATTCACCTTTGCTGTAACTTATTTTATTCGATTGTCTGATTCGTTGTCGATTCATGGTTTTGTATTATTTTGCAAACACTAATGATGCATTGACGATTCATGGATTCGTATTGTTTTGCAAACATTAATTATTCAATGAGAAAGCTGTTGGAAATGGATCCGGAAGCTGATGACAGTTACATGCCACTTTCAGAGCCAGTTGAAGCCGCTGATAGTGATCATGGTATGGACAAATGGGTGTTTGGGTTTGTGCTTATATTGGCTGGTTATGGTCTCCAATGGTTCTGTAATCCTATGTTACTTTATATATAAATTCAGTGGCGTCTACTTGTTAATAGAACTATCCAGTATCTATTGAAAAAATATTTCTTTGTTATTCTTCTTTCAGTGATGAAAGAATTTAATCCTATTCCACAAATTTATAAGGGAAGAATGCCCGATCCCAATCTTGTAAGCATGTAATTTAAAATTTGTGATTGTTTCAAGCATGCAATGTTGATTGAAGGATGTATGCTTACATTGCTTTGTATAACTGAAAGGAAAGGAGGGCTATGCATATTATATTTGATTTGGTGATATGAAAGTGTTTGAATCTGTTGTTTTACTCCCCAGACGAGCACTGTTCAACTAAAGCTAAGAGGCCAATTAGAAGCAGGCCAAAAAAGTCAAGGGTTGGGGATGGACCATCGAATGCAAGCATTGGAATAGTTCTTGTAGTGTTAGTATCAGAAACAGAGGATTCGGATTTCCTTCCTGATGAGCAACCTATTGGGGATGAGTACATCGATGTCTCAGATGATTATGAGGCCAGCAAGACAATGAAAAAACCCTCAAGAAATACAAACAGCATTGATAAATCTTCAAAACGGAAAGCAGACAAGGCAAAAAAGAAACAGTTGAAGGAAGATGATAAGATTGAGTTGAATTGGGAAAAATGGGAGAAGGAGCTTGATGAGTGGAAGCCCTGGGGGAATGATGGAGAGATTGACTTAGACGCACTTGTTCAAAACAAAGGTCCTGTGGATGTTAAAGAACCACCTCCAGAGTTATTAATGCCATTACTTCCTTTCCAAAAAGAGTGGTTGGCTTGGAGTTTAAAACAAGAAGAATCTGAATTCAATGGTGGTTTTGGTGAATTACAGTTATTTGAGCATCAAATAGCAGGCCCTGGCAAGTCGGTCCACATGGTCTATGTTTTTATTATTATTATTATTATTATCTGGATCTGTGTCTGAAAGAGCTTTCATTCCTTGCCATTTGCGTTGCTCAGATGGAGGGTCACCGCCTCTGCAACCCTGGTTTCTGCCTTCAAATAGCAACAGGCTTCAAATTGCAACAAGTAAACACCTTTCTATAATATGTCGAACACATTTATCTGCATGTTCAACCCTTTTTCACGCACCCAGGTTTCTACTTGTTCCAGGCAAGATGCTGACCTTCAGACTGTTTTCTCAGGGTTTCAATTCATGGGTTTCAGTCCATGGTATCGCAGAGAAGGTAAGGTATTGGTTGGATAATTTCAGTAGTGAGTAAGGTCGCTTTAGTTTGCTTGTTATTGAGAAATTTTATCTCTGCAAGAGGGTAATGGATGTCTTTGTCCATATGCAGGTATCGGGTAAATCCTACATGCTCCAACACAGGTAAATCCTATAGTTATTCCCCTTTAAATCTAAGTTCTTTCCTATCTGGAAACTGTCTAATGGATGATTTTTTTTTAACAGGTGATGATATTTGGACCCACGCGTGCCTCAATTCTTAGTTCAACCAAATTTTCTTTTCTCCTCAAAATGTCTCTCTATTTCACACATATTTCAAATCCTCTTCTGCCTGGCTATAAATGCTGACTGGGGTTTCATCGCTTTAGTTGACCGCAATGCTTGTATAACTAGGACCTTCGCTGATTATGATTGTAATAAATTAAGATTTCTTTCAGACTTTTATTTGTTCCTATTTTGTTTGAAATACTGGCGATTTCATCCATCCAGGGTCATCCTGAGAATATTTGTATTATTTCTTTTAAATCCGCAAGGAACAAGATTGTTAGCTCTTACTTCTCTGAACTGAGCATAAAAATTTAGAGGCCATACCCTATAAGGGTTTTTTTTGTGGACGGTTATAAACCCCAGTTTTTCAATTTTTCACATTTTAAAGCCTGATTATGGCTGTTTGATATGGCAGTGCTCTATTTAGCATTTCCACTTAGTTGAATCGTGTGTTTAAAATATTTTATTGGTTTTAACTTCATTTTGTTTGATTTTATTAGACATTTGTAGTATAGAAATATGTATAGGGTTTCTGCAACATTTAAGAGTTTGATTACTGTTAATGGACATGGAAATATGTGTAGAGTTTTATGGAGCATTTAAGAATATTGTTACTGTTTAATTCTCGAAAAGCACTTGCATAATTCTGAATATATTCTAGCTCTAATTACACTACTTTAACACCCTTAGAAGCTTTCATTTCAGTTTCATGCAATGTATCATTTTTCTTTAAATGATCCTTTGACCTATAAAATTACTTGCCCGGAAGAAGCCCTGCTGTTTCGTCTTTCTCCCTCAGTAAAGTGCCTATGTTTGATGTATCATATCAATTTATCTGGACTTTGATCTATATGAATATATATATCTATGGCTATGAATTTTTGAGAATACTGGGCCAAGGAATCATGGATGCAAATGAATATTTGTAGGTGTGGAAGTTATTTTGTACAGTAATAGGTTTTTGATTTTTTCCATTCGCATTCCTTGAGTCTTTATTGATGTAAGTTCTGCTCACTGGTAAATTTGAGATGCAATTAATTCTCTTTACATGAAATAAAATCCCTGTTTTTCCTACCTTGAAGATATATTGTAAATCTTATCTTCCTACTATTTTAAAAGTTCTGAAAATGGTGATGAATGTGATTTAGTGAAGAAAGCTATTATGTTGAAAGAAGCCCTAAGATGAACTCTGGACACAGAAAAAACTGCTGCTCACTGGTGGCAAGCTTTTAAGTTGTATGCTTTTGAGTGAGGCCATGGTCAAATCATTGCCAGTGCTTCCTCCCTTTGAACTTATGGTCAAATTAAATATGCGTGCATAGTCTCTGAGTATATTGCAATCTCTTGTAATCCAACTCCAGGTTGAGAATAGAGTTTTCCATTTGAAGTGAAACATAATTCTTATGACAAAGCTACATAAAGTAAAAAATTGTTCTCATTTATGATATCTTGTCTGATGATGATTCTTAATAAAGAAGTATCATTCACATTTGTGGAAATTGAATTCTTTTCTAACTGGCTCATTGAACCAGTCATCTTCCAGGATTTTTTTTAGTATAAAAACGTTTGGATGTCACCGATGTTTTTGTCTGCTGACTTCAATTTTCCATATTTGGATTATCATTGGTCTACTCTTGTGAACACATTTTATTTGCAGCTTTTACCATTTTCGAATTGAGTTCCTTTGTATATTGGTGATGACTATATTCCAAGCATTTTAGATCTGTCCAGTACATTTGACGAATGTGTCTCAATCAGGGCATCATTTTGGCAGGGAATAACTTTCAAAGAAAATAATTACAATCATGGTCCTGTTAAGATGATTTTCTTTATTTATTTCTTTGGGATATCATAAAATGTTCGATTTCTTTAGACTTAAGGTTTAAAACTTTGTGATATTCTGAAATGTTCATTTAAAGTTCTTTCCTTTACTTTTATTTTTCTTCAAATTAAAGTTCAATTTATTCGGGCAGAGTGGAATCTTGGTTGTATTGGGAAAAGTAAGAATTATATGTACCCAACAATTTCAAATAAATTATATGCTTAACACTTCCTAACACAATATTTTGAATTTATAAATTTGGATTTTAATGTATATTTTTATATCAAATAGGTATATTCAAGAGATTGTAATTTTAAAATTGCATTATTATTATTATTATTTTGAATTTTATTTTAAAAAACATAATACCAACATTAAAATATCAATTCTTTTTATAACTATTAAATCTAAAGATCTCAACTTTTTCATAAATCTTAGTCCAACTTTTCTATATTTCATTCAACCTTTAAAAATAATATATGATATTAACATTACAAGCAAGTTTGAGAGCAGAAACATTTGAATGGATGACTTTAAATGCCAATATTTCATATGATGAGTATGACACCAATCCCATAAGTGATTCTTAAAAAGGCCCCCGGAGGCTACACCACATAATGTGCACAATGTTGACATCTTCTGGCTTAGATGCCAGGGTTTGAGGGGTGTCTGTTCCACCAAATTAGTGCAGGACTTGCACACAGCCTCAACCTGTGTATAACAATGTGCCCTACACATGGGCTGAAAGCCTGAAACACGCTGAGAATGAAATCGTGGTCAGCAAAATAAAAAATATCCTTAGTTTTGGTTGCATTCCCTCTTGATTGTATACTAAATTATGGTATTCATGCTTTTCTTTTTGAAGTTGTAGTAAGAAAAGATACATGTCTCAGCAATGCAGGGGAGCCTAAAAACAGTACAGACAATGCATTTCAAGGGGTCTTTTTATATATTGGGACCTACATTTGCAGTAGCACAGCTACCATAAAGTTCCAAAAAAGAAAAGAATTTACAAGAGGGCCTGGGTGCTCCAATCAGAAATGATATGTCGGTATCATAGAAAGACCCTTTCTGACATGCCGTAGTGTCAAGATTCGTAGTAGTAAGAGGGGGTCACTATTATATCGTGCCTAAAAATAACATTTATTATGAAAGGTCCCGATTAATGAGGTCTTGTTACATTGTCTTTATATTGCGTGTGTATGAAAGACCAGGCATTGGAAGCAGATTGTAATTAGAACTAATTATAACAATTAAACTTCTAATATTGAAAATCGCTATTATTCTTACCGAAGACCACATACTGTAACATGTTTACATATGAAAACCATGATGAAGGATGACAAATTTAAGCAAAGAAACAAACTTAAAGACTGATTTTTACTACCATTTAGAGCATCATCCAAATTAAAGTTTTAATTGCAATTTATATTTTTCCTAAATAAATTCCAGTAACTCAATATGTATAGGAACTATGGCAATATGTATGGCGAATTTACAGCAAGAGTATTACAATAGCCTACAGAAACATCATTCAACATATACTACAAGTTGCTACAACATTTTGATGATTGATCACACAAAAAATATATTATGTGTGTTCTATAAATCTCGCACGATGCTTTGTCAATTGGGTCTAACCCAAATAGTTAGGAGGAGTTATCCTCTCTACTAAGGTTTAATTTCTACAAGTGACATGTTGATATCTTAACTGAAAACCCATGCTATTTGCAGTTAAAAAACAATTAAATTTATATATACTAGAAATCACCAATTCTGTTAATGCTAAACTTTACATATCCTCCTGTACAAGTGTAGGTTGCTAAGTCGACAATCTCTTCTCAGCAGCTGCCATATAAACAAATCAATTTTTTGTATCACTAAGTTTGTTTTCTTCTTAACTCATATCCATCAAAATAATCATGGTTTTATCTGTGTCAGAACAATCTCACAATTACAAGCAGACAGTGAGCCTGGCAGTTTGGGCCCTGGATATATAAACAACTTTCTTCTCCTCTTATAGTTTTACCATTATATTAGGCTTGGACTGCTTGTTTAGAGTTTAGGTTCCACTATTTTGTAATTGTATGTGATAATTGCTTACAATTGGTAGAGGAACACAGAGAACAAAGGAAATGGCTTGAAAACATTGTTCCAGTTAGGCAGTTTTACCTGATATGTGATGACATTTTCTCTGCTTCCTCTCTTGCAAATCAAGAAATACTCCAAAAAATAATTTATTTTATTTTAAAAAAGTAAACCAAATGATCAAAGTTTATAATTTGAATTTTAAATATTTATATTTATTTTAATAAAAATATTAATTTTTAATTTAATATTATTAAATTGTAATTTATGTAATTTTATTTTTATCTCATTTTATTTATTTATTTGTTTATTTATTTATTTATCAATCTTTATTTTCTTTTATTTCTATTTATTTATTTATTTTATTCTTATTTTTGTAATTAATTTTTTTTTTTATCTATTTTATTTTAAATTTAAATTTAATCTTTATTTTATTTTATTTCTATTTATTTATTCATATTTTATTTATTTATTTCATTATTTTTTTCCCTTTTTTTTTAATCTTTTCTTGCCATAGCATGTAATTATTAAAAATAAAATAAATATATAAATTCAAACTTTAAATATTATTTAATTACTTTTAACATTTAATTTATTCGATAATAATAAAAACAAATGAATATCCTTTGAATAATGCACCGAGCCTATCTCCCTCTTTTATAAAGCGCTCGAATATTAATAGAAATCCTCCCCTTGTAAACTGTATTAAAAGGCAATACCCTCTCATTATATTTTGATGTTCGAACTTCTTAGACCATAACCCCAAGCAATAACAAGTATATGCCCTCCCGAAAGGCTCACGACGGTCTTTAGTTTAATAAGCATTGACCAAACCTTAGAGTTAAAACCCCAAGTCTTATCATGTCATTAGATCATTAATATGGGATCACTACATACCTTAATTTTACTACCGCGAACATCAATCGACGATACCATAGACACTTTCACATATTCATTAAAATGCCATTATGCATGCATGTCCGCCATATATATATCCCAGACCTAACTATAAGGCGAGTGCCAATATAGCGTTCAGCCCCACCTATTAACAATCCTCTCGCATCCGACGGCTGGATGAGTTTCGCGTTGATTGGGGCGATCCAACGAGCAGGGTGGAGTTCCACATTTTTTTAGATCCTGAACTTTACCACGTCAAATTCACGCGATGAGGGTGATATTTCCCCAACGACGTGGCACTATCTAATAGGATCGGGTGGTTTATGATGGAGAGTTTCATAAACTCTTGGATCAGACTGTCCATTTTAGTTTTGGATTAGACTATCTATTTTTCTTTTGATGATGAATTATGTAGGGTGATTTTAGATGGATAAACCTAATAATTTAGTTTTCATAATAAATTATATTGGATGGTTTTAAACTCAATCATTTTGAATGTCGTTTTTATTGAAACTTTCTTGAAATAATATGAATCACATAGGCTTCAATTCAAAAATCTATTTTCCACACTCAAGGGTTTGCATTGTACTTTTACATGGGAGGTTTGAAATTGAAATTGCAGGGTATACCGTCATTTGTAGAATCGATCACCAAACAACGCTCTATAGACTTACTGCGCTTCTACAATATGGGTTTTCGAACGTTCGCAGTAACAGATATGGGCCGTCGGGGTGCTTTCCAGTTATAATAGCAAAGAATTCTTATTCTGACCTTGCCAAACCATTTGCAGAATTGAGTCTAGCTACTTTGCTTCAAGCCCTGATACATCTGTGCTATTTTTTCTTATTAATGCTTCAAATGGTAACTGGAAATATGCCTTCTGAAATTTGTGGAGTCAGTCGGTTTCACTTGTTAAGGGTTTCATTTGTCAAAATTCTATTGCTTGCATCTTACATTCATGTAATGCACGAGTAATGATCCTTGATAAGGTTTCTTTTCTGAACCAACTTGGGGTGTCAAATTTGTATTTGTGTATTCTAACCAACCAGCTGCCATTTCTTACTTTCTTGTTGATTCTTACTATGCATGCAATGGTCCCTACCCATCATTACCATTGAAATTTGAATTTTTTTACTGTACATTCCATTGCTATGTTACCAGAGACGGCATGATAGTGAATCTAGTTGATTTCAATCACTGGAGGCCATTTATTCTTCCTCCTTTGTTCTCCTGAGAAAAGTTGGAGAAGAATTAACTCAAAATCCGGTGCAATTGCTAGATTAAACATTGACGAAAAATTTGTAATCTAAGTTTTTATTGAAATTAACACATAGAGAAATCACATATTTTGATGGGATTACTGTACATCTCTTAAAAGTTTTATTTCGTGATGTTCTTGTGTATTTTAAACATTAAGGAAGATTTTGTAGATCCTATCAAAATTTTCATTTTGTTTTCAATGCAATGAGATAACTCCAAAGTAAAACAGAATACTTTGTATTTATAGGGATGAGCCAGTGTATGAACATTCATGAAAAATGAATGTAATTGTTTACTTGATTGTGGGAAACCTTCAATCAATCTCGCTTTCCTTTTGATTAATAGTTTACACTGACGGACAAATTATTGGTCAACACCTTGGATTAAATTGTTATTCTGGACAGATTATTACAATCTCTATATGTTTTAAAAATCAGAGATGGAATTTCAGAATACATTCAAGTTCGGGCTCTGGTAATACTGAGCAACTATTTTTTTTTGGCCCTGTTAATAATGAATAACTATTTCTGTCACACTTAAAGCAAGATTGAAATTGTAAGCAATCTCTTACTGTGAAATAAAAGAAAAAAACAAATAAATAAGAAAAACAAGTAAAACAACAAACAAATAGAAATAAAGCACAAAAACCTACCAAACAAATGAACCTAACAAGTAGATAGAAAAGAAAATCCAAACTGAGTAAGTCAGAGAAGTCTTCCTCACATATTTACTCAAGTCGAAGAACCACTACTCTAATGCGAAAAACATGCATTCCACAGATTAAACTAAAAAGAGTCGAAACCAAGAAAAGACAGAGGTAATGGAATTCGGCCTCTCGTGTAGAGGTAATGGAATTCGGTCTCTCGTGTCTTTTTGGATACGAGATTTAATTAGAGAGTAGAAATTGGACTGATGATATGAATGTTTATTTTCTTCGTTTTCTTATATCATTAATATGAATATTTGTTTTTTTAGTTTTCTAGTGGAGAAATTGGTAGAGGTTAGAGAGTTAGTTAGGTAATTAGTATATATGAAGAAGATTGTAAATAAATGGCTTAAAATATTTTAATAGTCTAACATTTGATTTGACGGTGCAGACACACTATGACACCAAAGTAATTGTTTTCAAAGAAAAACACCTTACTATATTAAAAAATTATAATTAATCTATTACTTTTTTAAAGTTAAATACACCATATAAATTTTAATAAAAATTAATGATCAATATCATTATAAATTTTAATAAAGATTAATCATCAATATCATTATGAAGAGTTGTGTGTAAAAAATTATCGTGTGAAGTGTACATGTTATGTTAGACCATTGAACCAATAATTGATAAGAATACTTCTTATTTCTAAATCCTTCTATAAATCTGTTTAAAAAATAATAATTCACTAATTCAGTGAAAACTGTTTTTTATTATTTTTTATTATAAAATATTCATTAATTTGAATTTCAAAGTCTAACAATAGAATTTGAGAACAAAAGCTGTGTAGACACAAATTTTTTGCAGTACACGATATTAGTGTAAATATCTTTTTGTTTGAGTAGGCAATGTAAAAAATGACGACAGTAAAACATGCATTCTTAAGCGAATTTTGGGCGCTGATAGGGATAGGCTGATTGATACGAACGGTCAAAAGTAAATAAAATTATAACCAGGGTTAAGGATGAATGCCACAAGGCGGAAATTAAAATGATATGGTTCGTGGTCAATAGTACGATGACGCAGACTTTTGAGGGTTCTGTAACGCAGAAAATGAACTCTCTCGACTTTGTGATTGCACTAAAATACAGTAGTCTAAAGTCCATTTCAAAAGGGAATTGTATAAATAGTAATGTAGGAAGGGATAAATCGTGATAAAGTGTGGGACATTTTAGTTTATCAGCTAGATAAACTAAAGTATTGGACAAACAAATTGCTATTACTAGGTGGTCGTTTCATATTGGTTCAAGCAGTTTTATCTCAGTTAATGGTATATTGGACACACTTGTTTTATTTGCGGGCTTTTATAGTCGGTAAACTCAATGCCATTATATCTCACTTTATCTGGACTGGGGGCTGAGCGCAGGAAAATTCACCTCTCCAAATTAAGTCATATTGCCAAACCAAAGAAATACGGCGGATGGGGCATCCTTGATCTTCGTAGCTTTTCGAATGCACTGCTTACCAAATCCTTGTGGAGGGTTTTAAATGGACAGTGGGCTTGGACGATGATCGTATTTTTCAAATACATAAACGGAGATCCTCTCCACACTCTGTATCTTGGTGGTACGTGGCCCAAAAACAAATCTTCTATGATTTGGAAAAGCTTCATGAAAGTAATCAATATCATGGGGAGAAGATTGGTCTGGCTTTTCAGAAATAGGCAGAAGATCCTTTTGGGAGCTGACAGGTTATTAGGCTTGTCTGAGACAGCGAGGATGGATCCTATCTTATTTCATGGCCTTCATCAGAGAGGCATTTTTTATGTCTCAAACCTCATCTCCCATTGGGAATTTGGAGCGCCGATTTGGAAATCGGCTCTGATGATTGGATTGCAGGATAGAATGCCGTTAAATGGGACAACTATAAAAGGTGCCTGCAAGCATCTGGGTTGTCATACAGGAATGAAGGTGACATTATTATATGGGGAGGCGCTCAAATGGATGGCTGTATACAGGTGAAAGAACTATATCAACATATATTAAAAGAGCAACAAGAGGATCCTACTATGTCCCCGTTTTACCAGGTATGGAAGTGGAATATATCTACTAAGATTTTGCTTTTTGTTTGGTTATTGTGGAAAGGGAAGATCCTCACATGGGATGCCCTTAAAAAACGGGGATATCAAGGCCTTGGGAGATGTCCCTTATGCCATACATATGAGTCAGTAGCCCATCTATTTTTTCATATAAAACCTCTCTTTCGATCTGGAGGCTTTTTACTGCTCTCCTGGTGGATCCCCTATGGAGGCCTATTGACTGTATGCAAATCATTCTCATGTGGGGTGCCTCCAAAGGTAACCATAAATATCTTCCTTTTTTTGTTTTGGGAGATTTGGTGTGCTAGAACTTGTTTAATTTTCCAAGATATTCCTATAGACAGCACAAGGATTCACCGAAATATCATGAGATGGATGGGGGATTGCAATCATCCAGTATCTACAGTGGTGGACATGTCTGTTCAGGGGCGCCCCCACCATATTGCTCTCCCTGTGGAAAATCTGTGTGGCTGTGGCGCATGGATTAAGTTATCAGCAGAGGATTGGAATGGAGGTCCTGGATCCAATAATAAAACTGAGATCATGGCGTTATGGCGTGGGATTAAGGTTGCTTATCATCTTAATATTCTGCATCCTCACATTTATGGTGACTCTAAACTCATCATTGACGGTATATCTGGAAAGAATCAGATGTGTGATCCTTCTCTTGGTGGATGGATGGATGGATGGGGCGAATTTGGTATATCCTCTCAAAATTCCATTCTTATATGATGCAACACATCTATCAGGAGAACAACATAAGGGCCGACTCTCTCTCGAAAATGGGCCTAGAAGCACGATTTGATATTATCATCATATATCATTTTAGGAATTCAATCTAGGTGGACTCTTATGAGGTCCCTCTACCTTAGTATTTGGTTTTTTTCGTTTTTTCTATCAGCAACAAGCGAGCCTGTACTCTTATAATCATATGAACCTGCTCTCTAAATCATGCAAGCGAGTCAGTCACATGTCCCTACAAGCACGCCAGAGTTTGTATATTTGAATCAACACTCTTGTTTCAAGCGAGCCTGCAAGTTTATTTCATAAGGGTTTGATCAATGCAATCCATGATCAAATGTCACATTCTGACAAATATTGTCTCAATATGAAAATCACCCATGGCCAACCATGGTCATAGTTGGTCCAACGTCGCATTGTGACAACAATTGTCTCAATGTTTAAATCAATTCCCTTGGGTTCAACAATTCCTTTGGTTTATAATTTTTAGGTAATGATGTAATGTACCTCAACTTCCACATACGCCAAATTTATTTTTTCTGAAGGTTCTCTTTCTAAGACTAAACTCTCCTTCCATTTTAAAGTTATCATTTTCTTGGGATTCACGAACTCGATCCTGTTCGTCTAACTAATACATAGGTGTTCAGAACTACCCTATCAATTTACACTTTAATATACTTTTGTTAAACATAATATATATGTTTAATCTATTCCCCATTGTATATATGTTTTACTAGAGTACTTCTTTATAAATCTCTTTGTTATATTAACCGTTATATTTCATATCATTAACTCTTTAATTATATTTCATATACATATCTATCCAGCATAGATATATATATATATATATATATATATATATATATATATATAATCCACAATATATAAATAATATAAACTTCATCATATATATATATATATATATAATCCACCACATATATATATGATGATGATTCTTATTCAATTGGAGATTTAATTTAATTTAATTTAGTTATAAAAGTTCCACCTCTACTAGTTGTATTCTTGGCCATCCTGTACTTATCCAAAGAATTATATATTGTTCTTTACATCGGCTTTGGCATACCTTACTACAGTGTTATATATATGATTTTATCGTTCCCTTACTTGGTTGATATGGAGTACCCCTCAAGTACTTTATCATATATTGGTGTGATGGTTTCGTATTACCTACGCTGAGGTGTTTATGTCAATTTCATCGCATTTATCACACCCTGCTCATCGTACGTTTGAATTTGATCCATGGATTTGCTCGTATCCTCTAACTCTGAAATAAAATATATTTTATTGCACTATTTGGTTACGGTTCTGAATGCATATTAAATTTCTTGGAGTACTTGTTCGTTTGGCTTTTATTGAACTCCTACTGAAATCAAATCGTCAAGATCGTTGTCGATCCATGTGAGATTCTACAGATTTGTGCCATTTGTATGGCTAGATTTTATGAGGGTTCTCGTCTATGATTTCTATAAGAGTTGAACAATAAACCCTTGTTCGCTTCTCCATTCGGACTTCCATTCCTAACTCATCTCTTGTTCGTTATCGCTTTGGTGTCTTTGCCCGCTCTCTGAGATGTAATGGTGTAATACGCCTGCTTCGTAGCACTCCCTTGGCAACACGCAGAGGTAACTTACGTTCTCCAACGTTTTGGTCTTAATATTTCGGAAATGCAGCATGTATTTGGTCACTACGATTTTATTTTTATACTATCAGGTTTAAAAATTTACCATGACCTTTCTCTTCATTATAAAATTCATAGCGAAAGTCTGAATGGGTTTTATATCCCTGAGATTCGTTCTATGAGGGTTTTTATCTATCGCTTGCAACCAAATTTATTGACATATTACCGAAAGTGTTGTATCGTTATATATTTTTATAATTATTTTTGTTGCCTATTCTGTATACAATCATCAGTCCATTTCATATTTTTAATTATCGTTTCTCAGAACCAATTGACAGATACTGATTATTGCCTCATCTGATTTATAGAAATTTATGGGTATTCGACTTCCTACGAATATCAGGTGAGGGTTTTCGTCCTCAGTAGTCTTCACTTCCCCACTGGTTTCTACGATGACTAAGAACGTTAATAATGAACTCTTATCAGAGATTGGGAATTTATCTAGGTACGATTTCTCTTCTGTGTATAGAGAATTTTCCTTTCATAAATTCCTCCTATAAGTAAATACGTTTCAGTTATATTGCCAAATCTTCTAATCTATTTCGGTTTTTCTTCTATATGTTTTTAACTCAAATTGATACCTTCGAAGTCATTCATTGACCAGGTAAGAATTTTGTTAAAACTCAAAATGATTCAGTCCCTTAGATAATATTTCCCTTTTGTTCTCTTTCGCTTATTTTATTACTTATTTACTTAACTGACACAATTTCGATATTTTCGTTTACAGTCACTGACATCTTTCAGTTCACCTAATGTCATTCACTTACAAGTAATTATTTGTTACCTGCATTGTATGAGTACTTCTCGAGAGCTCGTTGCATTTTTCGTTGAAGAATTTGTAATAACTTTCTCTCTGAAACAGGTCGGTACTCACGAGAAACTTCAGCTATGTGTTGACTCGTTGCCTTTGCAATGACTTGTTTAACATTTGACTTATATCAGTCCATGGATAATATCGTTGAATCCAAGGAGATTCGTGCCATTCTCTCTATACTTTTGCTTATTATTTACACCCGACTTTATATACCTTGACTTGGGATTAATTTGCCCATATTGGGACGATATAAGTTTTTTTCTAAGTCGATATCGGTATATTATATTATGAACCCCATTGATGACTAGTGTACAAAGACCTGAAAACAACGGTAGAAAATGCCATGGGCACATATGTGAGTGTTGTTAGGCAGGGAGACATGAATGCAATAGTCATGGGTACTATGTAGTGGCAGACACATATATTAAAAACACAAACACAAGTCCACCACGCAGGGTTACCCGAGAGACTTGAGACATTCACCAAAAACTTTAACAGCCGGAGGATCCTTACTACATACCCGATGCAACTAGTGGCATATATAGATATATATAAAAAACAACAACAGTAGATAAGAGCAGTCCGAATAGAGGATCTAAGAAAGAGCAAACACATTACTGAGTCGGGGTCGAAGCTCCAGAGTGACCAACCATGCTAGGATTTGCCGCCTCCTCACCCTTCGCTTGAGTTCTGGGCTTGAACGCCGGATGATAATGGTCTGCGAATCCTCTGTTGGAACTTCAATGGACACATTGAGGACATGGCGGAGATGAATATCAAAAAGTCGAACAAAGCTGTCCAAAGCTTTGCCATGTCTGCGGAGTTCCTTTGTGAGTGAGTTAAAGGCGACTTCCATCTTGTCCAACCGCGCTATATTCCTGGCCGATGCCATGGAGGTAGTAGCAAAATTTTCTTTGACCGCGGCGCCCTTCATGGAAATTGCCTTCGCTAGCATAGTTTTCATTTGCCAAGCCACTACTTGGGTCTGTAGGAATTGCGTATGGTGATTGGAGGGTGTCCCGAGGTCGACCAACCAGTCGACTTCTTCGCTGATGGCATTGTCATCCGTCCGAGCCTGGGAAAGTTCCACCTCTTCTTCCAGCAATTCAATCGTTTTCTTCCCCCGTTTTGAAACCGAGGCTTTGTAACTGTCTTTGGCCCGTTTAAGGGCCTGTGAAGCTTTAATACTGTGGAGGTTGATATCCGCCATGGATTCCTGGTTAGAGAGAATCAAGATATAACTGAGAGGAGCAGAGTGTAACCTAGGTTTAGAGCAAGGATAGCGCACCGCTAAGAGATAGGAGAGAGGAATGTAAGAGAATGCGGTATCAAAGAGCTGCATAAATAGAAATTCGGGAGGGGGGGTGATAAATGGTGCAGGAAATCCAATCACAGTGATGATGAATAGCAGATCGCCGTCCGATCCGCCCACTACAACCGGGGTCCTGCACTGATATCCCCATCCCCGAAGCATGTCGATCACACGCTTAAAATCTCCTCTTAATTCGTCGTAAGGATCGGATACTATATAGTTGTCCTTTCTCATTATGAACTGCCAAATCCAAGAAAATCCCGGTACTATTAACATACGGTGCCATCTGATAAAATTTATCATGAAACGGTTATTCATGATCTGCTTATGATGGATAGGCTGCCGTCCGTTTCCTCGGTATTACTGGCAGTTAAGTCGCGCCTCGAAATGCTATAGCACTGATCCCTAAGCTCTGCATGCAGTAGCTCCCTCCAACAGGTGTCCAGGGCATTAGTCGGGTTATCAACCGCATAATTTGCTAGGTGGTCTACGAGAGAATTAGCTTTCCTTCACATGGCTTGAAGGATGATGCCACCGAGGGAGGCAAGGTGCTGCGCTATGATCTTTGTGACAGCGGCTAGATGCCAGTGTTTTATCGCCTTATCAGGCTTAGTTCCATACTGAATTTTCTTAATGGTAGTTATGGAGAGCTAAGAATCGCCTTCTACAATGGTCATTCCTCTGCCGAGTCGGATTAATAGCCTTAGCCCTTGTTCTAGAGCTGCGAATTCCGCATCATTGTTCGTATTTTCTCCTAGATTTCTGCAAAGGACATGCATAATTCCTCCCTTGTCATCTCGCAGGACACCTCCCATACCATCTGGGCTTGGGTTGCCTTTGGAGGCCCCATCAAAATTGAATTTGCAGTATCCTGGAGGTGAACACTGCCAAGTTGCAGGAGAAGGTGCGGGTCGATGGGCATGCTCCTGTATATAACGCTCCACCGTCTCAGAGAGACCGAAAATAGCCAGAATTCTGAGGTCATTAGGAGACAGCGACTCGACTTTTTCTTCTTTGCACCAGGTGAGAGTAGTCTCTGTTAGGCCTTGCATAATAATTGTTTTTATTTCCTCGATCTTTCTGAAGCTACGTTTATTAAAAATGTGGTTGTTTCTCTCCTTCCAAACTGTCTATATTAAGAAACCCGAACTGAGCCTCCAGAGATTATTAACCATGTTGCTGTTGGAGTAGTTAGAGCACCAGTAGGTGATTGTATCATTAATGGAAGTTATGTTTCTGTCTGTTTGGTGGAAAATGCTTTGTATCCAATCCCATAAGTGGCTAGTCCAAACACAGTCATTGAGTAGATGATTCATAGTCTCCTCCTGCTGTTCACATAGGGGGCACCGAGAGGGTCCTATGAACCCTTTCTTTAAAATATTTTCCCATGTCAAGATTTTCCCATTCTGAAGAAGCCATAAGAAGGTCTTGATTTTGGGCCAAAGGTTGCGTTCCCAAACATTATCATGCCAGGCCACCTTATCATTGACATTCCAGTTTTCCAAATAGGAGTAGGCTTCTTTGAGGTTAAAAGATCCTCCGGTGAGCTTACCTCAGCGAATAATGTCCAACCCTTGGACTTTCCTGATTAGTCTCTTCCCGAGGATAGTATTGAGGGTATTGAGGAGATTCTTCAGGTGATCATCCGGAGGAGGAGGAGAGAGCGTCCAAGTTCTCCAATGATACTGGTCTTCGTTATTAGCCCAATAATGATGCACTCTCAGTTTTCCATTGTCCTGAAACCACAGCTGTAGAGGTTGTAGGTTAGGATGTTCAAGTTTCGGGAGTTGATGCCATGCATCTTCCTAGGAAAGAGCATGGTGCCCATTCCTTAATTCCCAGAAACAATGGTCTTGTATAATGTTTCGGTTGGCTCGGTCCAGGTTCCATATGGGAGACCCTGCAGGGGTATCAGTTATTCTTACTAATTCCTCCAACTGTCATTGCGCCGCATATTTGGCTTTCCAGAGGCGTGCCCACGGGGTTTGTGGTTCTGAGAGCCACCTCCACCATAGTTTAGCACCGCATACCGTGTTGGTAGAGCTTGGATCCTGTAAACCTAGCCCGCCATGGCTTTTAGGCTTGCAAAGTTTGTCCCAGGCTGCCAGCGCCCACTTAGGCTTCCCAGAGTTACCTGACCAAAGAAAATTCCGTTGGATGTTCCTGATTTTTTGAAGAACTCCTTTGGGAGTTGGAAGGATCGAGAGCATATAGTGAGGTATAGCCTGGAGAATGGCCTTCGTCATGACCAGATGACCAGCTAGGTTGAGGACCCGGTTGGTCCAATGACTACACCGGTCTGCCAACTTTGAGAGAAGATTCTCTCAATGACACTTCTGCCAAGGTTTGTCAGTAAGGGGGATGCCTAGGTACTTAGATGGGAGATTACTTCTCTTGAAACCTAGGATGCCAGTCAGATGCCTCTGAATAGCTAAATGCATGTTGAAAAAGAAAACAGAGGATTTATCATAATTGAAGTCCATACCCGAGGCGTGACTGAACAAGTTTACGAGTCGCTTAAAACCTCTAGCTTCCTTAACAGTCGGGACTCCATGCAGCATTGTATCATCCACGAACTGCTGATGGGTGGTGGCCGGAAAATTACTTAAGGTTTGGAGGCCAATTATCACATTCCTATTTTTGGCTGACTTGATGAGGCGGCTAAGGCCTTCCATCAGAATAACAAAGAGGAAGGGAGAAATGGGGTCCCCCTGCCTGATGCCTCTTTAAGGGTAGAAGGGCTGAGAGGGGGCTCCGTTGATCAGAATGGAGTGACTGGGAGATTTAATCGGAGCTAAAGTCCAGGTAATCCATTTATTCCCAAATCCAAAATCTTGGAGAACGGCTTCCAGATATTCCCAACTGACCTTATCATATGCCTTGGATAGATCTAATTGCATTATCATGCCAGCTTTTCTGTGTGTTTGCAGCATGTGGATCATCTCATGAGCCAACAACACATTGTCCATAATTTGTATGCCTTCCACATACCCTGATTGTTCTTCGGAAATAATCTGAGGGAGAATAGGTTTCAGGCGATTCGCCATGACTTTTGATATGATCTTGTAAAGTACATTACATAGCGCTATAGGCCTGAATTTGGCAGGGGTGCAGGCCTCTGCTTCCTTGGGAATTAGTGCTATGAATGTGGAGTTTAGGGACTTTAGAATTGAAGATGAGGATTTGGAATCTTCCACTACCTCCCATATGTCTTCCTTTACCACATCCCAACAGGCTTTAAAAAAATCCACTGTAAAACCATCCGGCCATGGGGCTTTCCCATTGGCCATCTCTTTGACTGCCTCCTCCACCTCCTGGGGGGAGATCGACCTCTCCAGGGCTTTGTTCTGTTCCTCAGTAATGAGGAGGGGAATGGATGAGACTACTTCTTTAATGGCTTCCTGTAGATCCACATCAGGTTCAGTGGCAATGAGTTTGAAATGATTTCGGAGTTGGCAAGCGATGTCATGATGTGATTGGAAGACATTCCCTTGCTCATCTTAAATATTGGTGATTCTGTTATTGCACCTGTAGTCCATAGCAGATCTATGGAAGAATTTTGTGTTCCTTTCGCCTTCCTTAAGCCACTGAATTCGTGAATTTTGTCACCACAAAATTTCTTCCTGCTTGCATCTTTCATTCCATTGCTGCATGAGTTCCCGCTTTGTATTGATAGATTCCTGCGAAATGCTTCCTTGAATCCAAGTGTTGTGAATTTCTTCCAGCTGTTGCTCAAGGTGTTGCTTGTCTGCAAGAATGTTGCCAAATACTTCTCGATTCCAAGCCTTCAATTTGGTTTTGATGAATTTGAGCCTCGCTTGCAGCTTGAACATTTTCGTCCCTTCTACAGGCAGTGGTTCTTTCCACCATTTTTTAATGTTGCTGGAGAAATCCTTGTGAGAAAGCCAAAATTTCTCAAAACGGAAGGGCCTATTTCTAGGGGTACCCAATATTGAGGCCTGGAGCATTATAGGCTAGTGGTACGAGCCTCCAGAGGGGAGGATGTCCGAATTCATAATGTTCCCTTCCAAGAGGATGCTTTCTGAGATAAAAAAGCGGTCCAACCTGGAGGCAATGAGCCTGTCTCCTCCTATTCTGTTAGTGTTACACAGTAATTTGTCACCGTCCTAACCATTCCCCATCCCGCACAATGGAGGACCCATTCCGTGACCTGTGAACATTGTCATGCTTTGAAATCACCATCAATGCATCCCTCTGAATGTGAGCTATATTTTCCCTTGAGACATCTCCTTGCAAAAATCATAAAAAACATCCCTTTTTGCATTGGCGCGGGCAGTCAGTTCAGGACTCGCGCCACTGAGGAAGATCCTACACAGAGGTCGCGCCACTTGGCGCTCTGTCATAGAGCAGCAATCGCGCCACCCATTTTAGGGACTGTTTTTTAAATATGGATGGCGGAAGTTGAGTTCAAACAAACTCACAAACCACTGCCTATCTTGAGTTGGGAGGTTTGGCTGCGGGAGTTCTATGGAAGGGAATTGGTTTTGCCACCTCCCATGGAGCCTTCCTTGTTGATAGGGCCAATCCCATAATAATAGGGATCCCAACTCCCTCCTTCCCCATCTATAAAAGCCTGCTCAGATCCATGGCAAGCTAGTCTTGAAGTGCTGAAGCTTTGCATCTCCCTATTCCCAAGTGCCTTTGTGTTGTAAAGAATCCCTTCTTTCCCTTAAGGCCCATTCAAGCGAGGAGACCATTGTTACGAGACTCTGGAGAGGTTTTCCCTTTCCTCGGCGAGCTTTACGAGACGTGGACGACCGGAGACCCGTTCGAAGGAAGCTGCGACGTCAGAACTTGGTTGTAACTTCTATTCGTTTATTAATTAATAGATGACTATGATTATGGTTCCACTCCGTTTTCCATCATGTTAATGCGAGTTATATCTTTTCTGACCGATGTTTAGTTACGTATGCTGGTTCCTATGCTTGTATCTGTTCGTTTCTTCTATGTGCAGGTGTTCATCCGCGGAGATCGTGGAAGAATTGTGATCTGCCAGGGCTGAAGGACGGGGACGCTTCTTCTTCTTCAGATCAGAGCGTTGGAATCCAGGTAGGTTCCTATCCCAAATCTTTCATTCGTAACTAGGAGCTTGCGTCATAGCATTGTTTGTTTGTTGCTAGACCCCTGCTGGGCTAGTAGGGACCGCCTCTGTCCGCAGAGGGGATTTACCTCCTCAACAAATTGGCGACTCCACTGGGGATCGTCCGATTTTCCTTGTCTCGTTTATGATTGTTTCGCTTTGATTGTTTCTCCTTGCTTGATGAACCTTCTGGGTTGGATTCTTTCATTATTTTAGCTTCTTGGTTTGCTTAGCTTGTATTGGTCTGCTTTCAGAGTAGCTTGTTTTTTAATTTTTATTGAAGAACTCGACTGGCGCGGTTTTTAACCTGACAGTCGCGCCACTTGGCGCTTGTTGCCTTTGTCTGTCTCGCGCCAATTGGCCTCTGGCGCCAGTTTCAAGCCCACAGTCGCGCCACCCCTGTGACTTTTTGAGTTTCTTCATTTTTTAGCTTTCTGGACTTGACCAGTGCTTCTCTTCTTGATTTCCCGACTGTCTGAGTGTGTTGAAGTCTTGTTTGGCTGGAATTCACCTCTGTCCTTTGGTTGTTTGCTTCTTTCTACCGATTTCACGTTTTGAGCCCTAGGGCATCTAGTGGCTTAGTGTATCGAGCCCTCCTTGGGAATTTAGGTGTCTTGATTGTCCTGTCAACTTGTTGATTGATTCTCCACGCTCTCTTAACAGTCTTTGATTGTTTTGTTGCGTTTTTTGGGTGATTGTCCATTCCTTCATTCAGAATTCGTTTGTCTTGCTTTGGACCTAGATCACACGGTCCATCGGAAGCTTTTGGGTCTTTCTTCGATTTGAGAGACTTTGGGTCGATTTAGAGATCTGATTGATTGCATTGTTGAGTGAATTTTGTGTGTTTCGCTCTCTTGGATATCATTTCTCAAATTGTTCCTTTTGTTTTCAGTGCACATTAGCCATTAAACATTGAAAATCAAAAAAAAAAAAAAAATCTCTTTTGTTTTGATTAATTAGTGCAAATTGTGATCTTTTCCATATCGCTAGTGATTAGTGTTTGATGAAAAGTGTTCAATTGCATTAGTTGCATTAGAGACATTGTTGTTTGTATTCCGTCCATTTCGTTTGTATAAAAGCTCTCAACTCTTATTTAACTAGTTTTCATCGAACGAAATGTTGCACTGTGGCATATAGCTTGCATTTAGGAGTCTTTCGAGACACTACATATGATAGGGCCTGGAAATTGAAATTTAATTGAAGATCAACTGTAAAATTTATTCAATTAACCTAAGGCAACATTGGAACTTAACGAAACATATTTAGAAGGTCTAGGCTAGAGACGTGTTCCAGCGTCGTTAAACCTAGCAGCTGTCGTTCGCCTGTTGGCTTTAGACAGCACTAGTACGGACTTGTGCTCCCCGTACCGTCGCGTATATAAAGGGAGACCCCTCTAGGTTTTCAATCCTTTATCCATAGGAAGCCGAGTCTGCCGCCCTATACCCGTGATACACCGAACACAGCATTCGGGGAGACTACCTGCACGTACGGAAAGTCCTTGGTCGATTTCTGTTTCATTTTGAAACCAAGGTGTATATTGCAGTTCACGGCTATCTGGTACACCCTTTGTGCCTAGTTTTTCCTGAGTAGTCATTTGGTCTTTTCTGACTCCCTAAACTTGAAAAGACCGTCAAGCGCTTGTCCTTTCACGCTTGTGTCAACTCTGAAAGAGATAGAGTCATCTTTTTATCGTTTCTCGACTCTTAAAACATGAAACGGTAGAATTTCTTACTTTCCAATGTGGTAAAAATTAATCGCCCATGATTTCACACCTATTTAGATATTGCTTGTGACTGTTAGATCGTGTGTCTTAACTCGTTTTCAGCCCGTGTGTGGTTTTGAGTTTGATGGCAGCTTTTTCAGAGTTCACCAACCATGGAGTCCCCTTAGAAGGGAATCCTGGTCATTTTCCTCCTTTTGGAAATGTTGGTGCTCCTTACATGGCCACGTTGTCCCTTCTTGGGCTAACTGTTGGGTTGCCTGTTTGGTTGTTCTCAACCTCTGTTGTCCCGAATAACTCCGTTACTGTTCAGTCAGTTCCTCCGACGGAACAACATCATGTTGATTCCAAGGTGGACCTCTCCCCTTCTTCGCCTGTTTTTGCGTCCTCGTCTTCTACTTCGCCTGGTGAAAGTCTGGATTCAAGTAACCAGGTGGCTAAGAAGAAGAAGAAGAAGACAAAGAAGAAGAAGTCTGATAAGCGAGAGGCTAAATGTGCAGCTACTGCCTCCGAGGAATCTCCTCTTGATAAACCTTCCAACCCTCCACGGAAAGTCAAGTTCCCTTGCCTGTTGTGCACGGGAGACCATCTTCTTCGAGACTGCCCTGGCATTCCCAAGGTGCTCGAAGTATGGTCCAACGGCCGCCCACCATTGCCTTTGGCTCCCGGGAGTCAAGTTGGGGGCACGTCTTTAGCTGCTGTTGATAAGACTCCTAAGAAGCAGGGTAAGATCACCAATCCCTGCAAGTTGTGTGAAGGGCACCATGCCATTCACCTTTGTCCTTATATGGATGAAGCCAAACTAGTTTTGGACAACTCGACCGGTTCTACACCACGCCTTCCACCTGGTTATAAATGGCTTTCTTTGAGTCCTCCACCAGCTGATCCTACTATTGGTCAAGAGTCATCCTTGGTCAATCCCACTCCCCTGGAAATTCAAATTCAGAAATCCATTCCCAACCAACCATTGGTCGTGGGATCGGTTGAGCTGGCCCCATCTATGGTACACCAGGTCTTTTCCGTGGAGAGTGGATCTCAAACCCCTCATATCCTTTTGGTTTCTTTAGATTCTTCAGACTTGGAGAAAGATTCTCTTATCCCTATACCTCAAGAAGCTACTCCTCCGCCTCCTGTGATGGAGGTCCCGGAGGATACCCCTCCCACCTTCGAGATGGAGGTCGTGGAGGATGCTCCTTCTTCTTCCGTAACACCAGGGGAAGACCATCTCGGTTCGATGGTAGCCCCTCCGAGTAGTTTGGTCGCTTCCTTTGATTGGAATCGATTTGTAGGATTCCGCCTTCCGTCTTATGTGCCTTTCGAGATCACAGTACATGCTTTTGGTCTGGTTGTACCCAGCACCATTATAGATGAAGGTGCGTCTGTTAGTATTCTATCCTCGACTACTTGGCAAGCTTTCGGTTCGCCGCCGCTTGCGCCTGTTACGCAGAATCTGTTGGCATTTAATAGAAGGACGAGTCAACCGTTGGGGATCCTTCCAAGGTTACCTGTTACTTCGGGAGGCAAAACCGTCCATATGGACGTGATGGTTATTCCAGGCCCCTTGGATTTCAATCTGCTCCTGGGGCGAGATTACACTTGTGCCATGGGAGCGCTCGTCTCCTCCCTCTTTCGCGTGATGTGCTTCCCACATGAAGGACGGATCGTGACCATTGATCAGCTTTCGTTCTTTGGTCCTGATGTGGCAGCTGGCCCGCCATCATCCCTTCCTGGTTTTTATCCACCCGTTGCATCTGCCCCACCGCAGGTCAACTATGTGGCTACCTACCCCGTGCCTGTGCTCAGTGATGATGCCGTTGTGCATCAGGTGCTGGGGGCATTGGGTCCAGACTTCCAGGATGTTTTCCTTCCATCGGGAGAGGAACTCTTGGAAGCAATGACTTCTTGTTCATCTTGCTGATGGGGATCGTTATGGAGCATGGTTCTTTCTTTGTGTCAAGCTCCTTAAAAATAGAAACCGGAGTTTGGTCGGAGCATAGTTCCTTGTCTTGTGTCAAGCTCATTAAAAATGAAACTAAAGTCTATGGGAGCGGAAGTTCACATTTTCTTGTGGCCAACTCATAAAAAATGAAGTAAGGGTGTTTGAGGATAGTTCTTTTAATGTGTCAACCTCGTTAAAATAATGAAACACGTTCCTGTTCAATTCGAGTCTTTGATAAGATCTCGTAAAATCCCAATCGAGTCTATCTCTTGCTCTCTTAACTTGAAACTTCACTCCATCTTCCTTTCATATGGATTGAAGCTTGGGGGGCATGTACCTCAAATTGAGTCACCATGTTGAGGGCATGCTTACTTTTTTCAAGCATAGTTTGTTTCCATTTCAAGCTTGTGTAAAAATGAAACCGGATTCAAGCATAGTTTATCTTTGTTTCAAGCTTGTGTAAAAATGAAACCAACTTCAAGCAGAGTTTCCTGATTTCAAGCTTGTGTAAAAATGAAACCTTGCCCATTTTATCTCTTGTGATTGTCATCTTATCAGCCTGTTTTTGCCAGATGAACCTTGGTTTTCTCACTCCATCGTCATTATCTGCTTGGCCGATCATATGCCTTCACTTGGTCGTTTTACACGTTCCTGAGGAACCGCTGCGATGAGTGGTCTTGTTAGCCAGCCTCTCGACCTTTATTTGTTCAGAGTAGTTCCACCATTACCGGAACCAGTTGCTACCCTTTATACCACTCGTTCCTCCAGGAGGAGTCATCTTTCAGCTCTTTTCTGACTCTCTAAATATGAAAAGATTGTCGAGGCCCTTGTCGTTTCGATCTCGTTAAAATGGACACGAATCGACATTCACCCAGTATAAGTTTAACCCTTTTTCGGGCTGGGCTGGATCGATTACGAAAAAGGAATACCCTAACCTATCGCGACTAGGAGGTTTTCCCGGATATTGTTTTCTACCTTTTCGGATCTGGGGAACTATTTACGAAAAGGGACCTGTGGAGTTTTCTTTTCCGCTGTCTTTTCAAACTCTCTAAACATGAAAAGACGCCGAGTTCTCCCTTTGTCAGACTCGTTAAAACCTGATGACATCGGATCTAGTCGAAATGACGTTCTCCGAGTTTCTCCTTCCTAGGACTCGTTAAATGCACTAGGATGGATTCGCCCGAAGGGCGGATTTATATGACAAGCATATGGTATCCTCTTCAAGCTTGTGTAAAAATAAAGAGGTACTCACCGAAATGGTGGGGGAAAATGGAACCATAATCGTGTCGGCAGTATGTCGCTCTTGAACATGGCACTTGTCTGCATTCGTGTCGGGTTGGGGACATCTCATCTCGTTGCTTCACTTTGCTTCCATGGGTTTGGGTAATCTCTTTTGACCTCTCATCTGTTCACTGCCTCGTCGCCATGACCCCTGATCCGTTGATGTCAAATACTGCCAAATCCATTGTCGTGCCGTTTATGTGTTCAAGAGAAGTTGGCCTCTGCAAATATCAACCTTCCTCTGTTTCTCATACGATCCTGATTCACAACAAAAACATCATGTTCCTCTGTCTCGTGTCGATGATGTGGGAAACATTATGGCCCACCTTCGATCAAGGTCACTTCCTGTCGACTTCAGCTCATTATCCAGGAAGTTGGTCTAGAGACTCTTTCATGGTACCTTGGAGCCTGCATGCCTCAATGGCAGGTTCGTCGCATTCGACGTGAGGTTTTCATCATTGGCCTCCGATCGAGTGATTCTACGGGTGTTCGACGTCAGCTCATTTATTCACACGTCGTAGATTGTACCTGTAGTACCTTGAGAACCATCGTCATTATTGGTGGTTTCTCTCGCGTCTGTTAACGACTTTCATCATTGGCTGGTAATCAGACGATGTTCTTACATATTCGACATCAGCTCACACATTCGCATGCTAGAACTTGTACTTGTTTGGGTCGAGATGGAGCGCAAGACCCTGGATTGTGTCTGTTGTAATCCAGGCTGCGATTGTGGATTATTGTCATTATGTACATGACTCATGATTGGATGGCTGTGACCATACCTGAGTCTATTTGTTTGATCTTAGTTGGATGGCTGCGCCCATACCCTAGATCCGGATTATAGCATACTCTGTTCGGATGGCTGCGTCCATACCATATATATACATCATGTACTAGAGATATCAGTTGTATCTTTCTGCGCAGGTTTTCCGACGGCGGGCCTTCAGTTGGACATGTTCTCGTAAAGCATTTCACCCCTCTCACTCTCGGGCCTCATACTTTAGGGGGCATCTGTTATACAGTAATTTGTCACCATCCTAACCATTTTCCATCCCGCACAATGGAGGACCCATTCCGTGACCTGTAGACATATCATGCTTTGAAATCACCATTAATGCATCCCTCTGAATGTGAGCTATATTTTCCCTTGAGACATCTCCTTGCAGAAATCATAAAAAACATCCCTTTTTACATTGGCGCAGGCAGTCAGTTCAGGACTCGCGCCACTGAGGAAAATCCTACACAGAGGTCGCGCCACTTGGCGCTCTGTCATAGAGCAGCAATCGCGCCACCCATTTTAAGGACTGTTTTTTAAATATGGATGGCGGAAGTTGAGTTCAAACAAACTCACAAACCACTGCCTATCTTGAGTTGGGAGGTTTGGTTGCGGGAGTTCTATGGAAGGGAATTGGTTTTGCCACCTCCCATGGAACCTTCCTTGTTGATAGGGCCAATCCCATAATAATAGGGATCCCAACTCCCTCCTTCCCCATCTATAAAAGCCTGCTCAGATCCATGGCAAGCTAGTCTTGAAGTGCTAAAGCTTTGCATCTCCCTATTCCCAAGTGCCTTTGTGTTGTAAAGAATCCATTCTTTCCCTTAAGGCCCATTCAAGCGAGGAGACCATTGTTACGAGACTCTGGAGAGGTTTTCCCTTTCCTTGGCGAGCTTTGCGAGACGTGGACGACCGGAGACCCGTTAGAAGGAAGCTGCGACGTCAGAACTTGGTTGTAACTTCTATTCGTTTATTACTTAATAGATGACTATGATTATGGTTCCAATCCTTTTTCCATCATGTTAATGCGAGTAATATCTTTTCTGACCGATGTTTAGTTACGTATGCTGGTTTTTATGCTTGTATCTATTCGTTTCTTCTGTGTGCAGGTGTTCATCCACGGAGATCGTGGAAGGATTGTGATCTGCCAGGGCTGAAGGACGGGGATATCTCTTCTTCAGATCAGAGCGTTGGAATCCAGGTAGGTTTCTATCCCAAATATTTCATTCGTAACTAGGAGCTTGCGTCATAGCATTGTTTGTTTGTTGCTAGACCCCTGCTGGGCTAGTAGGGATCGCCTCTGTCCGCAGAGGGGATTTACCTCCTCAAAAAATTGGCGACTCCGCTGGGGATCGTCCGGTCTTCCTTGTCTTCTTTATGATTGTTTCGCCTTGATTGTTTCTCCTTGCTTGATGAACCTTCTGGGTTGGATTCTTTCATTATTTTAGCTTCTTGGTTTGCTTAGCTTGTATTGGTCTGCTTTCAGAGTAGCTTGTTTTTTAATTTTTATTGAGGAACTCGATTGGCACGGTTTTTAACCCGACAGTCGCGCCACTTGGCGCTTGTTTCCTTTGTCTGTCTCGCGCCAATTGGCCTCTGGCGCCAGTTTCAAGTCCACAGTCGCGCCACCCCTGTGACTTTTTTGAGTTTCTTCATTTTTGAGCTTTCTGGACTTGACCAGTGCTTCTCTTCTTGATTTCCCGACTGTCTGAGCCTGTTGGAGTCTTGTTTGGCTGGAATTCACCTCTATCCTTTGGTTGTTTGCCTCTATCTACCGATTTCACGTTTTGAGCCCTAGGGCATCTAGTGGCTTAGTGTATCGAGCCCTCCTTGGGAGTTCTGGTGTCTTGATTGTCCTGTCAACTTGTTGATTGATTCTCCACGCTCTCTTAACAGTCTTTGATTGTTTTGTTGCGTTTTTTGGGTGATTTTCCATTCCTTCATTCAGAATTCGTTTGTCTTGCTTTGGACCTAGATCACACGGTCCATCGGAAGCTTTTGAGTCTTTCTTTGCTTTGAGAGACTTTGGGTCGATTTGGGGATCTGATTGCTTGCATTGATTGAGTGAATTTTGTTTGTTTCACTCTTTTGAATATCATCTCTCAAATTGTTCCTTTTGTTTTCAGTGCACATTAGCCATTAAACATTGAAAACCAAAAAAAAATCTCTTTTGTTTTGATTAATTAGTGTAAATTGTGATCTTTTCCATATCGCTAGTGATTAGTGTTTGAATGAAAAGTGTTCAATTGCATTAGTTGCATTAGAGACATTGTTGTTTGTATTCCATTCATTTCGTTTGCATAAAAGCTCTCAACTCTTATTTAACTAGTTTTCATCGAACGAAATGTTGCACTGTGGCATATAGCTTGCATTTAGGAGTCTTTCGAGACACTACATACGATAGGGCCTGAAAATTGAAACTTAATTGAAGATCAACTGTAAAATTTATTCAATTAACCTAAGGCAGCATTGGAACTTAACGAAACATTTTTAGAAGGTCTAGGCTAGAGACGTGTTCCGGCGTCGTTAAACCTAGCAGCTATCGTTCGTCTGTTGGCTTTAGACAGCGCTAGCACGAACTTGTGCTCCCCGTACCGTCGCGTATATAAAGTGAGACCCCTCTAGGTTTTCAATCCTTTATCCACAGGAAGCCGAGTCTGCCGCCCTATACCCGTGATACACCGAACACAGCATTCGGGGAGACTACCTGCACGTACGGAAAGTCCTTGGTCGATTTCTGTTCCATTTTTGAAACCAAGGTGTATATTGCAGTTCACGGATATTTGGTACACCCTTTGTGCCTAGTTTTTCCTGAGCAGTCATTTGGTCTTTTCTGACTCCCTAAACTTGAAAAGACCGTTAAGCGCTTGTCCTTTCACGCTTGTGTCAACTCTGAAAGAGATAGAGTCATCTTTTTATCGTTTCTCGACTCTTAAAATATGAAACGGTAGAATTTCTTACTTTCCAATGTGGTAAAATTAATCACCCACGATTACACGCCTTCTTAGATATTGCTTGTTGACCGTTTGATCGTGTGTCTGGACTCGTTTTCGGCCCGTGTGTGGTTTTGAGTTTTGATGGCAACTTTTTCAGAGTTCACCAACCAAGGAATCCCCTCAGAAGGGAATCCTGGTCATTTTCCTCCTTTTGGAAATGTTGGTGCTCCTTACATGGTGACGTTGTCCCTTCCTGGGTTAACTGTTGGGTTGCCTGTTTGGTTGTTCTCGACCTCTGTTGTCCCGAATGTCTCCACTACTGTTCAATCAGTTCCTCCACCTGAACAACCTCATGTTGATTCCAAGGTGGACCTCTCCCCTTCTTCGCCTGTTTCTGCGTCCTCCTCTTCTACTTCGCTTGGTGAAAGTCTGGATTCAAGTAACCAGGTGGCTAAGAAGAAGAAGAAGAAGACAAAGAAGAAGAAGTCTGATAAGCGAGAGGCTAAATGTGCAGCTACTGCCTCCGAGATATCTCCTCTTGATAAACCTTCCAACCCTCCACGGAAAGTCAAGTTCCCTTGCTTGTTGTGCACGGGAGACCATCTTCTTCGAGACTGCCCTGGCATTCCCAAGGTGCTCGAAGTATGGTCCAACGGCCGCCCGCCGTTGCCTCTGACTTCCGGGAGCCAGGTTGGGGGCACTTCTTCAACTGGTACTGATAAGACTCCTAAGAAGCAGGGTAAGATCACCAATCCCTGCAAGTTGTGTGAAGGGCACCATGCCATTCACCTTTGTCCTTATATGGATGAAGCCAAACTAGTTTTGGACAACTCGACCGGTTCCCACACCACACCTTCCACCTGGTTATAATCGGCTTTCTTCGAGTCCTCCGCCAGCTGATCCAATGATTGGTCAAGAGTTATCCTTGGTCGATCCCACTCCCCCAGAAATTCAAATTCACGAATCCGTCCCTGACCAACCATTGGTCGTGGGATCGGTTGAACTGGCCCCGTCCACGGTGCACCAGGTCTTTTTTGTCGAAAGTGGACCTCACTCCCCCCATGTCCTTCTGATCTCTTCAAATTCTTCAGACTTGGAGAAAGATTCTCCTGTCCCTGTGCTTCAAGAAGCTCCTCCTCCGCCTCCCATGATGGAGGCTACGAAGGATATTCCTCCCGCCTTCGAGATGGAGGTCATGGAGGAGGCTTCTGCTTCCGTAACATCAGGGGAAGACCTTCGCATCTCGATGGTAGCCCCTCCGAGTAGTTTGGTCGCTTCCTTTGACTGGAATCGATTTGCAGGATTTCGCCTTCCGTCTTATGTGCCTTTCGAGATCACAGTACAGGCTCTTGGTCTGGTCGTACCTAGCACCATTATAGACGAAGGTGCCTCTGTTAGTATTCTGTCATCAACTACCTGGCAAGCTTTCGGTTCGCCGCCACTTGCGCCTGTTACGCAGAATCTGTTGACATTCAATAGAAGAATGAGTCAACCGTTGGGGATCCTTCCAAGGTTACCTGTTACTTTGGGAGGTAAAACTGTCCATATGGACGTGATGGTCGTTCCAGGCCCCTTGGATTTCAATCTGCTCCTGGGGCGCGATTACACCTATGCCATGGGAGCGCTCGTCTCCTCCCTCTTTCGCGTAATGTGCTTTCCACATGAAGGACGGATCGTGACCATTGATCAGCTTTCGTTCTTTGGTCCTAATATGGCATCTGGTCCGCCATCACCCCCTCCTGGTTTCTATCCACCCGTTGTATCTGCTCCACCGCAGGTCAACTATGTGGCTACTTACCCCGTGCCTGTGTTCAGTGATGATGCCGTGGTGCATAGTGTGCTGGGGGTATTGGGTCCTGACTTCCAGGATGTTTTTCTTCCATCGGGAGTGGAACTCTTGGAAGCGATGACTTCTTGTTCATTATGATGAAGTCGGTCGGAGCAGAGTTCCTTGTCTTGTGTCAAGCTCCTTAAAAAATGAAACAAGGGTGTCCTGAGGATAGTTCTTTTAATGTGTCAACCTCGTTAAAATAATGAAACACGTTCCTGTTCAATTCGAGTCTTTGTTTAGATCTCGTAAAATACCAGTCGAGTCTTTCTTAGATCTTGTAATTTGAACCTTCACTCCATCTGCCTTTCATATGGATTGAAGCTTGGGGGGCATGTACCTCGAATTGAGTCACCATGCTGGGGGCATGCTTACTTTTTCAAGCATAGTTTGTTTTCGTTTCAAGCTTGTGTAAAAATGAAACCGGTTTCAAGCATAGTTTATCTTTGTTTCAAGCTTGTGTAAAAATGAAACCAACTTCAAGCAGAGTTTCTTGATTTCAAGCTTGTGTAAAAATGAAACCATTCCCATTTTACCTCTTGTGATTGCCATTTTTATCAGCCTATTTTTGCCAGATGAGCCTTGGTTTTCTCATTCCATCGTCACTATCTGCTTGGCCGATCATATGCCTTCACTTGGTTGTTTTACCCATTCCTGAGGAACCGCTGCGATGAGTGGTCTTGTTAGCCAGCCTCTTGACCTTTATTTGTTTTGAGCAGTTCCACCATTACCGGAACCAGTTGCTACCCTTTATACCACTCGTTCCTCCAGGAGGAGTCATCTTTCAGCTCTTTTCTGACTCTCTAAACATGAAAAGATTGCCGAGGCCCTTGTCGTTTCGATCTCATTAAAATGGACACGAATCGACATCCACCCAGTATAAGTTTAACCCTTTTTTAGGCTGGGATGGATTGATTACGAAAAGGAATACCCTAGCCTATTGCGACTAGGAGGTTTTCCCGGATATTGTTTTCTACCTTTTCGGATCTGGGGAACTATTTACGAAAAGGGACCTGTGGAGTTTTCTTTTCCGCTGTCTTTTCAAACTCTCTAAACATGAAAAGACGCCGAGTTCTTCCTTTGTCGGACTCGTTAAACCCTGATGACATTGGATTCCGTCGAAATGACGTTCTCCGAGTTTCTCCTTCCTAGGACTCGTTAAATGCACTAGGATGGATTCGCCCGAAGGGCGGACTTATATCACAAGCATATGATATCCCCTTCAAGCTTGTTATCAAAAATAATTGGGGTACTCGCCAGAAATGGTGGGGGAAAAATGGAACCATCGTCGTTGTCGTCGGCAGTATGTCGCTCTTGAACATGGCACTTGTCTGCATTCGTGTCGGGTTGGGGACATCTCATCTCGTTGCTTCACTTTGCCTTCATGGGTTTGGGTAATCTCTTTTGACCTCTCATCTGTTCACTGCCTCGTCGCCATGACCTCTGATCCGTTGATGTCAGATACTGCCAAATCCATTGTCGTGCCGTTCATATGTTCAAGAGAAGTTGGCCTCTGCAAATATCAACCTTCCTCTGTTTCTCATATGGTCCTGATTCACAACAAAACATTATGTTCCTCTGTCTCGTGTCGATGATGTGGGAATCGTTATGGCCCACCTTCGATCAAGGTCACTTCCTGTCAACTTCAACTCATTATCCAGGAAGTTGGTCTAGAGACTCCTGATGGTACCTTGGAGCCTGCATGCCTCAATGGCAGGTTCGTCGCATTCGACGTGAGGTTTTCATCATTGGCCTCCGATCGAATGATTCTGCGGGTGTTCGACATCAGCTCATCTATTCACACGCCGTAGATTGTGCATGTAGTACCTTGAGAACCATCGTCATTATTGGTGGTTTCTCTCGCGTCTGTTAACAGCTTTCATCATTGGCTGGTAATCAGACGATGTTCTTGCATGTTCGACTTCAGCTCACATATTCACATGCTCGAACTTGTACTTGTTTGGGTCGAGATGGAGCGCAAGACCCTGGATTGTGTCTGTTGTAATCCAGGCTGCGATTGTGGTTTATTATCATTATGTACATGACTCACTGATTGGATGGCTGCGACCATACCTGAGTCTATTTGTTTGATCTTAGTTGGATGGCTGCGCCCATACCCTAGATCCAGATTATAGCATACTCTGTTTCGGATGGCTGCGTCCATACCATATATACATCATGTACTTGAGATATCAGTTGTATCTTTCTGCGCAGGTTTTCCGACGGCGGGCCTTCAGTTGAACATGTTCTCGTAAAGCATTTCACCCCTCTCACTCTCGGGCCTCATACTTTAGGGGGCATCTGTTACACAGTAATTTGTCACCGTCCCTACCATTCCCCGTCCCGCACAATGGAGGACCCATTATGTGACCTGTGAACACTATCATGCCTTGAAAACATCATCAATGCATCCCTCTGAGTATGAGCTTCATTTTCCCTTGAGACATCTCCTTGCAAAACTCATGAAAAACAACTCTTTTTGCATTGGCGCGGGTAGACAGTTCAGTTCTCGCGCCAATCAGGGAAATCCTGTAAAGAGGTCGCGCCACTTGGCGCTCTGTCATAGAGCAGCAATCACGCCACCCATTTTAGGGACTGTTTTTAAATATGGATGGCGGAAGTTGAGTTCAAACAAACTCACAACCATTGCCTATCTTGAGTTGGGAGGTTTGGCTGCGGGAGTTCTATGGAAGGGAAGTGGTTTTGCCACCTTCTATGGAACCTTCCTTGTTGATAGGGCCAATCCCATGATAATAGGGATCCCAACTCCCTCCTTCCCTATCTATAAAAGCCTACTCAAATCCATGGCAAGCTAGTCTTGAAGTGCTGAAGCTTTGCATCTCCCTATTCCCAAGTGCCTTTGTGTTGTAAAGAATCCATTCTTTCCCTTAAGGCCCATTCAAGCGAGGAGACCATTGTTACGAGACTCTGGAGAGGTTTCCCTTTCCCTTGGCGAGCTTTGCGAGACGTGGACGACCGGAGACCCGTTCGAAGGAGGCTGCAACGTCAGAACTTGGTTGTAACTTCTATTCGTTTATCATTTTAATAGATGACTATGATTATGGTTCCACTCCGTTTTCCATCATGTTAATGCGAGTTATATCTTTTCTGACCGATGTTTAGTTACGTATGTTGGTTCCTATGCTTGTATCTGTTCGTTTCTTCTATGTGCAGGTGTTCATCCGCGGAGATCGTGGAAGGATTGTGATCTGCCAGGGCTGAAGGACGGGGACACTTCTTCTTCAGATTGTAGCGCTGGAATCCAGGTAGGTTCCTATCCCAAACCTTTCATTCGTAATTAGGAGCTTGCGTCATAGCATTGTTTGTTTGTTGCTAGACCCCTGCTGGGCTAGTAGGGATCGCCTCTGTCCGCAGAGGGGATTTACCTCCTCAACAGTATCCTTTCACTTGAGGAGATACTTTGTTTTGATCATGCTCTTGAGGTAGAGAACTCATACCTGCAACCATATGACATGACTCTATTTTATCAAGTACAAGCATACATACCACATATCTTTCTTTTGGTCATCTAGTTTTCCTTTGGAAACTTCCTTGATTGAAAGAACTTCAATCCCTTGACCTGCTTCACTTCTTTTGTCATCATACCATGAATCCCATACAAGTTGGAATTACCGGAGTGACACTTTCTTCTACTAGTAGGTAATCCTTCCAATGAAGATTCCATTAGAGGATATTGATTATCCTCGTCCTGTAAATTCTCCTTTTGAATGATGTATTATGCGCTCTATACTAGATGAATTTATATTTCCCATAAGTACTACTTATTATTCTAATGAGGTTATCAAGAGCTACATCCTTCTAAAGGTGACATCCACATACTTTTATCCCAAATATATTTCATGTTTCTTTATGATGATGTTACAAGCTCTTGCTTTCAATCGTATGCTTCTATAATGCCATCTCCTAACATGATGGATCCTATCATGCTTCTAATGATTCCTACCATGATAGTTATACTTTACAAAAAGAAATTTGAAACATAAGCTTAAAAAGAAATAGGTGAGGAAGAATATCTCAATCATAGTAGAGATATTTTACTTCCTCCTTATTGGATTTCTTCTTTTCATGGCATGCTTTACCTCCAGCCCATGGATCGTCCCTCTTGCCACCTCTAGCAACATCTGGTCTCTTTTTTTGTTGTTGGCTCATGGTGTTACAACTTCAATTGACATGGTTCATCAATGAGATCATGTGCAAAGGGGTGGTAATACAATTTGTGGTTAGGGAAGCTCCTGAGCCAAACTTTTTGTAGAGCCCTCAACATAGGCATACATAGAGTAAATTCTAGATATGGTGTGTGAAGAACTTCGAGTGCTTGAGGTGGAGGTGGTCATTGAACAACCCCACACCTCTAAATTCAAGGTTTTAGCTAATATTATAGACATGTTCCCTGATCCAGGTGACACCTGGGGTCGACATAACCAATATACCTTGACTATTGACCTATACTGGAAAATCAACATGTTGTTGGGAAAATTCATTGTGGAAAGGCATGCTGCTAGGGAGGAAAATTTTTAGATGTTGCATAAGGTGGTCCTGAACCAAAAGGAGATGAGGTTAAGCCTCAAACAAATCGAGGAACAATTGCCTCAAGGCCCCGTACCTAGTGGAAGAAACACAAAGCATCCCAACCGCATTGAGGTGGATGCCTCAAGATCCCTTTAGCTCAATCCATCTACGATTTTAAATTTGCACAACCTTTTCTCTATCTAGGATTCTAGTTATCATGGCAGTAAGCGTTAGATATTCATTTTGACATGGTTTCACCCACCTTTTTCTCAATAAATTCCTATATCTATATCCAGTTCCTATTAGTCTCACCTTCTATGCACATACTTTTGGAATAATATAATAACCATAAGCATGATAAGTTAAAATGTTAATTCACCTATGTATTTCCTTTGTTTTCAACGCTTTAAGAATGTTTAAATGATATTTCACTAATGATGGCAAATGTTGAGAAACAGTTCCTGTATCAGATGCTCACACAGTTCAATTCCTACTAGCAAAGTACAATTTCAGATCCTATATCACAGTTTGTCATATTTCAAACTGTCTTGGTGAAAATCGGGTACATGGGTTTTGTATATTTGAGGTACAAGATGGTTACATTCATACCTAGATACTTATGAAGAAGTGTGGAGTCTTGGTTAATGATTTGGTAAAAAACCCTCCTTATACAGAAGTAGTTGGAAAACTCATTAGCATATCGAATAAGATATATTTAAAAGCTCTAATTGGCCTACACGATCCTCATAATTTGATCATGATACATCAAAAAATTTGGTTGTTTCTATAATTCCATTTCTAAAAGTTGAGATAAGCAAAATATTGTATGCAGAGGATTTATTCATGTTGATATATGCATGGAGAATAGGATTGGAAGCCTTTTGGTTTGTGATTATTTTTCTCATGAAGATACAACTCAACCATTTCGATGCAACTAAGATAATTCTTGCTATTCATGAAGATTGAGATCAAGACTTAAATAAAAATAACAATATGAGAACTCCAGATCAAGATCTTGCTCGATCAATTATGAGATAATAATGTAACTAATCACTCTCTTATCAATGAGATCATAGAAGTTGATATTATCCACACCTGGTTGTTTTTCTTATAAATAATGTATCAAGCCTTGTAATAGGGGTAGTAAAGGAGGGATATGGATATGTAAAATATTTTTCTAGAATATAACAAAATTTTGTTTTATTATTATTATTTTGTGGCTCTGGTGTTAATATATTGTTCATTATCTTTAAGTATCCTGATTCCAAGGAAGGTGGGGCCCCTTCTTAGTGAGTAAGGCTACAATAATGGATTCATTGTCTTTCATTTTGTCTTGTTTTGATGTCTACGCATTGTATTTCCAGATTTACTTTATGTTCCTTATATCAGCTGATGAGACGTATGGAAATGTAGTACTATAAATCTTTCATTTTTTTCTTGTTTTGGTGCTTATGCATTGTATTTCCAATATTTATTTTATGTTCATCATCTCAAATGATGTAGACTTATGGAAATGTAGTACCTGTAAGGAAAATAACCTTTAGGGTCTCGATTACATTGCCTTTACTCGATCCGAATGAGCCCCATCTATTGTATAGAGCTTAAGAGGAAATAGTTTCTATTTACGAGTATTGTGTAAATGTGATTTCTACTTACTTTCAATTGTTATGCTTTCAAGATAGCCCAAGATTTAGTTCCGCACATAATTTGCCTGTGCCTTATAAGATTACAAGCCTCGAGTTGATGATTAAATGTTTGGGGTTTATACATATAAATAATTCAACAATTAACTTGTTTTTCAGATCTTTTTAAGATATACTTAAACTAGCTTTTTGTAAAAATCTATGTTACTATTCAATTTCACTTAGAAAATAATTAATTTCCGATTCCTTGTTGTTTTGTTAGTGACCTGGTTTCCCTTGTGGTAGGCCATTAGTAAGTAAAGCTTGTGTAACACCCTCCTCCCACATTTACCCAAGCTAACCGGTCCACTGGGGTAAACATGTGATGAGAGGATACTATCATGTGATTCAAATACCTATGTACAATTAAGGAAGTGGAACCGACATAACAAAATGAAATTGACATTCCACACATGCTACATAACCTTCAGGAGCCAACCAACCCTTCCAGGTGACAAACCTTTGAGATAACCTGACATTTCACAGATCTAGACCCTCAACCGCTCCCAAGACAAGCCATGCATGCGACTGAGGCCTTCCAGACGCTCCCAGAACAAGGCATGCCAACGACTATGGAATTTTCCAGGCAATTATGTGCTTGCAACCCCAGATCTTGAGCCACTTTTTCAGGGCTAGGTCTCTTGCCACTTCCCAAAACTTCATGAAACTTCTAGAAATGAATAATAATATTGGAACACAACTACTAATGCAATCACTAGTAAAAGTACTTGTTCTAACCTCTACTAGCCATGACAAACATTTAATTAAATATGTCATAAACATGTAATCTACAGGTCATAACAACATATATGAGCATAGGGGTTTCATACTTATATGAGATTCTTAAAGAAGCATTGTTTCCATATCAAAATAGTTTCATTATCATCTATTAGGACACATATTCATTGTACATTCATTTTCTAATCAAAACATGATGAAATCCATACATCAAGTTTGTCACGAAACATACTCATAACCAACATATAACTAGCAAAATAACAAGGATATAACAACAATAAAAACCACATATGAACTAGTACATTTACACATGAAATACTAAGGAGAAGAAGCTCTTATTAATGAATGTGAAATCCAACCAGGTATGGGGCTTCCACGAACCACCCGACCATATATTGGGTTGAACCAAATCTTTCTTTCAGCCAACCACCCCTGTTCCATATTACAAGCATGAATGTGGGACTCAAAACCAAACCAATCCAGGTTTCCCCAGGCTTTACCACAATCCCCACCGGATCACTAGGCCCCAAAAAAGCATGGATACCTTCGGATTTCTCCACCTACACTGTGAGGAATTTTCCTGCCTCCTAGTCTCTAAGATTTATCGTATATTCTGCCATTCACCAATCAAGGATTCCTAGGCCTAATCGAGAGCACACACCTCTAGGCTTTATCGTATATCTCGTCATTCACCGGTAGAGGATTACTAGGCCTTAGTAGGTACACAAAATCCAACTTTACCACAGTACCACCTTCTCTGGTACAAGGATTCCTAGGCCTTGTGTGCTTTCTTTCAGAGACCACCCCACTCAGTTTCGAAACCATTCGGAAATATGGTTTAACCACGTAAAAGAGAACCCATCACACCATGGCTATCCGGAAATGACAAGGTAAGGCTGAATATAGTTGTCACACCTGGAAATAACCCATGCCAATGATAGCAAGAGAACCAAATACACATGCATGTACCATGCACGCCAAATATAGCAAGGAAATCACACATGAAAATTGATACCTACAAGTAAACCAACCGTAGGTACTTGATCCCGCTCTTCTTTGCTTGATATTTGCTTCCCTTTTCCTTCTTAGTCCTTCCTCTGATTTACTTGATCCAATGATAGAGTTCTCCAAGAATGCTCTAAGTGGCCAAGAGTGAGAGAGAGAGAGAGTAGAGAACTCCAAAACTTAACTGACAAAAATGTACCAACTAATCCTCAAAAGCCTTTTTATTAATGAGGCCTCTATTTTATTCATTTTCCATTAGTTTCCTTCATTTTCCTCCTCACATACAGCCTATGACATTTCACCTTCCTTTTCTCCTAATTTCCATTATTTTCATAAATAAAATGCCAATTAATGCCTAATGCCTTTCCAAAGCCTTTGCCTTTGCCTTTGCTAATTTCCTTAGCCATAATAAACCAAATGAACACCCACACTAGGATGTTTTGCCCAACATTCAACTTGCAATAAGTGTCCAATGACCTCGGTTATTTTTTTCCCTTTATTAACTTTATTTACATGGAATTTTGACCATGGTAACAATCATTATGGTTTAATTGAAATTAGCTTAAAATATATTTATATTCAGGTAAATTTCAAGCCTCTCTATATAGAAATATTGTTATTTTTAGTCTTATTAAATTATAATAATACATATAATTACATATATAAGTTTGACTATATATATACCCATAGTCTAATGAAATAACCTTTTTCACAGGAATTCACCAAAATCCCACAATACAATTTCAAGATTTGTTGTTGTTTAAAATACATTTTTGAATGCATAAATAGATTCAACAACCCCAAAAACCTTGGGGCACTCTAATTATGCAAATTAAACAATTTAAACTCAAGTTTTTAAAAATCTATGTTGGATTTTAATTAAAATTAACTAGAAAAAGGGTTGTGAAAAAGGCTATTTCGTCTATAAGTTAGAATATGCCTATGTATATGTTTATTTTAAGCATGGAGCTTTGTATGTTTATTAATTAAATTTAAATATGAAGTTAAATATAACTTATTATTTTAATTTATATGATAAAATGAATTTTAATACATAGTTAATATATATTTTTTAAATATATTTCTCTCACATTTTAATTATTTTTTATTAATTAAGTTTATTTTTATTTTTTTATATGTTTATTAATTAATGTTTTGAAAATTTATGAATATGAATTATTATTGTTTAAATTTATTTTGATGTCAAATTCATATTATAATTTTTTGAATTTTATTAATATAAATAAAATTACAATATAATTGAATTGAATCATTTTATTATTTTTGTTACTTTTTAATTGAGCGGCCATTATGTTTTATTATCATTATTTTATGATAATTACTATTTATGAATGTTACAACATCTCTCCCATAATGAGTTGTAGAGTGCTTTTGAACACAATGATGTTGAAGTATTTGAGTTAATGTGGACATTGAAATATTTTGTTTATAATCATTTGTCAACTTCATTTAAAACGCAACTATTGAGAGTGTTTGGAGAATCGATAACTTTATTGCCTACCACCATTACACTAAATATAACTATTTCATAAATATCAGAAATGAGTCTCTGAAGACTTGAACCTACATAGTTAGTTAGGGAAACAAGAAAACATATTGTTAACCAAACCACTCAAACTAATAGTTTAACTTATTATAAAAATACATGTATATATTTAAAAAAAAAATTGTTAATTAACTTATATTATAAATAAAAAGTAGAGTGAATTCCAGAACCTTTACATGATTCCTCCTCATCTGAAGCTACACCATTTTTACAAATCCAAAATATAACATATTTCTATGGCCTTCTTTGACAACTAGCCTACATTTAAAAAAAACAAAAAAATTTCTTATATTTAAGATACATAAACAAAAATGAGTTCACAAATAGTTGGGGGCTTAAGGCCCTGCCTCCTAGTCATCTTTAGATTGACTTTTTTTTCAGAAGAGTCTTCTTCTTTCTTCTTTAGATTGACTTGCTGCTTTGTCCTTGATCTTCACTTCTCTAACTCTAGCGAGTTTCAGTTTCTTCACTGGGAGTCCTCACTGGAGTCTAATTACTCCTGATTTTTATGGCCTCTCTGCACATTTCATCTCAAGCTTGTTGATTTTAACTAACAAGAAAACCAATTCTGCTTTAGTGATAGCGGATTTGGTCAATCTTTAGATGCAAAATTCAAATTTATTGTCCAATAACTCTAGAGGTGTCATCCTTTTCCTGTTAACCAGTTCCAACCTTTCTCCCATGACATTCAATAAACGCGTCGGTTCCAAAAATTACTTATGTAATTTCTCGGAAGATTTATAATTGAAAAGATTCATTTTTTTTTGTTGTGAATGTTCTTGCTGAGTTGGATCACTATGAATGAGCCATTGTGGAGCCTTGGTTCTAGATTTCTCTTCACGGAGGGCTTTTGGATTTTAGGAGATTGAGGGCCTCCAGTGGTAGGCAAGAATGTATTCTAGTCAAGTTGCTGGGATTTAGGCCCCCATGTTTTGAGGAATCCCATGTCCAAACGACTTCCGCTCTATGTAAAATTGATTGGGTTACATTGTGATTCAATGGGATTGGTGTAGACTTCCTAGGCAATGCCTGTCCCTAATGAGTAGAGGGGTATTTTGAGCCCTTTTATTCACCATCTCAAAATAGATTAGTACTACTGAAGGGAAGATCATAGACACAGTCCAACTCCTCTGATTTCTCAGTTCAACATTTCAACCTTGATGTTTCCCCTTGAAACCTATGTTATTGGTCAGGATATTTGCACTGCATCAAAGGACACTGGGGTAAACTATCGCAGTGACCACAACGTTGCGAAGACACACCCTGAGAGTAATATCTGTAGAAATGATCAACCTTCTTTATTGGCAAAGGTATTACCACAGAATTTCCGCCTAAAACTTGGAAGAGTTGGAGATAGTTGGTTAATGATGTTCACCGTATAAGTACAAAAACTGCGGCACTTTTCGTTTGGTTGCATTTTGAATGCTTAACATTTGGATAAATTTCTGAAACCGAATCATCTTTCAGTTCTTGCGAGTTGAAAAAGTTTTTTATTTGTTTACAGGGTCATGTACTCACACCAGATTATTTATTTCTCCTCTGTTATTTGTTAACTGCTTCTGATCGCTATGGAAAAACCCCAATCCCTTTTTTGTTAGGACAATGGATCATAATAAGTATTGTCCGTTTGAGGAGACTAATTTGTGATACCATTATGGAAAGGGATGCAACACATGGTGAATTCTCAGTTTATCACTACCTTTATTCAGTGATATTTCCCAATTTGTTATACCATTATGGAAAGGGATGCAACATAAGGTGAATTCTCAGTTTATCACTACCTTTATTCAGTGATATTTCCCAGTTTGTTATACCATTATGGAAAGGGATGCAACACAAGGTGAATTTTCAGTTTATCACTGCCTTTATTCAGTGATATTTCCTATGTTGGACCATGGTAAATATGTGAAGTCCCTTGCTTTAATAACTGAATCAACTGTTTGAAATTGAGTGTCTTTGTTCATCTGACTTTAGATCATAATTTCATCATGTTTAATGTTTTGGGGATTGAGGAAGACCTTTATACCTCGTGAAAAATCTAGCTATTTGCAAGTATTGGTTTAGAACCAGTCTGTTGATATTTTTTTGGAGGAGACTTAAGTTTACAGGGTTCTGTTAGAAAGGATTCAAAATAAGATGAATTGACAAGTAATTCAGTCTAAACATTGTAGGTTATGCATTTTAGGTTACAGGACGAATTAGCTCAGTTTTGAGGGTATATCCAAGGATAAATAGGCGCGTGGGAATATTTAAGCATGTATCTTACAACTAGAGTATTTTAAAAGTATTGTTTTAATTGAAACTTCAAGCCAATTATTGCATTGTGAGTAGTTTAGAAAAGCTCAAACACTAACATTTTTTTTCCGTTTAACAAAGTTGAAGTGTTTCTGTAAGCCAAAATGCATTTGCTTGACTTTCTTGTGAAGGGAAGAATCGTTTGATTGGGCATCTTCTATATTATCTTTGTTTTCTTTCATCCAAGTCACATTAGCCTTCTCCTGCACATCTGTCCCTTTGTGGCAGCTAAAATAACCCGCTACATCTAGATACAGAGCATTCTCAGTTTCATGTTATCATAAAAAAAAATCAAAAGAAACAAACACACTGAACATTCTCTGTAAATAAAAATATGAATGGCTAATCACCATCACATCAAATCACCCAACTAGCAAAACTGACCGTTATTCAAAACCCAAATCAAATCGGAATATATGCCCAACTGGATGAGTTCTCCCAAATATCAAACTGCAAACAACCCAACTACAGATCAAGCCTGGGCTTATTACCTTCACAGATAAGAATGCTTGACATGAGGAGAACAGCTCCTCTTGAATGTCTTGTTTGAATCCAGGGTGGAGAGGGGTTTCGCCTTATCCCTCTTCACGCCATCTTTCCCAATTCCCACATCCTGGAAACCACTCAAACTTTGTTTCTCTTCCTTGGTAGCTTCAGGATCACCAATATATATATATATTTTTTAAGCTTAGATAGATCTTTTTTATTTTCTATTAATTTAAAACGGGTATCAAATATACGAAAATTTAGACCTCAACCTCCCTGTTGGACATTTAAGTGCAAAGTATGTTAACCAAAACATAAACAGTCTTAATAACATATCTGATGATACTTAATATCTAAGTCTGGATTTACTAACATTAACATGAACAAAAAAGTAATAGCAGCTAAAAAAGAAACTGATAACTTTAGACATGATATCCTTAATCATCCTTTGGCTCCACAAGAGTTGGGTCTTTGGCACTAGATCCAGGCAATTCAAGTTCAACCTGCTGCATAGACTTGATATCCTTCTCCATCCTTCCTAATCTAGCATGCTGATGTAACTGTTGGAGATTAATTCCTTGAATATTTCTGTTAATATCAGCCACGGTAGATTCCATCTTGGATTCTGCTGTAGCTTGAGTTGACATGACTGCTTTTGCTAATAAACATTTTATCAACCAGTAAGTTCTGATTGACTGTTGAAACAAAGAAATGCGGCCTCGGGTGTGCCCTAGGTCAGCCACCACATTCTGCATATCCTCAAATGCCATATCATCTTCCATATCCAGTTTGTTTATAGCCTCACTTTCCCAACCATAAATGCGAGATCGAACAAAATTAGGAACCTCTGATGCAAACGTTTGCACAAGCGGCTGCAGAAGCTGCTTCGTTGATTTTCTTCCTCTTTTCTGAGGCTGCTGGGAGATTGGCTACGTGCCTTTGTCTCCATTTGGCTTTCTGCCTCGTGTTCTCTTCACCATCTTTGAGAAACCAGGAAGGAAGACTACTGATGCTAACAAGCAAACAACATAACCATGACAAAGACAAATCAAAAACCTAAAAACATTTTGAAAACCGGCAAACATACCTTTTCCTAACTCAGGTTAACCGAAGCGATAAGAATTGGACCCAGAAACAGAGCCCATAAAATATAACTGAACTAGCAGGATATTATTCTTCCACTCATAACCAGTAGCCTTCATCATATGCTGGGTTCTATAAGCCAGGTGAAAGGCAGGCATCTCCCTCGGAATTTCCCACAGCACCCTACTGTCTAAAAAACCTGTTAAAGAAAGATAGAAGAAAAACCTACCCACCAGCCTGAGAGTCCTAACACCCACATAAAGGCAGACAATTTGATCTTTATCCTAAACATACAAACAAAAGACAAAGACTGCAACATATCCCAACTGCCCGACTATTGCAAAAGGTCTATTAAAGAAATCAACTAGAAACCCCATTATGACATACTGCCAACACCAAACACCAAAATCTTTCAGAATTTTCACAAATCTGGAAAGGAACTGAGCCTCCAGGTAAATATATAAATGGTTTAAGACCGCCATAAGTACTAAGCAAAAAATAGAAGCAGGTATCAAAGACAACACCCATCTTCCCCATTCGCAGCGTTCTTTGCTCAGTAAAAAAAACCAATTGATAAACAAGACAATGAAAAACCATCTAATAAATTTATGCATGCACCTAACTTCAACCGCTTTCAGCATTTGCTCAGACCAAGACCGAACAAACCCCCATTCAAACAAGTAATCTAAAAATACCATGACTACTTTCCGTATTCGACGATAATCTAAAACGTTTGGCATAGAGGAAATATATGATGATACATACCAATTATCCTCCCGAGCCGTCACCTTTTGTCTTCGCTTCTGTTTGCCCCTGAACGCTACGTAACAACCTTCCCAGAAAATCAACATAACAAAAAACATTCCCTGACCATTTTCCCAAGATCAACTGACAATCATGCTGGCTTTCTCCGCTGGAAACTACACCAAACGATCCGTATTTATTTCGTTAGGTGATGGGTGTCCTATTGACCCAGCCACCGAGTTGCCTCCTGCATGCAACGGCGACGTGGTGTCCTTCCTCCCCACGCTGCAGAACACGACCACCGATGCCCCTGATGCCACCGATGTGTATCGCTGGCTCCATCTCTGGCATGTTACACCCCAATCAGGGATTTAGGACCACCAATATTCTCAGACCCCAACTGAGAAAATACTCTAGGAGGGCCATTCTGAGGCTCTCTGAGCACTTTCATGCTCGGAACCTTTCCTCCATCTTTCAAGTTCGCCGTCCTCATCACCATTATTTGTCATCCCATGGATCACCTGTGCTCCAGTTTGAACAAATGTGAAGATTGGAAGAAGAATATGGCGCCGAGAGGAGGAGGTGAAGAGGGGATTTGTTTTCCGAGTAGTCTTTAGTGCGACTTTTTGAAGGCTTTTACGGTGACTTTTTACGGTGTAATTTCTCTAAATTCTGGAAGGAATTTATTGAAAAGAGAAGTTTGATTGCTAACTTTGCACAATCGAAGTGCCCTGGAGGTTTTTGAGGGTGCTGAATCCATATATAGAGTCAAAAAACCAGTTTGAATAACAAAAACCAAGATTTACCTCAAAAATTTTCACTAGATTCCGGCATTTGAAACTTCAAATAGTCGCACTAAAGACAACTCCTTTATTTGCCATGACGTGTTTTTATTTAAATTTTCGATCTCTGGCATGTCAGAAGTCAAGTGTGTTGGAATTGAGAAGCATCGATATCATTTAATTCACTGGATAAATTCTCCCTCTCTTTGTGTTTGCTTTTCAATTTGGTTTACTTAATGTTTTTTTAAGTTTTGAATCTCTTTAGAAAATCAGAGAGATTTCTAATGGTGGGTTTTTTGAATTCGAATTTGGTTTTGTATGGTGGGTATTTTGAATTCCAATTTGGTTTTTCTCAGAATCCCCGTGTCAAATTTTTAACAAGAGTACAGAGTATTCATGAACAAGAAAGGTTTGTCAAAAGGGTTATAGCGTAATATTCTTAACAATATTCAAGATTTATGATTTATTGCAAATGCAATGTAGAAAGAAGTGTTTATAGTATGAGATTAATAAAAAGGACTGTGTATGCTATGATAGAAAGAAGTGTTTTTTATTTCTTTTTTTTCACTTTATTTTCATTAACATATCAAGATACATCACTTTGATTGGGGAAAGGAATTGAACTTGTGATGAGTGCAATCTGTCTCATCACCATTTAACCAAGACCAATGGACATTTATTATTATTATTCTCTTACATGACAACATTAAAAAAAACAAAAACAAAATAATACACAAACAATAATTTAAGAAAAAAACAAAAACAAAATATTAATCAGAAATAAACAATTTCAACAGATCAGTAGGAAAAATCCCTAAATAAATACATAACATTGACCAAATTTGTTGGAATTGCAAGAAGTATGAACTTTTAAAGAAAAATTATGCTTTTGAATGAATTTGTGTATGATATAAAATTTTATGTTGTATTGTAATTCATATATATTTTGTTTTTCAATAGTAAGTTTTATGGGTAAAGGGTTCACTCGAAACCTTTGGCAAACATATGGTTTCACACACAGTTTTCCAGAAATTTTCAACACCTGGTAATATCTATGCAAAAATTTTATTATTTCAAAGTTACAATTCATTGGCACTTGCTTATTTAATTAGACATATTTCATCATCTTTATTAGAGATTTGAAAATTTGTATAGTTACGACTCTAGGTTTGCAATTGTTCAATCATGTTTCTATTAGTTTTTTTTTTCCCATTTTTCTATCCATATCATTTTAAATGAATAGAATTTCTCATCTCATTCTAAATAAATAAAATTTTATAAAATAAAAGACATTTGAGATTTTTATTAGCCATTATGGTTGGAAGTCTTGCAATTATTTGTTAGCATTAGCTAATAAACTATAGTGTTATTGTGTCATGTAGTAATGATGACATTGTTATCAAATCTATAATTTTGAATAAACATCTTTCACCATCTATATTATAGATTTAAAAATTGGTATAGTTACTAGTGCATGTTTGCAATTGCTCAAGTTTTTTTTTTTTCCACCTCATTTTAAATGAATAGAATTTCCCATCTCATTCTAAATAAATAGAATTTGCTAAAATAAAATACATTTGTGATTTTTAGTAGCCATTATGGTTTCAAGTCTTGTAATTATTTGTTATCATTAGTTAATAAATTATAGTGTTATTAGTAAAATTGTTGCACGTTATGGATTGTTGCAAGCTTCCTAATTTAAAATATCCCTTTTTTTTAAGTTAAATTTGAATGTAATTTTTTTATTTTTATTTTTATTTTAAGAAATTCATTATATTATGATTTGCTTAATGTATTTTATAAAATGTAAATTTACAGTGTCTAATATGTTGTTATTGTAATATTAAAAATAATAAAGTAACATATATATTAAAAATAAAGAAGTATATTTATATTTTAATAAAATATATGACATTTATAATATTAATAAGTTCAAAGTTAATCTCGGATAGTTACAATTGGTATCATAGCTCAGGTTGTAATATTCTAGCCTTTAGGGAAGTTCTATTGGGCCTAACAATGGAACTCACATTTGAATGTAAGATGTTGTCATTAAACGAGTATAATTCATTGCATTATTTGGTCTTAGTTAGCCTTTAAAGTGCAATAGTTTGAGGAACTAGGTGTAAAAGGCAGACACATAACCCATGTAGTTTTGATTGATAATTGAAGTACAAGGAGAAGGGCAGAGATTTCTATGTGTTTTTGCTTTGGGGTGTTTATAGAAACTAAGATTTTTCACATATGGAGCGAAGATGCGCAAACAAAAACCCCTGTGGAAAAGATGAGCACGCGCATAACTCAATGGTCTCTATCCGTTAGGGTTGCGAAGGCGTTAGGGTTTTCTGCAGGAGCATATCTGAAACCAATTGCAGGTCACCGTTGAGGCATATTCCACCGTTGCTTTTGGTCGGTTGCTACAGCGACAGGAAACGGTTAGAACAAGATTCTTGGCTTAATTGTGAAACAATGGAAGATGAGAAGATTGACTACTCGCTGGACCCATTAGAAAGTGTACATATCTGTGGATCCCCCATCTATCCTGTGCCACCTCATGCCTCGCTAGCATTCAACATTCCTGAGGCAGCATGTATTGGTCCTATTTTCCCCCCTCCACTCTCTCATCCACTCTTTGAACCACCTCTGACCTCTGAATCTCTATTGTTTCTGCTTGCCGACATTCCATCTATCCCTCAGAGCTCCTCGTCGGCGTCGGGTCCGCTTGTGTTCTTGCCCGACTCTCTAAATTTCCTCTCCACTTGCCTTCAAGGCACTACACTATCCCCGCCCCTCGAACCCTCCTGCTCTCGGCCCTCTGTGATCTGGACTGCGCCTCTGGACCCTCCTTGACCTAACCTAACATCTTCGGGATGTTTTACTGCACCGCATATAACCCTAACGCCGGAAGCCCTAAATCCGAAAAACCCTGATAGTGATCCTGATCCCGACCTCAGCCATCAAAATCCTATCCCCTCACGCAAAGGCAAACATTGCTCCAATTGCATCATGAAAAGTAACGGGAAATTTGACCTAACCCTAGGGGCAGGATTGAATATGGGTGAGGTGATAGATACAGCTAACGGGGTCCTGGTGGGACATGTGAGAGGGCGTCGATACAGCTTCTCGTGCTTATGAACCTGTACAAACGAGATTTGGGGGCCTATTATGGAATAACTGCCATGGATTGTCATTCTCCCTCGTGGATGGTTCGCCCTTCAATTCCATCGATCTGAGCAGGTTAATTGGGTACTGAGGAAACTATGGCATTGAACAAGCTCCTATTTTTTTCAAAAGATGGATCCCCATTTTTTACCCTGAAAGAGAACAAGTTGGAGGTGGGCCAATATGGGTGAGGCTACCAGGGCTGCCACTTCACTTCTGGTCTGAGGACAAAATGAGGCACATTGGCAAAACCCTCGGCACCTATTTGGATCATGACAAACCTTATCTCACCTCTGGCATCATGACAATGGAAAGGATACTGGTACACTTGGATACTAGAGATGGGATAGAAGAGGCAATCACGATGAGATGGAGGCATTTTGTCAAAATACAAATCCTAGATTATGAAGGAGTTCCATACAGATGCCAAAGATGTCATGCAGTCGGGCACATATACAAGGATTGTCCACTCCTAAAAGGCGCTGATAAAGTTGGTGATTCAGATCATGCATAGACCATACCACCACAGGCTGCTCCCCCTCCCGTCAACACTGCAGAGGATCGACACAAAGGGAAGAAGACCAGATCAGGGCCCAAGCCCTCCTCAGTCCCCCTCAAACCTCCCTCACCCCGAATGACTAGGGCTCGGGTTGCTGCTGCCAGGTAGGCGTCAGGTACTTCTCCATCCTCTATCCCTGCATCTCTTAATTTATGTTCTACATTTGTTTTCACAATCACACATTGCATATCATCCCCCTTACACTCTGTCCCTTACTTCTTTGCAACTTGCCCTGGTCCCTCCACCCATCCCACTTACTCAGAGATCCCTCCTTCCATCCCTGATCTCTCCCCCCCACACCCTCCCTCTGTATCATCTTCGGATACGCATCCACACCATCCATACCAACTTCGATCACTCGCTCATTCATTTCCCTACTCATCTGGGACTGGCAGGCTCGGCCTGATCGATCAGATTCGAAAAAAACCTGGTCGAGGGCGACATTCTAATATCTCCAAAGCTATAATACAAGTTGGTCTGGATATCGTTGAAGGAAAAAAAATACACTTGAAGGGGTCCTTAGAGCTTGGAACACCCGGCCCATGGTTACCTCATGAAAATAATTTCCTTCAACTTTCGAGGGTTGGCCAACCCTGAAAAGAAATTGGCCCTGCGTAGATTACTACACTGCACTCCCACTGATGTGATTTAACTACAAGAAACTCTGGACTCCTTTGAACATGTCACCTTTGCACTCCAAGCTATCTGCCCTGGTTGGATCTTCCAGACCTTGGATGCTCGAGGACGATCTGGGGGGGTATTAATTGGCACCAACCCCCGAACCATAAGAATCCAAAACCAATGGTGTGGGGAAGGATTTATTGGGATTGAAATTTTCTCATCCGATCTTGGAGCTGCTTACCACCTCATCAACATATATGCACCATGTTCATCTCGCTTAACCTTTTGGCACAATATTCTCAACACCTCTCTTTTATCTGCACATAATCTCATCATAGGCGGGGATCTTAATTTCTCTCTGGGCTTGGCTGAATCATGGGGTTTGCATGCAAATGTTGATCCCCTGGCTGCTGAAATCGCACACATCTTAGAATCCCAACATCTGATTGACATCCCTATGGCTCGACTTCACTCCACATGGAACAAACATAGAACTGGGGAGGCCTTAGTGGCCAAGAGACTTGATCAATTCTTGATTCATGAATATCTCACTAGCTCGGGCATATCTTATTGATAATGGGTTGACACTGGTGGGATCTCTGATCACTCTCCTATATACTTAGAACTTGCACCTTATCGAAGGAAGCCTTGTAGTCCTTTCAAATTCAATGCTGCTTGGTTAGCCTGTCTGGAGTACATCGACCTGCTAACCAATTATTGGACTACTCATCCTATAGCACATTCAATCTCCCCCTCTGCCACTTTTGCTGCAAAGATGAATGCCATCAAGAAATTAACTAAATCATGGGCTAGAGACAAAAGAAAAAAGGATGAGAACACCCTGAATAAATCTGAACAGGCTATTGCAGAGATTGAACTGACCATGAGGTTTGGGACATGCTCTGAAGAAAATAGATCTCAACTATCACAGTTGATATCAGATCAAACCTGGAATCTCAGAGAGCAAGAAGAGAGCTGGCGCCTTTGAAGTAGAGTCATCTCGCTAAAATATGGGGATGAGAACTCTAAATTATTCCACCAATTTTCTAATGGACATAAAGCTATCAACACCATTTTTTCACTAAAGGATCAACGGGATAACCAAGCCCACAACTTCCATCAACTGGCTGAAATGGGAATTGACCACTTCCGCGACCTATATAAAGCCCCGACTAATACAAATCTGGCAGAGATTATCAGAGTGGCTAGGCTCTTCCCGCGGTTTATGGATTAGGAAGCTGAAGATCTGCTAATGAAACTGGTCACTCTATAGGAACTTGAGGGCACCTTAAAATGGTTCCAGAGAGATAAAATACCGGGACCGGATGGATGGCCAAATGAATTTTACTTAGATTTATTTGATGTCATGGGACAGGACATCCTCAACTTGGTCGAAGAGTGCAGAATTAATGGAAGACTATATGATGCATTCAATGCTACAGTCATAGCCCTTATCCCCAAATCTGATGATCCACAACATTTCTTTGATTACTGACCTATCTCCCTATGCAACTGCATCTACAAGATAATAGCCAAAATCATTTCAAATCGCATCGAGCCCATTCTCTCTAAGCACATTTCACTTGAACAATTTGCCTTCCTACACCATCACCAAATTCATGAAGCTATTGGCACTGCACAGGAGGTGTTTCACTCCATCAAACACAAAAAGCTCAAAATTATCATCCTCATAATAGATCTTGCCAAGGCATTTGACCAATCAAATTGGCTATACATCCAAATGATTCTCACGCACTTGGGCTTCCCCTACAATTTCATCAAATGGATCATGTGTTGCATCACCAACGTTTCCTTCAGTCTTCTCATCAATGGTTCTGCATCTCCTTTCTTCCACTCAGAAAGAGGACTTCGTCAAGGATGCCCCCTCTCACCCCTCCTCTTTCTTCTCATTATGGAAGCACTGAGCCAACTGATCATGCATGAGAAACAATTGGGTTGACTATGGGGTATCAGATTAGCCGAGGGTTGCACTCTCACTCATCTGCTATTTGTAGATGATGTCCTCATTCTACTCAATGGATCTATTGGTGATATACTATCTTTTGTCGTTGTACTTGTAGACTTCATCACAACCACAGGCATGAAATGCAATGCCTTAAAATCTACCATCACCATTAGCGGATGCTACCCCCGGGAAAGAAGAATTTCCCTTAACGGATTTCCTTTCCCCTCCTTGAACCTTCAGGATGGTCTCAAATACCTCGGGTTTAGATTGAAACCCTCGAACTATCATATTGCAGACTGGAGTTGGCTTGTGGCCAAATTGGAAAAACGCATTGGTATTTGGCACTACAGGTGGTTATCTCGGGTTGGTTGGCTAACCCTTCTCAAATCTATCTTGGAAGCCACCCCTGTGTATTGGATGTCTCTGGCTTGGTTACCTTGGGCCATCATTTCTCGCGTTCAACAACTGTGCAATAGATTTCTCTAGAATGGCAGAAGAGAGGGTTGAACATTTGCATGGGTTAAATGGGATAACATAGCCCTTCCCAAAAAATGGGGAGGATGGGGCATCAAAAATATGGACAATTTTGCAAAAGCCCTTGCTGCTAAAATGGGATGGGAAATCATGAAAACTAAGAATCTCTGGACACACGTGGTATATATGAAGTATATTTGGCCAATGAATATATTTGATTGGATCCGGTTGCCAACATGGAATCATCTCAACATGTCATCCATTTGGAAAGTAGTCATCACATCCCTGCCTCAAATCAGGAATGGACTATCTTGGAGAATCAGATCAGGGAATAAAGCTCGTATTGGTATAGATCCCTGGTCGGGCTGCGGAAATACACACATTCTACCTTCGGATCTCATCAACCATCTGACTGAACAAGGAATTCGATACATTGCTCAGATTGCTGAGCCACAAACCACAAATCTCTATACACAAGGATGGAAAACTACCAATCAGCTTGGTATTCCAGGGCATCTACAACATGATTGGCATACCTACACATCAGCGTTGGCAAAATTTCATATTCAAATAGGCATTGGGGACGATGAAATCATTTGGCCCCCTGCAAAATCCAGGATCTATACACCAAAAGATGGATACCTGCAAATATACCTTGATTATCTCCCTCAAAGACAAGAATGGTGGTGGCAACTCATTTGGAAGCTATCGGCCCCTCCTCGCACCAAACTATTCATGTGGTGTTCACTAAACAACGTTGCTCCTTCCATGGATAACCTTCTCAAACGTTCCATTCATGGACCCACTGTGCAAAACACTCTGCAGAAATGACTCTAAATCCATTGAACACCTCCTCCTTCACTGCAAATCCATTGTTGTGCTCTCAACATCCATTATGCACGATCTGTGCATCAATATAACTTGGCAAGGCCTGAACTTAAAAGAGGCATGGTAATCCTGGTGGAACTCTGCCTCTACAAACAAAGCCAGGAGTCTCCCACTCCTCCTCTGTTGGGGCATCTGGCTGGCTAGGAATGCATCTATTTTTAATGATTGTCCCCCACTCTAGCATTTGATTAAGTCCAACATATTATCTAGCTTCTCTTGCATTCCAAAAGATGATCCCCCCAGACCTCCTCGGAATATCATTCCTGAAGTCATAAACTTCAATTCACCTTTGGCTTATTTTGATGGATCTTCATAACCATTGGGTTGTGGTGGCGACACTCTTCTATATCTCCTACAGAATTAAGATGGGTTTGGGACTTAGAACAAACAAATTTTCTGAGCTTATTACTCTTCTCCATCTACTTCAGTTTGCATTAGAGCATAACATCCTACACCTTCAAGTGTTTGGTGATTCAAAAATTATCATAAATTGGTTTAACAAAGATGCATCATGTCATGTGCACACACTTATTTCTATTTTGGAAGATATTTGGTGTTTAAAAGATCAATTCTCATCTATCTCTTTCTCTCATATATACAGGGAACACAACTGCATTTTTGACAAGCTTTCCAAGGAGGCAGTGGTCCAACATAGGGGGCTCTGGCACATAGAGGAAAATAATGACACACAACACTTCAATTATTATCATCATCCATTCATAGAACAACCTGATAATGCAACAAAACTAATCTGATATAGACAGAATTTTGATAGTTTTGATAGACGATATGCACATACTTGGTTTAAATATTGTAATTATTGTAATTATGCTACATTATAGACTTTGGTGTACCACCCAACGGGGAATTTTGAGGAACTAAATGTAAGTGACAACAGTCACAACATGCATATGCAATGCATCTACAGCATGTAATTTTCAAACTTAATGAAAATTATGATTTTTCCTTGGGAAAAAAAGATAATTGAAGTACAAGGTATACTTGTTATTCCTTCTAATAATGTACTTAGTTAATTTGGAGCTACAAATAGTTTCAAAGCTTCTGGAATGATGGAGAAACTTAAAATCCTTTACAAATGTTAAAAAATAATTGGGAAACATAATTGATTATGAATTAAAGAAGCCATAGATCATGTTATTAAAAGCTATCTAAACATGAGATAGCATTCAAACCTCATCTGGAGGGGCTAAGGAATGGAAACCACTATTTATTTTGCAAGACAAAATTTAAAACATTAGCGAAAATTTGACCCTTGTATGCATTGTATTTCCTTGTAATGTTGCATTTCTTGCTATCAAGTATTGCAATTAATTGTTATCTTCAGCTAACGAGGAGGAACAAATAGAATATGTTCGTCTGCATGAATCCAGTTCAAAAGGGTTTGACCTATCTTGAAATTACATTATGATAATTTCCTTTGATCCTTTACTCAAACAAGTACTTCTGCTAGGGCTATTTCCACACTTTCCAGACAGGCCCTATGGCATCTGGAATCATTATGACCTTTTTGTATCTTGTGCTTCCAAAAAATATTCCTGAGATATTTTTCCTTTTAGGTCATGCAATTTCCATCTAAAATTCATATTCCAAAACCCATTTTTGTCTACCATGCTATTATTCAGAATCATTTGCCCCAAAACTATGAATTTAAAGAAAGAGAAACCTTCCAATTTCCCTGAATTACTTGCAGATCATAGTCAATTGTGCATATCTTATTTAGGATCATTTTGTAACCTTTACCTTCAATTATCTACACAATTTGTTTATTTTTCTATGCATTTACGTTTCCTATCCACTTGTAGTGCCTCTCTTCGAACAACACAAACATATCACAATGGAGGAAACATTAAATTACAATGCAATTTCACTATTAATGGTTGGTTCTATCGAGCTGCAACCAGTCCTCCAAGTCATTTCCATTGAGAATATTTGCACAATTAGGTATGCATCCCCTCGATATCATCTATCTCTCTTTGATGGAACTCATAAACATGCGGTCTTGTTACCTTCTACTCACAGTTCCCTCGCAACATCCGGGGATCATCGACTAGGCTCCAATGTGCTCCTAAAAAAAAGTGTCAACATGGCCTTCCATCAAAATTTGTACCTTACAACTTATTTTGTTTACTTCCTCGCATTCATCTCCTTTTAAGTCATTTTTTTGACATCTACTATATTTATTTCTTCTTCTATTGTTTTCCTCCTCTCACAACTCTTCTATCTTACAGGATTCTCTGAGTAATCAAACTCAAGATTATCCACCATGAAGCACCTTTGGTCGCCAATCCAACCCATCTTATTATTTCCAACAATAAAGGTCTCCATGTTATCTCATCCTCAACAAATGCATATCCCCTCCCAATTACGCCCCTGATATAGTCCCAACCTACAACTTCTACTTTAGATACTATTGTTCCTCCAAAAACACTCCCTTTCAAGGCACTAAACCCATCATGTAAATATTGGTCCATCCAAGGTAGGGCCCTCATGAGAACACTCCTCCATGAATACAACAACTCACGTGGTGCTAGTAAATCACTCGGCTTCGACCTCATGGATCGTGATGGTGATGAGATCCACATAAACTCCTTCAATGACTTGATAGAATCATTGAATTCTCCCATATGCATTAGTCGAGTATACACAGTAACAAATGGTACTGTGAAGGTCCCCAACCTCAAATACAACCATCTAAATCATCCATTTGAAATATTCCTCCTCTCTGCATCAACTGTGTCTCAGTGCATACATGATGATCATCAATTCCTTCCCATTCGTTTCATTTCACACCAATTATTTCACTCAAAATTTCACCTAAAAAATCAATCGTTGATGTTGTTGGTATTGTTAGTTCTACTTATCCTAGATCCATTATTCGTCTACATGATGGCTTGGAAGCTCCTAAGAAAAATCTCACGTTGCACGACATGTCAGGCTGCAGCATTGATGTCACCTTATAGGGTGCACAATGTCATGCTGAGGGGAACAAAATTTATGATCTTCATGCTTCAAGAACCATTCTAGTCCTTGCAATTAAAGTGGGTCACATCGTCGAGTTCAATGGAAAGAGCATAAGAACAATTTCCACTAGTTGCCTTCTTATAAATCTAGATATTTTTGAAACACAACAGCTCCAACAATGGTTTCAGGAAACAGGTTCCAATGCATCCTTACCTTCACTGAGATGAAAATACATAAACATCTCGAGCATAGATCTAAAAATAAAAACAATCTCTAAACTTGTTGCAATGCCTTGCACCAAGAAATATCCATGGGTTTTTGTCTGTGCTATTGCAACTATAACAATAAACATGGAAGAATTTTACTTCCTTGCATTCCCCCTTAGCATTGATGTCATGCAGTACATGAAAAAGGTTGTGCAACATTCTGAGAACATGTGGCACTGCAAAAAATGCAATGGTTCCTCCATTTAATGTGACTATCGTTATGTAATCGTCTTCAATTACACGACCACAATGGCCATCTGTAAAATGTTGTTGCTTTTGATGATGCTGCAACTAAACCCTTGGGTGTAACGATGAAGAATCTATGTCTCCTTTCAAGCGAGCCAAAATCTGTTAGAGACATCTCCACGAAGATTAAGTGTCATCATTACCTTTTCACCCTCTTTGTTAGATTGAAGACTTTCAAACGTGTCAGGATCCTTCGCGCAACCATCATGCACTTTGAAGAAATTCCTTATGCCTCTACATCAAACCTTCTCCCATAGGAAATTCAAGAAAATTGTGGCCCTCCCACAAGGACTTCTCGTGAAATTTCCCTACTTTGAACTCCATTTTTTTCCCCTCCTTTCTCAAAGTTTTAGAACTTAGGCTACCACAATTCTTCTTAATTTTTTAAAGTTTTCTCATAAATACATAAACATTAGGTTTCTTTCATTTCAAATACACATATGGATATTGATACGCTCTAATGTGAAACCCTTACATGTCTATTACTTCTACTACTGGTAAAATACAATATTGTACTTCTCAACATCCAAAACAAACTTACATAGTGAAATGGTTCCTAATAATGGTAACATTCATTCAAACATCGAATTGTTCAATTTGCAAAAAAATCTTCTTACTTTTGTAAAATTTTCTCATAAATTAATAAACATTAGGTTGGTTTCATTTCAAATATGCATATGGATATCTATATGCTCTAAAATGCAACCCTTATGTGTCTACAACTTTTACTACTGGTAAAATACAATCATGTACTCTTCAACATCCAAAACAAAATTACATAGTGAAATGGTTCCTAATAATGGTAACATTCATTTGAACATCCCATTGTTCAATTTGCAAAATAAAAAAACAAAAAATAAAGATCCCTCCCTTTGAATAAGTTTTCATCTCTGTTGATCTTATAGATTATTGTAGACCACTATTGTAGATGACATATCCATTAAAAGCAACCCACACTAGAGACATTTCCACTAAGGTCAAATGTCGTCATCACCTCCTCTTAACATATCTCAAATATACATATCGTTATGGATACTCTCTAATGTGATTTCTAATAATGGTAATATTTATTGCATAAATACATGTTTGTTGTTTCATTTACAATAGTACAATGTTATTCATCTTATTTATCTTTCAACTTGCATATATTATAAATGCATTTTCCTTCATCACACCAACAAAATGTTTTTTATATACCCTAAGTTTCCCTTTGCATGCATGATTAAATCAACCCTGTTGCAAAAATCACACTTACACATCCGTTTTGACAACAAATTTCCTTGCTCAATTAGCTGTGCAATCCACTCAGGAGACTGATGCAAAGAAGGCACGTCAACAAAGGCGATACACAATTAAAAAGGATAAAATTAATGCATGTCATCGCCTATTCTATAATAATAAATGAAATAGTATTCCTTCTTAACCCAACTCTAGCCAAACGACATCAAATTCCCAAATCTCTCTTCCTCCCTTTCCATGCACCCATTCGTTGTCATCATCCCATCAAATCCCACCTGCCATCCACACCTCTCTTGAGCTTGCACTTTCTTCGGGGCCCAACTTCCCTATCCAACCATCCCCCAACATTTATTCCACTTAAAATCCACATAATTACAAAAACAACACTATCCAACATGTAGATCGTTGTTTCTGTGAAAGGATTGATCACTTATACCACTACAAGTTTGTTCCATTTGTAATGAATCTTACCCATCAATGAAAACAAAATATTGCCATGGTATTCTCACATGTTGTAGTTGTGCCTCAGAACGATCTATACATCAATTTTCATTATTGAACAACATGGATCCAGGAAAGAAAGAACATGTCCTCTCATGCCTAACCCAAGTTGAGGAGATGCTTATTGCACGTGTTAACCCAATTCTCTAAGTGGCCCATGCACATGGAGGACCATATAAGTACTTTGTCCATACCATCATCTTTCCTCAAGATATAATTAATATTATCACGTCCATCTCACGTGCTCTTAGATATAGATATCCATGTTTTCATAAAATCCATCTCTGATCACAAAACCTATGAATTCTTCATCAGTAGATCACACTTTCTAGCATCTTTGTAGTACAAACTAGCAAATGATCCATACTACAAGGATACCCATATTAACGCATTTGCATTATCTGCTTTCCCTATTCTCCCTACAGATGTACCCCCCCCTTCTTCTTCATGTCACAACCACTTCCCCTAAGCCAAAAAAATTCCCTCTTGATCTTACCAACCTTTGCCCATATGACCTCCAACCATCCTCTTTTGTATCAATACTGCCAAATACTCAAACCAAAATTGACAAGATTTCCTACGGGGAGTCCTTCAATTTGACACCCACCCATTCGCTTCAATGGCCTATTATTGGCCTCTTTCCAGTCAATGAATACAACACCGAGGGCCTAGTCTCCATGGCCTTCCCCACCCTCTTCCCCACAGGTTCTGCCATGATAAACCAACTAAGAGTTGCAAAGGTTGAAATGCAAGAATACACTTTACACCTAATGTGATACGATGATAATATATTTGTAAAACATCCCAGATTTCACTGTTACATGTATAAAATTATCATGCACCATCGTATCCAAGCAATAACTTCTTCCTTCAAAAAAATATGTCTCGCAGATACCTTTCCAGCTACTATTGCAGACCTTCGCCACCACCTTGAACAACTACCTTCTTTAATAATTCCAGACCATATTATGCGCTTTGTCTCGTCTTTTTGAGGAAATCACTCTTTCTGGACCAAAGCTAGAGGAGATCTCATTTACATGGTCATTCAACAAGGTAACCATGAATTCTTCTTCACACTAAGTTCAACCGATACCAAATCGAATGACTTGCACATGGTTATGCCTTCCGATGCTTCATCCTGTTAGTCATCAATATTTTTCACTATATTTCGATGACTATAGGATGGTTATAGATTTCTAAAAACAATAGTCCTTGAATATTGTGAGTTTCAGAAATCTCACTATCTTCATTATCCTTATAGAAATTTTTTTTACTATTATATCAGTTTGTCATTTCATGGTCACCCTGTCACTCTTACAAACTCCTTATGGGCTTATACCTCTCATTTTCACCCTCCTTTCTTGCATATAACCTCATTGGCCTATTTTCCCCATGTCCATAAACTCCACTTTCCCTCTAGGGTTTTATATAGCCTACTCATTCCCATGTTCCCCAGGTTCCTCAAGCATTGATGGTCTCAAAAATATCTCTGTAGGCCTTTTAGATAAATCAAGTACATTGGATTTTGGACCTTCAATACAACTATAATATTCCCAAATGGGGAATGCAGCAAAACAAGACAGTGATGCAGAGAAATAACACAGATCATCTAAGTAAGAGTAGGAGGCCAATATGGAGACTCTTTATTTACATTTGTATCAGCAAAATATGTGCACAAGATAGCCCATGATATGTACAATAGGAAATATAAGACTCCAATAGAAGAAAATCCTCAAAAATAGGTGTTGCAACCATGTATTAAGGATGAACATAGCTCGACAATGTTATTTTATTGGCTGCAACAACTGTTGATTACACTTCAGATCTAGAGCAGATCTGTGCATGAAAATTTAGATCCATAACAGATCCATACACTATATAGGCTCTTCTTTCAAATTCCCTTGGGGTTTTTAGCATTACACCATGTATAAGCAATAGATCTAAGATATAAGTCTGCAGATCTATAGAATTCTTCAGATATTCAGAAATGTACAACATTATACAGATCAGATCTGATATGAAAAGAAATATATCTTCATTCAATGGATCTTCAAAGTGAAGGGCAGATCCCCAACACTTGAAAACTATCTCTCCAACTGATGTGCAAAAACTCCCTACAATAGAACCTACAGGAATAATGCAGTTGTGGAAGCAATACTGCGCTATAGGGCTTAAGACATGATTGGCCACATGCCAAGATCTGAAAATGTATCTCCAATGATCCAATACTCTCTTTCCAATGGGATAGAATACTTCCCCACTAAAAAGGAGCACTAGAATGGTCTAGATCTGAGTAGATCTAGCCTCCACTTGCTGCAGCTTTCAAAGACAACCAAACCCTTAATAAGATCTGCATTGTAGTTGCAAGAAGAATCTTGGCATTTAGCCAGATAGTGGACAATACAATACAAACTCTTCCAAGAGGTTTCTCAAGGAAAGAGGTGGGATTCCTGATCAAGAGCACATAGTGCTAAGCAACACTATTCTCAGCTAAACAACATTGAGAATGATATATTTCTAAACAAACAATATAATCTAAAAATAAATTACCATCAACAACCTTCTCATGATGCCATCCTCTTCCTTTTATAAGTTAAGAGCTTGAAAACCCTAAACCACCTTCAATGAAATAGCTCCTTTCACACAAGCCATCTCCATCGAAAACTGCATTGTGCCTTATTGATGGCCACTCCTCCAAGAAAACATTGTAGATTTGGTCATGGTTGACCCAGTCAAAATGTTTAGCCCCTTTCACACCTAAGGGTGCTTACTTACATAGCCAAGATATAGCCTTTTTCACATTTGGAATTAATTTATTTATTGTTTAGGATTTTTATGATCCTCCTTTACATTTTTATTCATGAAACAGAAAAATAAAACAAAATGAATATTTGCAATAGCTTAGGACTAATTGGGAATATTATAGCCCTCCCCTCCCAAATGTTACTTGTCCTCAAGCAACTGATAAGGTGAGTGCTACAACTCTTCTCATCCTCCATTGGTGACACCATCATGTAATAAGCTTCCTCGATTAGCTAAGTGTTCACCAATCCATCCCTCCATGAGCTGTTCCTCCAAAGTTCTCATGAGATGTAAATAGGCCATCCCATAAGGAGACAATAGCTCAAATGAAACAAACATGGTTGGCCCAATGCTCTCTCTGAAACATGTAGCATAAGATACATATAGAGTTTCCATCCCATAAGGTACATGCACACCTCCCATCTTCCCTCCATACATTTCCATAAAAAGTACAACTACATCATCAATGTATGGGAGAAAAACAACATACATACAAATAGAAATTTGTGCATATGGATGTGGGTCATAGTCCCACATGTGGAACCAACGCAGTGCATCTCCTGACTACATCATATATAGATGTGGTAAGTGGTTTTCCCACCACTTACTTGCTGCCCATGTTATCTAACTATGGCTGAAAGTGTGAGATATGTTTGGTGCCTTAGGAAAGCACCCATCATGATGAAAAATATCCCTTTGTCCATTAAGGGAGTGGCCAAGTTCAGAAATTTTTGTGGCCCCATGTTGGCCAGGAAGTTTACAATATATAATACTCCTCCTTGGATTCATGGCCTGCATAAACATGGTGAAATAATGCATAAAATCAGAAAATAAAACATGTTTTACATGAGCATGTTCTTCACCGATAATCCTCCTCATACACATGGAGTGGTGCATAGATCTATCATCTTCCTCAAAAGGAGAAAGAGAGGGCTGAATTAACTCTTCCATAGAGTTGTGTTGTTGCTCCATCTCCACATGGTACATGCATATTTGGAAATGTTGATATAGTTCTCCTTCAAATCCCTCCCAATAGTAGCTCCTCAAGATGATGTTGTTGAGCTTCATTGAATATGTGTGGCTAGAACATAAATCCTCATAGGCTCCTTGTAGCAACTTCTCCTTGAGCTTGGAGGCTCTAGACAAGAAGATACTAACATGATGATATATGAATCCTCCTTGGACTAAATAACTCTCTTCATGCAGTTGGTCATCAAGTATCATACAAGTGTGAAGATCATTGGAATAATCCACCAACAGTTTGGATTTCCAATATGGATCTAAACTGCCCAACAATGACAACGCTGATGATGTATCAATAGAAATGTCTTTCATGTTGTTGTTCTCCTCCTTGACATATCTCATGTCAAAGGTATGTTTTTGAAGGCCCTCCCTTCCATTCTTCTCCTCCCATAGTGCATAATCAGAAATGAGAGTGGGTGATGATGATAAGGGAAGAAGATCTCCCTCCTCCTTAAACTTACCCAAACCTCCCAGTGTTGTATCATTGTCTTCCAATGCTCCCATCCCTCCTGGATTTGAATTTGGAGCATCATGTTGTGAGACATCTCCCACCAAAACTAAATCAGGTGGCCTCCCAGTTGCTTTTACACTAGATAAAAGTGTCCCATGCAGAAATCTCGTGAGCATGATAGATGGGACTGTAAGATCCTTGCTTCCACTGTGAAAATCCATCTCTGATCTTTGTGTGGAAGTGGTATGTGAGGGGTATGTATGCATGAATTTTATCATTTGAGTTTCACCACTCTTCTTGTCCACCCATGCCATTTGCAAAGCCTCCCAATCAATGGTGACTTTCCCCAATGTAATCAGCCATTGAACACCCAAATCCATATTGGTGTCAGGTATGTCAAAAACAAAGAAGTGATCAACCAAAGTATAGGTTCCCATGGTGACTGAAAGTGATGGGACATAATGCATGCGTTGCATTGTTCTATCTCTTGGGACCAAAATAGAGAATTCCTCAAAAGTATCAGTGGGTATTTCCCTCCTTTGCAATAGATAGGCATCAATGAAATTTTGGGTGGCCCCACTATCAATCAATACAGAAACCCTCTGATTCAAGATGGAACCTTGAAATCTTAAGGTTAAGTACTTAGGTACTCCTCTCAAAGATGCAAGAGCCCCTCCAATAGGAGAAAATGCTCCATCCCCATCTCCTGATGATTTTGGCTCTCTTCCTGCAGTGTTAGCGCTGTGACCTCTTCTTGGTTCATCTTCTTCTTCTTCCTCAACATCTGAGAAGACCTCTATGTAATGTGCCTTTCCAGCAACACATCCATGTCTAGGTGCCCATGATTCTTGGAAAGTGAAGCATAGGTTCCTTTTTCTTAGATCTCTTTGGACTTCATCATCAAGAGGCTTCTTGTATGAGCTCTTCTTGGAAGGAGCAAATTTTTCTTCCTTTCCCTTTGAAGGGAAAGAGGGCTTATGCTAGAAACTTGCCTTTGCTTTTAGCAAGGAATCTTGAAGGTCTCTAGCCCTTTCAATAACATCATGCAGGGTAGTGGGCTTGGTATATTTTACTAGCCCATGAAGAGGTTCATGTAAACCATCGATGAACATGTACACCCTTCTAGCTGCAGACAAATCAGGAACCATAACAAATAATTTTAAAAATTTAGAAATGTAAGACTCTGTATTACCTGATTACTTTAAGTTTGCAAGGCTCATGAATGGTGCCTCTGGATCTTTTCTATTGAATCTCTCCACCAGTCTTCTAGTGAAATATGAATAAGCAGTCACATTGGCATGATCCATTGTAGACAAGCCATGGAACCACCAGTCATGTGCTTCACCTTCAATGTGCAGCATTGCAATATTGATAGCCTACATCTCTAGAACCTTGTTCAACTGAAAGTAGATGTAAGTTTTTTTACCCATGCTTTGTTAGAACACTTGAATGACCCATCAAATTTGGGTAAAAAGAATCTTCCCATAGAGTGATGTCGATCATGATTCTGAATCCACCATCTCTATGATGATGCCTTGGTCTTCTTTTGTCGTTGAGGTGAAAAAACTATTGAAAAATCAAGTGATATTTGAATATCTGATTTTGAGACTCATATTCTTCAAAATAGTCTTCAAGGGATGCTTTCTCTTGAAACCATTCATTTCCCATAGCCAAAAAGGTAGGCATGGTAGAGCATTGGGAAACTTGTGGTTGATGCACTGGTTGATCTTTCCTGTGGTGAGACATGCCAGATCTTTCTCCAAGATGAAATCTCTTAGGAGATTCTTTGATTCTATCCAATATCATCTCTTTTATCTCTCTAGAAAGATCTTGCATGGCTCTCAAAAGGATCTTAGCAAAGTCCTTTCCTTCTTCTTCACTTCCAGATGCAGGGGCTTTACCCTTGTCTTCATTGTCATTGGTTTAATAAAATTTCTTCTGTATTCTCTTTAGATACCTCTTCTCCCTGTTAGTAAGATGTTCTTCATCTTCAGAAGACATATTGGCTTCTTAGATAGCACAGGCTATGCCAAGATGATGCTCTGATACCACTATAATATTCCCAAATGGGGAATGCAACAAAACAAGGCAGTTATGTAGAGAAATAACGTAGATCATATAAGTAAGAGAAGGAGGCCAATATGGAGAATATTTATTTACATTTACATCAGTTAAATATGTGCACAAGATAGCCCATGAGATGTAAAACAGGAAATAGAAGACTCCAATAGAATAAAATCCTCAAAAAGAGGTGCTGCAACCATGTATTAAGACTGAACAGAGCTTGAAAACATTATTTTATTGGCTGCAACAGATGTTGATTACACTTTAGATCTAGAGCCGATCTGTGCATGAAAATTTAGATCCATAACATATCCATACACTAGATAGGCTTTTATTTTAGGTCCCCTTGGGGTTTTCAGCATTACACCATGTATAAGCAGTAGATCTAAGATCTAAGTCTGCAGATCTGAAGAATTCTTCAGATATTTAGAAATGTAAAATAGTATTCAAATTTTATCTGATATGACAATAAATAGATCTTCATTCAATGGATCTTCAAAGTGAAGGGCAGATCCCCAACACTTGAAAACCAACTCTCAAACTGATGTGCAAAAAATCCTCGCAACAACACCTACAGGAATAACGCAGTTGTGGAAGAAATACTATGTTGTAGTGTTTAAGACATGATTGGCCACATGCCAAGATCTGAAAATGTAGCTCCAATGATCCAATACTCTCTTGTCAATGGGATAGAAGACTTCCCCACTGAAAAGGAGCACTAGAATGGTCTAGATCTTAGTAGATATAGCCTCCACTTGCTGTAGCTTTCAAAGACAACCAAACCCTCAATAGGATCTGCATTGTAGTTGGAAGAAGAAGCTTGGCCTTCAGCCAGATAGTGGACAAGAAAATACAAACTCTTCCAAGAGGCCTCTGAAGGAAAGAGGCGGGATTCCCGATAAGGAACACCCAGTGCTAAGCAGCACTATTCTCAGCTAAACAACAATGAGAATGAGATATGTCTAAACAAACAATATACTCTGAAAATACAATACCATCAACAACCTCCTCATGCTGTCATACTCTTCCTTTTATAAGTTAAGAGCTTGAAAACCCTAAACCACCTTCAATGAAATAGCTCCTTTCACACAAGCCATCTCCATCTAAAACTGCGCTGTGCCTTATTGATGGCCACTCCTCCAAGACAACGCTGTAGATTTGGTCATGGTTGACCCAGTCAAAATGTTCAGCCCCTTTCACACCTAAGGGTGCTTACTTACATAGCCAAGATATAGTATTTTTCACATTTGGCATTGATCTATTTACTGTTTAGAAGTTTTACGATCCTCCTTTATATTTTTATTCATGAAATAGAAAAATAAAACAAAATGAATATTCCCATTAGCTTAGGACTAATTGGGAATATTACAACAACACTTTTGACAATACTCTGTTTTTCACTTAAAGGTCTCCAAGCCAAATTTCAATCAAAATCAGGTCAAAAGACCCTCCCACTAGGTCATTAGGGTTTTTACATGTCTAAGGTCATCCATGGATGTTTCAGGTATTGATTTTCCTTTGCTATAAATTGGCTTAGATATAATAGAATTTCAAAACATGGTTATTCAAGAAGGACCTAAAATATTTCCAAAGAAGACTATCCCTTCAGTTCAGAGTCTGTACATGAGGAAAATGGACAAACTTTAGCACTTCTGCAGGATTGTTGAAGGATTTGTCAGTAGAAGGTGTTGATGAGGTAAGTGGTCTGCTCCTGAATGAAAACAACTTAAAACAAAGGAGAGAAGAAACACTTGGTCTTGAAGAAAACTAGGGTTTTGAGCTTGATAGCCCAGTTAAGTGCCAAAATAGTGACCACTTGCAGAAATGACCTGGAGGAGACACATAAAGCCAAACATGAATAAATTCTAGCAAAAAAGATTGATGAGATAGGGAAAAAGGTGAGTTGAGTTAGACAGAAATGAATGAACTTGAAAGGGCTATAGAGACCTTAGAAGACAACATTGATGATTGTTGTAAAAGCATTCTAGACACCTAGGGTTTTGAAGAAAGTGGCCATAAGAGGTGGAAAAGGTAAGTTGAGCTTTATGGTGGAAACTACAAAATATTTTTTAAGATGCTACTATGTGATTAAATCCCAATTTTTTCAAAGGAAATTATCATGACTCCATCATTTTCCAAGAAGTCATTCCAAAGGACAAATCATTTGCCACACATAGGGCCAGGTTTGCTTCAAATTATGTTTCTGACAAAACAAAGATGAATTTGACAAACGTGAGAGAGGTTTTCATCCATCATAGATCCAAGAAGAGAAACCTCCTTCATATTTTAAATAGTTGTTATGGTTTTAGATCAATGTCAAAAATACATGTGTCATGGGAGAATTGTTGCACTTCTAGAGTGACCTTGGGAAAAGCAAGTTTTCACATAGCTGGAGTGTTCAAATGACTTTCTTAATGATTAAAATGATAATTATACTAGAATATATTTCAAATAAGCTATCATGGGCTAAATTTGGAGTTGAGGAAGGCCTCCAAAAGTTGCCTGCACCAACAATCTTCATTTCTGCACCATCATTCAACACTTTTTGACCATTCTTGGGAAAATCAAATTTTGACAGGAAAAATCAACTCCAATCAGAAACAACATGGTATATTTGGAATGTAGATAGGATAAGCTTTCAAACAAGCTATCATGGGCCTATTTTGGAGACCGGGAAGGCCTCAAAATGCCCTCTGCAAAAGGCAGTGCGCCCTTAGAAAATGGAACTACGCGCTCAGAAACTGGCACTGCGCCCTCAACCCTTGGCGCTGTGCCCTCAACACTGGTGCTACGCCCTCATCCCTTGGTGTTGTGCCCTTAGCACTGGCACTGTGCCCTTGGAAAACGAGACTTTATAAGTGATCCAATCACCCAAATCAAGTCGAATTGCTTCCAAATATTGGCTCAAGTCTTTTAAGGCACTGATAAGAGGTAGGTGCATTCCAAAATCCTGTTTTTCAAGCTTTCTTGGTCATCATTTAATCAATGAAGAGAAACCATAAAGGAAATCCTAAGTTAGCTTGAAATCATTTATTCATACCTACTTCATCCTCCTTAAAGGAAAATCGGTCATGAGCAGGGGTCATCACATTGCTTGAAGGCTGCCATTCATCTTTCTTATCATGACATCCATTCCCTTCATTCACTCATTCCCTTCATTTTGCAAAGCTGCCATTTCATTACCCTCTCTTCATCTCATTTCACATCAGCCCTAGGGTTTCCAAAACAGAGTTTACAATTTCAGAGGGTGAAGACAGTGGTAGTGAGGCACAAATTCCAAAGAGACATGATCATAAGGGTGAAGACATTGGTACTAAGGAACAAAGACCACGAACTACTTCAAGAAAAACCAAATTGCAAGCTCAAAGCTACAAAAGGCCAAATCAAGACTTGAAACCCTAACCAAGAAAAATGAAGGCGTCAAGATGAATTTTCTTGCTGATTTTTCCTTGAAGGCCTCCCAACCATGATCAACAAGTTAAAATCAAATTTTGGCACATTTTTTCAATTTTTAAATTTTTACTGTTTGGCTAGCAAAAAAAAGGGTCAAACGCACAGTGCACCGCGCTCTTTTTTGGGGCACCCAATTGAGGAAAAATTTACATTTTCATGATCCTTAGGTCAAGGACATCACCTTTAGAAAGTTTCAAGTCATTTGGAGCAAAATTGGTCCCTCAAAAGGGCCAAAAACAAGAAAAAAATCACCTTGCTACCCTCTTTTGAGCATTGGCATTGCACCTTGAGAAATATTGGGATAATGGATTTTTGAGCACGTAAATGGACTCCATTCTGAAAACCAAAGGCATATTTGGAAACTAGACAGGACAGTATTTCCAATGAGCTATCATGGAGCTCATTTGGACACTGGGACGACCTCCAAATCTCAGCTGCAACTCAAGCTATTTTTCCAGTTTTGGCACTGCGCCTTTGGCCTGGCATTGCGCCCTTGCCAGAAAGTCAAAAAAAGACACTTGGAGATATTTTGAAAGTTATTGAGAGGCCTTAAAGGTCAAATGATTCCAAAATTAGCTCAGAGGTTAGCTTAGAATTTTTTTTTGCGTTTATGAGTTTGGGATATTTGTGCCTTGGGCCTTGCATGGTCTCATAGGACAAAATGACTTAAGTGTGTAATTAATGAAATTTCTGAACCCCATCTAGGGTTTTTACCCTCCTTTGCAAGTTAAATACTTCACGGAAGCTTCATTATTTTTGTTGGTTGTTTTATGGAGATGAATACATAGACTTGGAGTTTTTGAAGAAATTGGTTTTGGAGCTTTGTGACTATTCTGGATTGAATGCCATAGAGCAAGCACTTTCATAGGATTCATGAAATTTGTTGAATGGTGATGTGGTTCTAATCTTGTATTCGTTTCCTTATGTTTTACATATTTTCCATCTTTTCTCTTGCAACAGAACAAAAAGTTTAGGTTAAGACATGTTGTTTAGAGGCACCTTAACTCTATCTGCTTTCTATTGTTTAAATGTTTTCCTCTACTAGGTTTGCTTGGAGAAATTAGGAGTTATCTATTTCTCCATGTCCATATAGTTTGTTTCCTTGAAATTAAATCAATAGAGTATGGCTAAAGAAGTTTATGGTTTGCCCTGTCCTTTGGTTTTGCTTGAAATGTTGTTCTCAAGGCTTTCTTTGAAGTGTACTAATTAGGGTTTAGGCTAAAGAATTTTATGGTTTTCCCTGTCCTTTAGTTTATCTTGAAATGGTTACTTTGAAGGTCTTTATAGTTTGATTAAGGAATTTTTGAGTTCCCTGCTCTTTAATCATTACTTATGTGTTATCTTGCATGTTTTCTTTCTCTGAAGGTAGATAGCTAGAGAAGTTAGGAGTTCCCTGCTCTCTAGGGTTTGCTGGATAGTTTTTTTTAAGTTTACATGATAGAGCTAGGTCAAAGAGGTTTATGGTGCGCCCCGTACTTTTATTCTTTCTTGATGCATAGTAATTTTATAAACTCTTCTTGTTATATTTTATGTTAAAGGATTCTTAACTTCCCTTTAAACCTACTACATTCACAAATTAATGTTCATTTCACTCTCACTTAACCTATTTAGATCCATTTGGCTTTGTTAACTTGCCCTCTGAAACACCCTTGACCTATTGTTATACTTTTCAAGACCTTTTGCAGATTCCATAGCCCAATGGTTTGAATTTCTCTTACTCTATCTGTTCTTCTTGACACCCAACCCAACCAAACAAAAGAAACAAACAAACCCTATCATTTTAACTAGCCTAAAATCAATAACCTAAAATCATACAAGTTACATATTTTACAAAAATATAGAGAGAGCCCTCTCTAAGTCTAGGAAGGCTAGGTCCTAGGGCTTCAAAGTTATTTTGATGTTACGCTTGTACATTTGGTCTTGCCAATCTGACAAATTACAGGGACCTAACATAATGGCAACTTCGCTAGGGACTCTGAGTAAGTAACAACCCAAATACTCCTTAAGAACTCACAAATCCCCTATCAAACTTAGATAAATCAAGTGTTAGCCAAAAAAGACATCTGGTTGATTTTCCATACTAGCAAAATTTCAAGCACACTAGGGAACACTCATTAAAAATATTAGTGTTACATAAAGAACTCAAAAAACCCAAAAATATCTCTAGATTGGCATCCAATTGTTGATGGTGGACAACAAAAAAATCTTCAAAACACTTAGCATCATCCACCTAGTGACTCCACTGGCCTTTAGTAGCCCTTTTGACTCCACTGATTCTCACAGACTCCCCTGGGAATGTATTAATCAATCCTAAGAGCATAAAGCCAAGTCACATACTATGTGAGTTCAGTGTTCTTACAGATAGGTCTGTGTTTCAAAATTGTTATAAACTCTCAACCTTCTTTGATCTATTGGGTCCCAATTATGGCTTCTAATTTTTCCAAGTATTAGCCTGCAAGATTGGTATCTGGTTGCTGATGATGGACAAAAAAGTTGAAATCTTCCACCTAGCGACTCCACAATTCTCAATAGACCTAAAGACTCCATTGGTAGAAGACTCTAGACTGGTTGCAAAGATGCAGTGACCCTTTTTTATTAACAAATATGGATTCAAGGATACAACGTAGATATCCTCCAATGAACAAAGACCACATTCCTGGATTCCCACAAAAAATACCTTAGATAAATTGGGATTCAATCCTGCCTATGTTTCAAGATGAAAAGTTTGATGACCCCTTGTTACATATCATAAAATTTCATATACATACATGGAGGTTAAAATTTGAATGGCATGAGGACTGCTCATGAAAATGTTCATGGGGACATTAGAAGGGAAAGCAAGGGAATGGTATGAAGGCCTAGACCTTGGTAGTTTTTTTTCCTTAAAGTATTTCCACAAGGTATTTTATGAGCATTATAAAGAAAACTGTCCATATTTATCATTAGCTGAAAATTGTTGTGATCAATCTCAAGATCTCATACAACACCTTGTAAACATCGATGAAGATTTGGGAAATTGGCATCCTAAGGATCTATTAGAAGCAATTCATGCATTTCATACTCAATTTAACCATCATGACAACCAAAATGAGTTGATTAAGGATGAAATCATTCAGGAAATAAGGGAAGATCCCCAAGATCTCTCTAAAGAGACAAGTGTTGATTCTTCATGTCTTTTGTGTAAAACTCAAGAAAACATCCAGCCTTATGATCAGTCACAAAAGGGAGAGCAACATCACAGTTATGTCTGAGGAAAAAGAAAAAATCCTCCCCCTTTAACTAATGAATAAATCCATCAGATCCTAAACATACAACCAGCCTCTAAAATTTTATATAAAGAAGATATTTCTATTTGTTATATTGTTGACTTATCCACTGATGCACTTTCTCTTGCAGAAAATATAGAACAAGTTAATATTGATGTTGTGCTACCTCGTCATGAAGACCTATTACCAGAGAATGTCCCTAACAAAATCCTACAAGAAGAATCCATTCCACTGAGTCAAGGCATATCAGGCATACTAGAGAACAACATAGCAAAACATTATGAGGTTGCCAAATCATATTATCATGAAGAAGTGGTGGAGTTTCTTTATCAAAAGAATCCCAAGCTTAACAAAGTGGAGCAAAAAATAGTCTTGGATGCAAATTACTGTTAAATTCTCAAGACCAGATATTATTCAAATATCCTCTTGCTGGCTTCTTAGAGACATCTAGAGAAGGAGTAAAATATGCCAAGAACAATTTGTTGCAGAGTGTGAAGAAGATTTTGAGCGCTGCCGTTCAAAAGCAAGTAAGATGGGAGTGGCATTTTTTTCTTTTCAGCATACCTAAAAGGCTAATGAAGATCAATCATGTGGTCACTTACTTAATTGGTTATGTTGGAAAAAAGAGTTCACCTAATGTAGATATCATATACAATTTAGATTAGGATAGATAGGTATGCAAATAAGCTCAGCACTATGAGCATCTTTTTTATTTTTAGATTGTTTTTGACAAAAAGAGAGAAAGAGAAAGAAAAGAAGAAAAGAGGGCGGATAAAAGAAGAGGTAAAGACCCATACCAAAAAAGAGTATTTCTAAAAGTGTGCAAGTCCAAATGCCACTACTTTGAGAAAGGAAGTCTTGTTCATTCATACAACCTAATCATGATTGGACATGTTTTAAATTTCTGCTGATAGGTTAATAAAGGAAGATTTTCCAAACCATTGAAACTTGGTTTATCAGTAGGATAGATTAGGAAAAGATGTTTTGTTCCCAAAGCTCAAATCTGAACCATAAGAGAAAGAGAGGGATGCACAAAAAATTCCAAATTACAGCCCTCACTTTTCAATTTTACTTTTTTTGCAAAATAATCTGTGTGCAGCTTGTACAAAATGCCACAGCTCATGACAAATCAAACTGCTTAAACCTTGATTTGGTCATGTTTTGAATTTCATGTTAGCAAATTAGAGAATGAAAATATGTCAAACTGCTTAACCTTGACAGATAGGTAGATTAGGTAGAAAAGAAAAGAGATCATCAGTCTAATCTGAGCCTTTGGATGATATAAGGGTAGAAGTAGATATTTTGTGCTTTCAAAAAGGAAAAATGATGTTAAGGGTTTGCCAGTCCAAGTGCACCCAAGTGAAGAAAAAATGTTAGGAAAGGTATGATGGGTAGGTAGTGTTAATATTGAAGCAATAATGTTTTGTAGATTGTAAGATCACAACTTCAAAGAACAACAACAAATATCAACCTCGAAAAATGAAAGAAAAGGAATAAATCAGCAAGTACAAGTAAAGTATTGATCTTCAAAACCCAGAGATCTAAACTCTGAGGTTCTTGACACCTCCTGAAAAAGAGCTGCCCTCCCTAAGTGGAGTCACTGTTAGTCATCAATATTTTTCACTATCTTTCGATGACTATAGGATGGTTATATATTTCTAAAAACAACATTCCTTGAATATTGTGAGTTTCATAAATCTCTTTGCCTTCATTATCCTTATAGAATTTTTTTTCACTATTCTATCAGTTTTCCATTTCATGGTCACCCTGTCACTCCTACAAACTCCTTATGGGCTTATACCTCTCATTTCACCCTCCTTTCTTGCATATAACCTCGTTTCCCTATTTTTCCCTTGTCCATAAAATCCACTTTCCCTCTAGGGTTTCCTATAGCCTACTCATTCCCATGTTCCTCAGGTTCCTCAAGCATTGATGGTCTCAAAACTATCTCTCTAGGCTCTTTAGATAAATCAACTACATTGGATTTTGGATCTTCAATACAACACTTTTGAAAATACTCTGTTTTTCACTTAAAGGTCTCCAAGCCAAATTTCAATCAAGATCAGGTCAAAAGACCCTCCCACTAGGTCATTAGGGTTTTTACATGTCTAAGGTCATCCATGGATGTTTTAGGTACTGCTTTTCCTTTACTAGAAACTAGCTTAGATATAATATAATGTCAAAACATGGTTATTCAAGAAGGACCTAAAATATTTCCAAAGAAGACTATCCTTTCATTTCAGAGTCTGCACATGAGGAAAATGGTCAAAATTTAGCACTTCTGCAGGAGTGTTGAAGAATTTTTCAGCAAAAGGTGTTGATGAGGTAGGTGGTATGCTCCTGAATGAAAACAACTTACAGCAAAGGAGAGAAGAAACACTTGGTCTTGAATAAAACCAGGGTTTTGAGCTGATAACCCAGTTGGGTGCCAAAACAGTGACCACTTGCAGAAATGACTTGGAGGGGACACACAAAGCCAAACATGAAGAAATTATAGTAGAAAAGATTAATGAGATAGGGAAAAATGTGAGGTGGGCTAGACAGAAATGAATGAAATTGAAAGGCCTATAGAGACCTTAGAAGACAACACTGATTATTGTTGTAAAAGCACTCCAGACACCTAAGGTTTTGAAGAAAGTGGCCAGAAGAGGTGGAAAAGGTAAGTTTAGCTTTTTGGTGGAAACTACAGAAGATTTTGAATATGATACTATGTGATTAAATCCGAAATTTTTCAAATGAACTTATCATGCCTCCATCATTTTCCAAGAAGTCATTCCAAAGGACAAATCATTTGCCACACATAGGGCCAGTTTTGCTTCAAATTATGTTTCTGACCAAAAAAAGATGAATTTTACAAAAGTGAGAGAGGTTTTTGTCCATCATAGGTCGAAGAAGAAAAAACCCCTTCATATTTTGCACAGGTGTCATGGTTTTAGAGAAATGTAAAAAATACACGTGTCATGGGAGAATTTATGCACTTCTGGAGTGACCTTGGGAAAGTCAAGCTTTCTCATAGCTGGAGTGTCCAAATGACGTACTTGATGATTCAAATGACAACTACACTGGAAGATATTTCCAATAAGTTATCATGAGATAAATTTTGAGTTGAAGAAGGCCTCCAAAAGTTGTTTGCACCAGCACTTTGCATTTCTGCACCATCATTCAGCACTTTTTGACCAGTCTTGGGAGAATCGAATTTTGATAGGTCAAATCAACTCCAATCAGCAAAAAAAGGTATATTTGGAACGTAGACAGGATAATATTTCCAACGAGATATCATCGGCCCAAGTTGGACATCGAGAAGGCCTCCAAATTCCCTTTGTAAAAAGGCGTTGCGCCCTCAGAAAATGGCACTGCGCGCTCAGAAACTGGCGCTGTGCCCTTAGCCCTTGGCACTACACCCTCAGCACTGGTGTTGCACCCTTGGACATAGAGGATTTCTAAGTTATCCAGTCACCCAAATCAAGTCAAATTGCTTCCAAATATTGGTTGAAGTCTTCTAAGGCACTGATAAGAGGTAGGTGCATTCCAAAACCCTGTTTTTCAAGCTATCTTGGTCATCATTTAATCAATGAAGAGAAACCCTAAAGGAAACCCAAAGTTAGCTTGAAATCATTGATTCATACCTAATTCATCCTCCTTAAAGGAAAATCAGAGATGAGCAGGGGTCATCAATTGCTTGAAGGCTGCCATTCGTCTTTCTTATCACAACTTCCATTCCCTTCATTCACTTATTCCCTTCATTTGCAAATCTGTCATTTCATTACCCTCCCTTCATCTCATTTCACATCAGCCCTAGGGTTTCCAAAATATATTTTACAATGTTATAGGGTGAATAAAGTGGTAGTGAGCCACAAATTCCAAAGAGACATGATCATAAGGGTGAAGACATTGGTGCTAAGGAACAAAGACCAAGAACTATTTCAAGAAAAACCAAATTGCAAGCTCAAAGCTACAAAAGGCCAATCAAGACTTGAAACCTTGACCAAGAAAAATGAAGGGGAAAGCTGAATTTTCTTGCTGATGTGTCCTTGAAGGCCTCCCAAACATGATCAGCAAGTTAAAATCCAATTTTGGCACATTTTTGCAATTTTGAAATTTTGACTGTTTGGCTAGCTGAAAAAAGGGCTAAACGCATAGCGCCACTAGCGCTACAATATTTTTTGGGGCACAAAATTGAGGAAAATTTTACATTTTCATGATCCTTAGGCCAAGGAAATCGCCCTTAGAAAGTTTCAAGTCATTTGGAGCAAAACTAGTCCCTCAAAAGGGCCAAAAACAAGAAAAAAATCACCTTTCTGCCCTCTTTTCAGCACTGGCGCTGCGCCCTGAGCAGTCTTAAGAGAATGGATTTTTGAGCATGTAAATGGAATCCATTCTTAAAACTAAATGCATATTTGGAAACTAGATAGGACAAGATTTCCAATGAGCTACCATGGAGCTCATTTGGACACCGGGAAGGCCTCCAAATCTCAGCTGCAACTCAAGCTATGTTTCCATTTTTAGCATTGCACCCTTGCCAGAAAGTCAACAAAAGACACTTGGAGATATTTTGAAATTTATTGAGAGGCCTTAAAGGTCAAATGATTCCCAAATTATCTCGGAGGTTAGCTTAAAAGTTATTTTGCATTTATGAGTTTGGGATATTTGTGCCTTGGGCCTTGCATGGTCTCATAGGACAAAATGACTTAAATGTATAATTAATGACATTTTGGAACCCTAGCTAGGGTTTTTCTCCTCCTTTGCAAGTTAAATACTGCATGGAGGCTTCATTATTTTTGTTGGTTGTTTTATGGAGATGAATACATAGACTTGGAGTTTTTGAAGAAATTGGCTTTGGAGCTTTGTGACTATTTTGGATTGAATGCCATGGAGCAAGCAGTTTCATAGGATTCATGAAATTTGTTGAATGGTGATGTGGTTCTGATATTTTATTTGTTTCCTTATTTTTTACATATTTTCCATCTTTTCTCTTGCAGTATAACATAAAGTTTATGTTAAGACATGTTGTTTAGAGGCATCTTAACTCTGTCTGCTTTCTATTGTTTAAATGTTTTCCTCTCCTAGGTTTTCTTGGAGAAATTAGGAGTTCTTTGTTTCTCCATGTCCATCTAGTTTGTTTCCTTGAAATTAAATCAATAGAGTATGGCTAAAGAAGTTTATGGTTTGCCCTGTCCTTTGGTTTTGCTTGAAATGTTGTTCTCAAGGCTTTCTTTGAAGTGTACTAATTAGGGTTTAGGCTAAAGGAGTTTATGGTTTGCCCTGTCCTTTAGTTTATCTTGAAATGGTTACTTTGAAGTTATTTATAGTTTGAATAACGAATTTAGGAGTTCCTTGCTCTTTAATCATTACTTATGTGTTATCTTGCATGTTTTCTTTCTCTGAAGGTAGATAGCTGGAGAAGTTAGGAGTTCCTTGCTCTCTAGGGTTTGCTGGATAGTTGTTTTTAAGTGTACTTGATAGAGCTAGGTCAAAGAGGTTTATGTTGCGCCCTGTCCTTTGATTATTTCTTGATACATAGTACTTTTATAAACTCTTCTTGTTATAGTTTATGTTAAAGGATTCTTAACTTCCCTTCCTACTACATTCACAACTTAATGTTCATTTCACACTCACTTAACCTGTTTAGATCCATTTGGCTTTGTTAAATTTCCCTATGAAACACCCTTGAATTATTGTTGTACTTTTCAAGACCTTTTACAGACTCCATAGCCCAATGGTTTGAATTTCTCTTACTCTATATATTCTTCTTGACACCCAACCCAACCAAATAAAAGAAACAAACAAACCCTATCATTTTAACTAGCCTAAAATCAATACCCTAAAATTATACAAGTTACATATTTTACAAAACTATAGAGAGAGCCCTCTCCGAGTCTAGGAAGGCTAGGTCCTAAGGCTCCAACGTTGGTTTGATGTTACCCTTGTACATTTGGTCTTGCCAATTTGACAAATTATAGGGACCTAACACATCCAATGTAAGCGATCAACATCAGTGGAGTCTCCAAAACATTGTTGCAAATCCACATCATGCATCTAAATACATCCATTGCAGTTTCACAATATTCCTACAAGAATTCATACTAAAAGGATTCCAAGTAAAGGACTACTGGTGTAGGTATTACTCTACATTAATTATCTTTCATCCTCTATGTACAGTACTTGAATGCAAAATTTTTACTTGCTCTCTTCTATTTCACTCAGGTATGAATGGAAACAGAGAGGGTATATACATATATATGATTTTCTATGGCTAGAAAATGCACCTAACATGGGCAACCTTGGCTAGATGAACGAATCTAGTGTTTTCGCTGCTAAGTCATTTGATACTTATGTTACTGCTTTTAATCCGCAAGTCCTCCATCAAAGAAACCTAGGGATACATCGATCAACACTTACTGATACATGTATGCTTACAACAAATGACATCCTTGCTTATAACTAGCTTGAAGACTAAGAGGAGCTTGTCAAATATTTCCAACACAACACACATTGTCATTCCTCTACATGCCTTCGTAAGAAAAAAAAATATTGAATATCGTCGGTATGGATTCCCTTGGGAGTTACATGAATCTTCTTCTATGCACATTGATGCTTCTAGCAATAATTATAGCCCTGCTAGAAACGATGATATGCTTAACATCCACAACATCCACATGATTACTATTTCTAGGGCCAAAATTGAATACCAACCTATACTCTTACACTATGCTATGTTAAACTACATTTCTAAATATGCTTCCTTCTATGCAGAATTTTTTTGGAGTGAGCTCCTTTTGTACTTGCCTTTTTCAAACTACCTAATGACAAAGAATTGATGACAAGAATGTTGTATATTGGAAACAAATAAAAAACACATATCGTGCATGGGATGTCAATCATGCACCTGAAGAACCCTATCCTATTGACTATGATGATGATTATGTTCCTGGAATCCAACCCCACCACTCTATGGAAACTGAATAATGTATATTCCTTTCTTAACTCCCCCGAAGTAACAACATCGTCCTGGATGACCTTGAAATGCTTGGCCACCATTACTTTGAGGCAAAACATAATTGGGCCCATTCTCCTATCCATTCAAATTTGTAAGAGACAACCATTCACTTCATATATTTAAATAGCTCCTCCACACAACTCTGTGATCTCTCCCCTCCAAATACTCACTCCCTTACTTCATTTTCCCCTAGCCAAACCATTGCTTTCAGCATAATTTTTAATCACCTTTCAAGAAATTCTTCCACATCGCTAAAAATGATCATCCAAGGTACTGTTGGGATAGGGAAGTATTACCTAATTGGTTTCCTCAAGCATAAATTTCTCACGAGCTCCACCAATATGAAAATCCCTCTACTCTTGCTTGCTCCAACAAGTGTTTCAAACTTCAATATAAATGCACTAACAATACACTCTGACCTTCGAATTTATGTATCCTACATGCACCCTATAGAATCTTGGTCCCTCCTAAATCTTGAATAACAACTTTGAAATTTCAAATACATTCTAATTGATGAAACGATCTTCATTGGCCCTGAAATTATTGCTCAAATTGTGTAATATCCCAAATGGGGAAATTTTTGCTCCATCGGGAACATCTTAGATGTTCCTATTTTTCCACTCCGGGAGTATTAACAATCAACACTGAACTATCTCAGAGATTGACTGCAGGGGAATTTACTAGATATGTCATCTTCACAAGGAAGAATGAGATCTAGAGGCTACCTGGCCCACTAGCAGACTCTGACAATAGAACTTGTCAAGAGCTAATAATTCCCTTCAAGGAATTTCTGCACCAGCTGTCCATGAGGACGCTGTATAAGGAAGCCCATATGAAAATAAGGCCATAAAATGGTGGGATGCATTGGAATACATCTGATACAAACTCCCTGCAGAATATAAGCCCAAATAAATAACCTTAAGTAGGTTATTCAAATCTCCCATTAACATGTATAACGAAACAATGCTCAACAAGGGAATCTTCAGCAACATGAAAACTTCAATATGAACAGAAGTGAAAGAATGCAGCATATAATGCCAGAAGAGAAAAAATCTGATATATAATATGCAACAGCAAATTTAATACAAATCCCTCGAGGAAAATTCCTCTCAAGGTGAGCTTAAGTCTGCCTCAATAGGAAATGTACATGAAACAATAGAATACATTGCTGCAGAAACCCCAGCTACTCTATTACTGCGCAGTCTATGAGGGAAAATGACTGCAAGATGATATATTTGGAATGATATGACATTACATGCTCAAATAAATATGGGGGAGAAAGATCTCAATCCCAGAAAACATTAATATAACAATCCTCCAAGGGATTGGCTAAAATACATAAAACTAGAAAATGCCGGAGTTGCAGTGTAGCTGCTGCAACTCAAATACAATAAAAAATAGGAGAAGGAAGTAGATTCTGCAATAAACCATGAAACCTCCTCCGATGATCTCCAAAATAAAGGGGCTGATCCCCTCACTGAGGAATGCACTCACTAGTGCACAAAACGAGCTCCACCTGCAAACCCTCTCTCAGAATAACACTGTAAGAAGAAGGGACTGCGTTGGGCATGAGAGAAATACATATGGCCTGATGCAAAATCTGAAATAAAGCTCTGATATGGTCCTTTTCTAATCTCATAGAGAAGGAATGAGCTTCCCCTCTACAAACCAACTCCGGAAATGTGATGATGATACCTCACCAAACACCAATAACTTCAAATGTTTCTTTTGTCATGTGGTAAGAATAACACAAAGAAATATGATGATGCTTTGGCCCCAAGCGTATGTGAGGAAGATGAAGAAAAATCTCTCCATGGCCTCCCATGGAAGAGAAGGGCATTCCTAAATAGGAATCCCTCTTGTGCTAAGCAGCGACAAGTTGAAGAGAGCTTCAACTTTGAATTCTATCTTCAAGCATGATCCCCACAATGATCTCCTTCATCTTTTATGCAATGTGTGCATGGACCCCACTCACATTAGGGTTTCTCTCATTTGAATTTCCCTCCACTCCAACTACGCAATATTCTTGTGCAAGCTTCCCCTCTTAGGGTACGCTGTTGACTTTAGTCAACCATGGTTTAACTCACTTGATTTTTGGCCACTTTTCACACTTGGGCTGCTATCTTAGCCACTTAAGTGAATTTTTACACCTTAGGAGTGTTTAGTATGTTGCTACATTGGGTTCCCTCACCCATTTTATTCCTTTTATTAAAATAAAAGAAAGATTAATGTTCCAAATACTTTATTGCAAAATTTGGAGCATTACAGATTGATGAATCCTTACGAGAAGCTTTTCCCTCCAATTGAAACACCCCATTTGGTGGTCGAACTATAATCCTTGTAGGTAACCTCGAACAATTACCACCGGTAAATGATACACCAATGTATGTGGGAACATCCCATGGGAATCAACTTTGGCATAGATTTGATACAGTTGTCACACTCTCAACTATCTTTCACCAACAAGGAAACAATCCTGAGTAGATCACATTTTGTCAGCTCCTTTCCAACCTTCGGAATGAAATCCTTACAATGGATGTCTGGAAACTTCTCATGAAACATACAAAATCCATTCTTCAACCTGACGAGCAATGAACATTTCAAAATTCATTGCACCTTTATACAACAAATCAATCTATTGCACCACAATAAAAAAATTCTTAAATACGTGAATATGTTAGTTGCACGTGGCTATGCCGAAAAAAAAAAATCATTCCATTACTCAATAGGATGAACAAATTGATGCAAACGTGTTAATATGCATTGGGCAACAAGTTATACTAACAAAAAACTTATGGGTCGAAGTAGCCCTTGTCAATGGAGCACTCAAGAAATTTGTTGTTATTTCCTATGCAACAGATTCTAGGCCCCCCCAATTGCCATCATTTTTTATTGTTGACTTCATTAACTATAAAGGTACACCATGGGATGCTTAAAATCTAAAATGTGTACTAATCCCCCCTATAACAAGAGGCTCTCGTACACAATTTCCCCTTCGCATGGCATGGGGATTGAAATTTCATACATCAAAAGGCATGACTTTGCAGAAGGAAACAATCTACATTTACAACATAGATCACCAAGGGCTAACATTCACAACCATATCTAGAGTTAGATCATTGCATGATATTTTCATTTCTACAACTTTTTCCTTCTCTCGATACTCACGCATGCAAGAAAATCCTAATATGAAACGTAGACAACACGAGTAAACGTACCTTGCATTTAAGTCTAGCCAAAAAACTCTATGAAAGCTTTCCCTTATAGGTAAATCAACTTCCTTAGCATTGGTACACTATCTTTCAAATAAATTTAAATGTGTACATTTATTACTATTTATTTTTTGTATCTTTCATATTAGTTATCTACTACTATTATGCTTCCATGTTTTCCATTTTAGTTAATGAACTTCTAAACCTTTGTTAACACATTTTCCTTTGTCTTGTAAAAAAAACAAATCGATATGGAATATCTCTCTATGTTCTATGGATTTTTCCATGAAATACATCAACAAGAGACTTCTCTTCTGGATACACAAACAATATTCCTATGCCCTCATACTATACCTCTATATAACATGCATCCATCTCTCCAAATACTTACTCATCTTAAAACTTTCATCAACTTCCTCATCCATACACATGAAAGAGATGTAATTAGATAACTTTGAGCCGATTGTGAAATGTACAATCATGACCATTTTCCAAAAATATGGTGTTGCAGATACCACTCATCAATATGTATTTATGATTAACTTGTACTACTTCATTTTTATAACTTTATCTATATAGTTTGTTGTTTCAATAACTTTTGCACTCCCAAAAAATGTTTACTCTAATGTTGTACCTGTATGATATGGAAGGATGTAAATAGACTAAAATAAAGGCCACGATGTTGCATATTCAAATAATGCATAATATTGATGGTTTTTACTTCACAAAATATGAATGTAGCATCTTCAATATTATACTTAAACATATTACAACAAAATTATTCAAACTTTGATTTTTTTTAGGTGTTTCTTCCAAATTTTTACTTATATATGTATGTAATACTGATATGCTCGTATATTTTTTATTCAAATGGTAATACTAGAGAAGCCTAACCATATTCACAATGTTTTTAAGTTAAGTGATCTTTAGAGGTTTCACCTCTTTTCTAATTGTAGAGTTATTGGTATTTTTCCTGCAAACATGACAATTTTTTCGTCACATAGATTGATGAATTCTCTGTTTACTTTACAAATGGGATAGATAAGCCAATAATGCTGTAGAATCATACAAACTTCTTTTCTTCTCAATTTTCACTCTTTAACTTGTGAAGTATAATGTTTTAAAATCGATGGCATATCATATGCAATTTATGTCATGAAATGTTTTTCAGACCTTGCGTGGATCACACAACTCGATTTTTGTACCAAGTAATCATTTTTACATTTCGTGACATGGATCACATAACTCGATTGTTGTACCAAGTAATCCTTTTTACATTTCTTGACATGTATATTGACATATTAATTTACTCTTCTATACAATTTATATAGGATTTGTTTTTTGTTGTTCAGTATTCAACCATTCTATTTAAATAAAATATCAAATATAAATGTACATTTTTTAATCAAAATAAAGTAAACTACAACATTTTCCAACTCAACTATCCTATCAGTGTACCTTTGCATCATTTTGGGAAATTTCTAGATATTATTTGTATTTAATAGATAATATTTTTTCCAATATATGTATATTTAATGGACAACTAAGTTAAAATTCATCCCTCACCTTTCAAATTATAAAAATCACCACATGTTTGCATTCTGATTTATTGTGCATGATGCCATTTAAATGTTATATCATGTTTACGTTTCCATGTCTTGTACTATATCTCTCAATATATTTTCTTACCCTTAAAGATAATTATTAAAAACAATACCTTTGTATATAAATTTTTTTTGGGTCTATGACATGTTCTCCTCTCTGTAAATTGGGTCACAACTTAGAGGAAGTAAACCTTTTGGGGTCTACAACCTATTCTCCTCTTTGTAAACTGGGTCACAAACAAGAGGATTTGAACTTTGGATCTCTCAATTTTCTCACATTTCACATTACTTCGATCACCAATTGAACTATCCCCCTAATATCACTTGTTTTCATTTTGATTTATTAATATGATGTCATTTTTTAATGAAATTTGCTGGTTATTTACGTTTTGATTTATGTTGTATTTTTGAAATCATTTTGAAAATTGTATACTATGAGAAGATAAGCTCAATGGTGATTAGGAATCCATTAAATAATTTATGTTGTTAAAAAATTGTAGAATATTATAACTAAAGTATTATAAGTATTTTTATTTTAATAATATAGGTTACTTATGTATAACTAGTGTACAAAAATGTTAAATATAGGGTGACGTGTGTTTTGATATAAAATAAAGCAGGGCATACATAGTTACTAGTAAAATATCAAGTTTGAGAATATATCCAAGTACATTCAATATTAAATATATGTTATTAACAAAACAAATATTAAGGAATATATATATATATATATATATATATATATATATATATATATATATATCTTTTTATTTTTCTTAAATGTTATTTTTTTCTACCATGTTGAATTGGTAATTTGTTGTAGTAATCGGGCGAGGCCCAAGTTCAAATATAGTCATTGCCACTATAACACCAAGAGTATATACAACAATCTATAAGCTAGATATACAATAATTTGTGACTTAGCAAGAGTCTAGACTCCATGATGGTTAGGGAGCCTAATCCTTGAGCTTTATCACAACAGGTCAAAGTTTCCCTTCCGCATGGGATCTGAGAGCTTTATCACAACAGGTCAAAGTTTCCCCGCCACATGGGATATGAAATCGGGTGAAGGGAATAACATTCCATTCTACCAAGCATTCAGTCATTGCATGAGGAGACTAAGAATGTTAATGACTAGGAATTAAAATTATAATGGAAATAGAGCACCTTATCTTTAGGTAAAATCTAGGAGGATGGACCAACTTTATCTTCAAGAATTTTGGATTTTTTTCTCCCAAATTTTGTGTGAGATACTCATCAATTAAGATTGGATTAGTGTTGGTGGATGAATACATTGAACTGACATTCACCTTAGCCATGATGTCATCCTCATCACCATCATAATTTAAGGCCTAGAAGCTCAATCCATAGACCAACCTACACATGATATTGAATTTTGCATCTATCCACCTTTATTTGTCAACTTCTTCATCCTACTTTTATAAGGCCTCTTAGTGGTTAATGAAACCATTATTCTAGCCATCCAATAACATTGTATTACACAAAAAAACTTGGTATCATTTTTTTCTAGGTGCACACGAGTTCGAAACCCAACGTCTAAACTCTTATGAGATTGTTTGTATTGGATTTTGTTAGTGGAGATGCTAATATTGGAGGACCAACTTATTTATCTATTGTCTGGATTCTAGTAGCCATAAAATCATGCTTGGAACAATATTTTGCTCGGGGTTTTTATAGGATATTTGATACCATGAGATAATATGTGCCCTTGCACTTGTTTCCCCCATGTTTGTGACTAAGAGGTTGATGGACATGGTCATTGAGGGAATAGGTTGGTGGAGAATCAAAGGGGTTTTATGGGTGATGATTGGTCATAGGGAGATAAAGAGGGAATGAGGGTCAAAGTTATGATTAATGTAGGAGAAAGTGAGATAGGAGTCTAGGAGTTGGGATAACAACACAGATGAACAATAATGAATGAGAGGTTAAAAAGATAAAGGATTTCTAGAGAAAGTCCGCTTTAGAATCAAAATAAAGGGTGCCTTGCACCATCCAATGAGGTAAATTGTATCACTATATCATGTTTATATAGTGGAAAATATGATGATTAAGTATTGTGGGAAGTGGAGTCACATAAAAAAAATAACACCGATGAAAGAGTTTAACCAGATTTGAAGCTAATGTACAAAGTCCATTACTTGTTGCAAGTACCCACATTAAAACTATTCATAATGAAGAGTTGGGCATGTGATCACACTCTCAATATCTACTGCATCTATATATCATGTTCTTTCCAGGCTTCAATTAGTCATCCCGTTCAGTTATTCAATCGGTTGAGATGGAGGAAATCCTAATATAGTTTATCTTTCTCCATTGATGCCCACCAAACCGTATAATTACAATTCACATGCTTTGCTCCCCAATTTGCTGATTGATTGACCAGACCATTATATTTAAGAAAACATTAGTATGGGTGATAGAAGAGAGAATGAACATTAGGTTAGCTAATCAAGTGTGTCTAGATGTAAGATGCCAGTTCATGGATACTTTATTAGGTTTAGTGTTTCATTTGAGAAAGGAGAGATAATGCTCTCCTTAAAAAATGACACTTGATAATCTATCCTTTGCTAGGTTCCTATATTACTAGTATGGTCCCTTATTTTCGTTAGTGTAACTCCCTTATTGTTATTTTTGTACCCCTGTAACCCCAATATTTCTATTATTGTGCCCTTACATTATTATTGTTAGGTCGGCTAGGATTATACTGTGACCCCATGGACTCCTATATATAGAAGGAGGTTTTTGTCATTTGTATCATCCAAGAATTGTTCATTTATGTAATGTAAAGGAGGCTTTCCCCTCAAAATGGCTTATTTCTAAGGCGTTGATCTCTCTTTTATTCTATTTTTGGAGTTGGTTTCATAACATTTGGTATCAGAGCTTTGGATTCTAGGGATTTGCTGCTCCAAACAAGTCATTGTGGAATTTTCGCTATAATTTTTTTCTACTAAGTTTCATAAGCGAAAATTTTTATCACACGAAGAATAAATCCTGAGGAACTTCGATTAAAAATTTTGGATTTTCGTTTGCAATATTTTCAGAGATATGATCTGCAGAAGTTAGGGTTTTTTCAGGCTCCCGAATTTCATCTCAGAGAGGTGACTGTGGGAAAATCGACATAACTCTCTCTCTGAGCATCAGAGTGGAATTATGTAAAAAGTGGTTGCAAGTACACAGACTTTAGTTTCCTTTTTATCAATTTTAGAGCTGAAGGAGAAAATAGTGACACATGGCACACCGTACAAGTGCGTTCTACTGAACTAGTCCATAATTAGGTCATTGTGGGAGATTGAGCATAACTTTGGATTGAAGAATCCAAATCAGGTCAGCCCTATGGAATTCGAAAGGGGATTATAGGGCTACTATAGGGCCGAATTTTAGATATTGAAGATCTGAAATCACAAAGATAATTTAGTTTCAATATCTATCTCCTCAAAAGCAAGAAAAAGTGTATTTTTTTTCTTCGAATTGCATAAGTCTTGTGTGAAAAATCAGTTTGAATTGATTCCAAGGGCATATTGTAGAATAGATATCAGTATTGGGTTCTAAAATTCCCCCTAAAAAGAATTCAAAACCCATTAATCCTTTAGAATGCTCTACTATGACTCATGAAGACGAAGAAGTGCAACATGACATAGCAAAATTACAAGAGCAAGTGCACCAAATTTCGCTCTCGCAAAGGGAAACAAAAAATGAAATGGAAGTTTTGAAGAAAGGCATGGAAGCTAAGATGGATGGTTTGAATAAAGACATGGAAGCTAATATGGATGGCATGGAAGCTGGCATGGAAGCTAATATGGATGACATGAAAGACAACATGGAAAACATGAATAATGATCTAAAAGTAGACATGGAAGGTTTGACAAAGTTGATACAAGAATTGTTTCCTAATAGCAAAAAGATAGTAGAGGAAGCTCATGATGAGAACAAAACAAATGTTAATCGTGACTTCATAAACTCTAATGTTGAAGGGAAGAACCACCATATTACAAAGATGGATATGAAGAAGTTTGATAGAAAGGATCCCGTAACATGGATACTACAGATGGAGCAATATTTTGATTTCAATAATATGAAAAACACACAAAATGTGCACATTGCAACTTTACATTTAGAAAAAAAAAAACATTTGTATGGTATCAATGGCTTTGCTCCTGTAAAAAAAATGTCACTTGGTCAATTTTTACGGAGGAAATGATAGCACATTATGATGGTGCAAAGAGAAACACCTTCTTTAGCCAATTGATAAATCTCAAACAAAAGGTTTCAATTGTGGAGCACATTGAGGACTTCCAAAAATTGAATATAAGGGTTACTGATATTCCAAAGGAACATAGGATTGATTTCTTCATAGGGAATTTAAAGGATAACATCCAACATGAAGTTCGCGTTTGGGAACTTGATTCATTGGAGCAGGCATTCAGGTTGGCAAGAAAAATTTAATGTAAAATTATGGCGACAAGGAAGCCTACCAATCACATCTATAAAGATGGAAGTGTGGCTATTGTTGATCAGTGGTTGTCATTGATGTCAACCCAAGCAGCACTAGGGGCTACCCTAATCTTGCATGGTAATTTTTACCTACCAAATTACTATATTTTGGGTCAATAATATTTTAGAGGGTTTCTACTTGCCGATATGTTTTCGTTGATATATGGCACGCCACATAATTCTTCACGGTTTGAGAGATATTCATGTTTGAAGTTTGTAACCCCAGTTAGTGGGCTAAAACCCCATGGGGTTGTGGCATGGGTCATTGAAAAGTAAATAATTAATAATTTTTAAGCTCCTAAAATCCCTCCCACTTTCACTTGTTGAAGTCCCTCTCAATCTAAGCATTTATATAAATTGTGATCCTCATATCCTCCACATGCAAGGATTTCGCTACCTAAAACAGATCATCGTGGAATTTGCGCTATAAATTTTTTTATACGAAGGTTTAAAAGCTGAAATTTTATGTGGCGAACCTGAAATCCCGAGGAAGCTTATGTAAAAATTTCAGATCAAGGTGCGAAATATTTTCAGAGATAAGATCCGTGGAATTCAGTGTTTTTGAAGGCTTCTGAACTTCATCTCAAAGAAGTGACCTTGGGAAAATTGTCATAACTCTCTATTTGAGTATCGGATTGGAATTTTGTAAAAATTGGTGGATAGTGCATGGACTGCAGTTTTCTATGTATCAATTTTAGAGCTGAATGAAGAAACAATGACACGTGTCACACCATACAAGTTTGCTTTACTGAACCAGTCCATAATTAGGGCATTGTGAGAGATCGGGCATAACTCTCCCTTGAATAATCCAAATTGGGTCAGACCTATGGCATTAGAAAGAATACTTAGAGTAATACTACAAGACCAGAAATCACATATTGAAGATCTAAATAATAGAGATACACCAAATTCAATATCGAGCTCCTAAAATGCAAGAAGAAGCTAGATCATGTCAAGGGCTAAAAGGGACCAAAATTTCTAGGGCAAAAAAGCAAGGCAAGGTGCAACAAAGGGTAGCATGAAAAGAGCAGCAATCAATGTGCAAAATAGTATAAATAAGTTCACCACATGAAGTCTTCAAGTGGGCAGCACTGCATCTAGTCATTGTAAAGGTATCATTGTACTAAGTCATTGTAAATGCATCATTGTAAAAATTGTACAAGTGTCTATCTACCAAGAGTTGAAGAGGAAATGTCGGGAGGTCTAGGATCATCATTAGGTGGTTGTGTTATAGTTAGGGTTATGGTCTATTGTGCATTCTTATTCTACAACATTATATATCATTGTAAAGTGGACCATTTCCCTTGGTACGAGAGTCCATTCTTGTTTTATTATTCTATAGGGTGGTAGGTTGGTGCATGACATCACCAATAGGTTCAAGACTGTGAAAACTTCAGGGTGGTAGGGTGGTGCTAGGGTGAGTTTTAGCTCATTAGGTGTTGGGGCATCTGTTCAGTTGACTACTGAAGAATCTCGGGCATTGGACCACCCATCCAGTGGGAGTTGGAGAAGAATTATTTTCTAGATTCTAGGAAGTTGGAGCTTTATTTTCAATTGGAGTTGAATATTAAAGAATTATTAGAAAATCATTCAGGTGGTTTTTGTCCCAGAGAGGGTTTCCACCTTAAAAATTGTGTGCATTTGTGTTCCTTTTCTTTACTGCTATAATTGTACAAATGCTGATAATAATTGAAGATTAACTAACACTCTGAAATATTAATAATAATACTAATTGAAAGGAATACTGATTCACCCCCCCTCAGTATTTACAACAATTGGTATCAGAGCTTGGTTCCTTCAACAATAGTTTAACAGCTAGAAGGAGGTCATGGAGCATACCAAGAATGGTGTACCTCTGTTCAATGAAACTAATTATGCACTCTGGAAAGGAAGAATAGAGGTATATATCTTGGAACAAGGTTACGAAGTATGGGACACTATTCAAAATGGATTTACATCAATTTAAGATGAACAAGGTAAGAAGAATTTGGTAAATGATGCAAAAGCAAAGAATATTATTATCAATGGAATTATTGAATTTGCTTATCATAAGGTGTTGGGTTGTAAAGCCGCCAAAAATGTATGGGAAAATCTTGAGAATATATATGCAGGTGACTCAAATGTCAAAGAAGCAAAGCTTGAAATCTATAGAGAAAAATTTGAGCAACTCAGAATGAAAGAATATAGCGACATTGCTGCATGATTCCAACACATTGATGAAATAACCAACACTCTGGAAGGATTGGGAGAGCCCGTTGACGAGAAGACTATTATATGAAAGATTATTAGAACGTTACCAGGGAGATTCAACCCAAAGGTATCGGTCTTAGAATATAGTTCAAATCTGGAGAAACTCAACAAAGAGGAATTGCATGGAGTTCTCATAACATATGAAATGAGACTCAATGAAGAAGAGGGTACTTCGCATCTAGAAACTACGTTTTCTGCATCTAAGAAAACCAATAAGGAGAAACAACCTTCAAAGGCACAGACCCACACCTGGAAGTGTGAAGAAAAGGAATATGATGAAGAAGGTATTTCAGATGGATAATATGCTTACCTTATGAGAAAATTAAAAATTGGTAAGGTAAAATTCAAGGGTAAACTTCAATTGATATGTTTCGGCTGTGGTGAGTTTGGGAATTTTGCAGCAAAATGTCAGAATAGAAGTGATGTAAACTCAAAAGAAAAGAAAGGCTTTAAGAAATTCAACAAGCAAAGAAAAAATAAAGGATTCAAAAGGAACTTTCTCTCTAAAGAAGATATCTCATCATCCGATGAAGACAATGACAATGAAGAAGAAGCCAATGAGAGAGCATTGTTTATGGCCAAGCACATTTAAAAAGAGGTATCAAAAAACGAAGAAGAAGGTTTGACCATAGAAGAATTTTCTAAGGAGGAAATCAAGCTTATAAAAGAGCTCAAGGTTGAGAATATCCGTTCCAGTACTCTTAAAGAACAAGTTCAAGCTCTCAAAATTGAAGTTGAAGAACACAAATGTATTGAAGAGTCACTTCAAAAGAAGTTGGAAGAAAGAAACCAAGAAAGGGAAGCATTAGAAGCCGAAGTAGTCTTGCTGCGTAAGGAAGTGAAGAAGGGAAAAATTGTCCAAAACCATGCCAACAGCTCAAGGGCATTGCAATAACTCATCATAAATCAATGATCTTACAACAACAAAACTAACCTCGGTTACAAAGAAGAAGAAGCAAGACCTTCTACAAAAAAATACAATGAACCTATGAGATCTAACATGCATGTAGACTTCATTGGACAAGATTCACAAGAACAAACTTGGAAGACAATTCCTCGATGAAGATTTCCATCCAGGTACCAACATATTTTTATTATGGCTATTGTTATTCATGTAGAAAATTTTGTCATAAAGCTGTAGAATGTTGCACGTACACTAGGAACCAATATAATTCCAGGAGATCTATCAAATATGAAACTCCCAGGGCTCAATGAAACATCATTAGATTTGAACATTTAATAAATAATATTGAATGTTACAAGTATCGAAACTTTGGACACATATCCCGAGACTATAGACTTGAAAATCCTCCAGAGGAATCTTCGAAGCCATAGAATGAATGAACTGGAAGAAGAAGAAGACTGATAATTGTGCTCTCACTCTCAAGGCTCCAAACAACAAAGATGTGTGGTATGTTGATAGTGGTTTCTCAATGCATATGACTGGAGATAGAAAGAAATTTGTATCTCTGAAAGGGAAGAAGGATGGAACCATGTCCTTTGGAAATGATGGATCTTCAAATGTTATAGGATTAGGTACCATCACTCTCGGAAGAAAAGATGCTCTAGCCAAGAATGTTCTATTGGTTGAAAACACAAATCACAATCTACTCAGTGTTGGAAAAATGCGCGATAAAAAACACACAATACTATTCAACTCCACAAAGTGTGAAATCAGGAAAGGCAGGTATGGTGAAATTGTGGCTATAGCAAGTCGAGCTCCAAATGACATATATGCTCTGGATGAAGCAAATAAAGCACATCTATTAGCTAAAGAGGATGATATAATATTTGGTAGCAATGATGATTGAAAAAGTAAGAACTTTGCTACAAAGATGCAAAGTGAGTTTGAGATGTCTTTACTTGGTGAGCTAACATACTTCTTAGGGCTTCAAATATCTCAACAAGATAATGAAATATTTATATGTCAAGCCAAGTACATCAAGGAAATTCTCAAGAAATTCAAAATGGAAGATTGAAAACCCATCCTTACTCCGATGGTAATAGGTTGCAAATTGAGCATAGACAGCTCATCTAAGGATGTGGATCAGAGGTTGTACATATCTATGATTGGTAGTCTTCTATATGTAACAGCCTCCTGACTAGATGTTATGCAAGCAGTTGGACAAGTAGCAAGATTCCAAGCAGTACCAAAAGAATCACATATTATTTCCGTCAAAAGAATTCTTCGATATCTAAAGGGAAAAATAGAATATGGTTTGTGGTATCCCAAGGGTAACAATCTCATTATTCAAGCCTTTACATATGCAGATTGGGCAGGAAGCGTTGATGATCGTAAGAGTAATCGTGAAGCATTTGAATAACTTTTCCAGAAGCTTGGGATTCTCCCAAGTTCTCATTAGATTTTCCTTATTCAAAATATAAATGGGGAGTGGAGGTGTTTACAGGTCCACAGGATGGTTATGTGTCAAGGGGAGTTACCCTTTTCCATTGATGTCAAAGGGGGAGATAATTTTGTAGGAAGAGGTGTCATGATCGTAGGGGGAGTACTTGTGTTGCCATCAATGCCAAAGGGGGAGATTGTTGATCGGTGGTTGTCATTGATGTCAACCAAAGTAGCACCATGGGCTACCCCAATATTGCATGGTAATTTTGACCTACCAAATTACTATACTCTGGGTCAAGAATATTTTTGATGGTTTCTACTTGTCGAGATGTTTCCATTGATATATGGCACGCCACGTAATTCTTCATGGTTTGATAGATATTCATATTTGAAGTTTGTAACCTTAGTTAGTGGGCTAAAACTCCATGGGGTTGTGGCATGGGTCATTGAAAAGTAAATAATTACTAATTTTTAAACTCCTAAAATCCCTCCCACGTTCACTTGTTGAAGTCCTTCTCGATCTAAGCATTTATATAAATTGTGATCCTCATATCCTCGTCATGCAAGTATTTCACTTCTTGAAACAGGTCATCATGGAATTTTCACTATAACTATTTTTCTACGAAGGTTCAGAAGTTGAAATTTTTATTTTGCGAAGCCAAAATCCTGACGAAGCTCCTGTAAAAATTTCAGATCAAGGTGCACATTTTGTTTGGAGATATGATTTGTGGAAGTTAGTGTTTTTGCAGGCTCCTGAACTTCATCTCAAAGAAGTGACATTGGGAAAATCGTCATAAATTTCTCTTTGAGTATTGGATTGGAATTCTGTAAAAAGTGGTGGATATTGCATGGACTTTGTTTTTCGTTTCATCAATTTCAGAGTCGAATGAAGAAACAATGACATGTGGCACACCATACAAGTTATCTATACTGAACCATTCTATAATTATGGCATTGTGAGAGATTGGGCATAACTCTCTCTTGAAGAATCCAAATTGGGTTAGACCTATGGCATTGGAAAGAATACTCAGTGTAATACTATAGGACTGAAAATCACATATTGGGGATCTGAAATAATAAAGATACACCAGATTCAATATAGAGCTCCTAGAAGGAAAGAAAAAGCTAGATCATGTGTTATCAAGGGCTGCAAAGGACCAGAATTTCTAGGGTAGCAAAGCAAAGCAAGGTGCAGCAGAGGGTAGCATGAAAAGAGAAAAAATCAAGGTGCAGAACATTAGAAATAAGTTCACCACATGAAATCTTCAAGTGGGCAGCACTACATACAATCATTGTAAAGGTATCATTGTACTAATTCATTGTAAATGCATCATTGTAAAAATTATACAAGTGTCTATCTGCCAAGAGTTGAAGAGGCAGTGTTGGAAGGTCTAGGATCATCATTAGGTGGTTGTGTCATAGTTGAGGTTATGGTATAGTGTGTCTTATTCTTCTACATCATTCTATATCATTGTAAAGTGGACCATTTTCCCTGGTACGAGAGTCCATTCTTGTTTTATTCTTCTATAGGTTGGTAGGGTGGTGCTAGTTTGGTGCATTAAGTCACCAACATGTTCAAGCCTATGAAAAATTCAAGGTGGTAGGGTGGTGCTAGGGTGAATTGTAGCTCATTGGGTGTTGGGAAATCCTTTCAGTTGACTACTGAAGAATCTCAGGCGTTGGAGCGTCCATCCAGTGAGAGCTGGAGAAGAATGATTTTCTAGATTCTAGGAATTTGGAGATTTATTTTCAATTGGATTTGAATATTAAAGAATTAATAGAAAATCATTCAGGTGGTTTTAGTCCCAGAGAGGTTTTCCACCTTAAAAACTATGTGTAGTTGTGTTCCTTTTCTTTACTGCTATTATTGTACAAACACTAATAATAATTGAATATTAACTAATGCTCTGAAAGATTAATAATGATACTAATTGAAAGGAATATTGATTCACCCCCCCCCCCTTCTCAGTATTTCCAACAACCACTCCTAGACTTACAGAACCTACAAGGTTGACACCACAACAATTGGAAGAAAAAATAGCAAAAGGGCTTTGCTACAATTGTGATAGAAAATACACTAAAGGTCATAAGTGTACTGAGAAGAAATTATTTTACATAGATTGTGAAGAGCAGGAAGAAAATGAACAAGAAACTTCAAAAGAAGAGGATATACACCAGGAAACAACCCTAGAAGAGGAAGAAACGAGTCCGACCATATCGTGTAATGAATTGGCGGGAATTACCACTCCTAAAACTCTCAAGATAGAAGGACACATCAAGAAGAAAAAGGTAATAGTGTTTTTTTATTCGGGTAGTACCAATAATTTAATTCATTATAAGGTAGCCAAGGAATTGAATTGTTTCTTATACCCAACACTAGAATATTAAGTGATGGTTGCAAATGGAGGAACTAAAATTGTTTGGAAAATGCCATAATATCAAGCTAATCATCGGGGAATATGTATCGAATAGTCCAATGATTTCCATTCCAATGGGAGGTGTTGATGTTGTACTAAGAGTACAATGGTTACAATATTTGGGGAAGGTAGCTTTTAATTTTCAAGAAATTTTCTTGAATTTATTTTCGGAAGGAAAGGAAATCGAATTACGGGGTATTGCAGGGAAGCTGGGAAAGATAATAAGCTCTAATATCATAACAAAGCTTCTGAAGAAAGAACAAAGAGGCGTAATTCATAATTATGCTTAGTAGAAGTGCCAACATCCAAATCATCTATTTATCCAAATCTCCAAAAAGTCTTGGACAATCATTCCAAGGTGTTTGAAACTCCCAAAGGACTCCCACCTATGTGTGATCATGATCATGTTATTCATTTGATTCCAGGAAGTGTTCCTCCAAACATCATGCCTTACAGATATCCTTATGTCCAAAAGAGCGAAATTGAACGTATGATTGCAGAAATGTTAGATTAATTCAACCTAGTCAATGTTCTTTTTATGCTCCAGTAGTATTGGTGCACAAGAAGGATGGATCATGGTGCATGTGTCCGGATTATAAGGAGCTAAATAATCTCACTATTAAAGATAAATTTCCCATTCTTATGATTGATGAATTATTGGATGAATTACATGGAGCAATTTATTTTACCAAGTTGGATCTTCATTTAGGATATTATCAAATTAGAATGAAGACTGAAGATATTCTAAAATGAAAATTTCGAACTCATGAGGGTAATTATGAATTTTTGGTCATGCCTTTTGGCCTTACCAATGCACCTTCTACATTTAAAGGGTTGATGAATTCGATTTTCAAACCCTTCCTTAAAAAAATTGTGCTAGTATTTTTTGATGATATACTAATCTACAATAGGTCTTGGAAGGATCATGTTCAACATGTTGACAGGGTGCTCAAACTATTGGAGGAGAAATAATTATATGCAAAAACATCCAAGAATTTCTTTGGAGTACAAGAGGTGGAATATTTTGGTTATATTATATCTCACGAGGGTGTTAAGGTAGACCCTAACAAAATTAAAGCCATTAAGGAATGGAAATCCCACACAACCATAAAATAGTTGCGAGGATTTCTCGGATTAACAGGGTATTATCGCAAGTTTGTTAAGAATTATGGGAGAATAGCAGCACCTCTAACAACATTATTGAAGAAAGAAGCATTTTCATGCTCCTGAAGAAACTAAGGCCTTTGAACATCTTAAAGAGGCAATGTGCCTAGCACCGGTCTTAGCTATGCCAGACTTCACAAAAACATTTATTGTGGAATGTGATGCCTCGGGAAATGGAATTGGTGTTTGTTTTAATGCAAGAAGGAAGACCCATTGCTTTTGAAATTCGTCCAATCAAAGGAAATTATTTACAAAAGCTATTTATGAGAAGGAAATGTTGGCAATACTACATGCACTAAAGAAACTGTGACCTTACCTAATGGGAAGACACTTCAAGGTAAAAACTGATCATGATAGTCTGAAACACTTTTTGGAACAAAAACTATGTTAAGAAGAGTAGCAAAAATGGGTCACAAAGATGTTGGGTTATGACTTTGAAATAATCTACAAAAAAGGGAAACTAAATGTTGTTGCAGATGCACTCTCAAGAAAGGATGAAGAGGTGGAAGCATTTCTTTGTGCCATTTCTATTATCCAACCAGATTGGATAACTGAAGCAAGGGATGAATGGAAGAAGGATGAAGAAGTGTGGACACTCATTCAAAATTTTCAGCAAGATCCTAGTACATCTAATACATTTAGTTGGAAAAATGATTCCTTATGGTACAAAGATCGCTTATATATTTGTAATAATTCCCAACTAAAACAAAATATTCTTTTGTAATTGCACACTTCTCCTTTAGGAGGACACTTAGGATTTTTAAAAACTTACCACGTGGTGAAGAAATAATTTTTTTGGGATGGCCTTAAATATGATATTCAAAATTTTGTGGTGGAATGTTTGGTTTGCCAGCAAAATATAGTTGAGACAATTAAGACCCCGGGTCTTCTGAAACCTTTATCCATTCCAAGTCAATGTTGGGAGGATATTCAATGGATTTTATCACAGGTTTACCTAAGTTTGAAGGAGAGAGTGCCATCATGATGGTAGTTGATAGACTTACCAAGTATGTACACTTTTATGAATTATCTCATCCATTTAAAGCAAGTACGGTTGCTACTGCATTTATGGAAACAATTCCAAAGCTACATGGAAACCAAAAGATTATTGTAAGTGATAAAGATCCCATTTTTACTGGAAATTTTTGGACATAATTATTTTCTCTTTTGGGTACTCAACTAGCTCATAGCTCATCTTATCATCCTCAATCTGATGGTCAAACTAAGATAGTGAATAAATTTTGGAATTATATATCTTCGTTGTTTTGTATATGATAAGAAAACATAATGGGTCAAGTGGTTGCCTCTAGCTGAATGGTGGTATAACACTTCCTTCCATAATCCAGCAAAAATTATCCCATTTATAGCACTTTATGGATATCATCCACTGTCCATCACATAATATTTAAGAGAAAATTCTAAGGTTCAAGCAGTGGAATATCACATCGAGCATCAACAAGAGTTCTCCAACTCTTAAAGGATAACCTAAATTTGGCACAAAATTGAATGAAACAACATGCAGATCAACATCGCAGTGAGAGAAGTTTTGATGTATGAGACTAGGTATTTTAATGGCTACAATGATACAAAAAAAGGTCCCTCAATCAAGCTAAGAAGGATAATAAATTATCGCCAAAGTACTATGGTCCTTACAAGGTGTTGCAAAATATTGGTACTATGGCATACAAATTGGAGCTTCCTCCTTCGTGAGTGCATCCAGTTTTCCATGTTTCATGCTTAAAGAAGGTTATAGGTGAAAAACTTCCAGTTCAAACAATACTTCCAGAACTTGATGAGGAAGGAAAAATTATATTGGAACCTGAAGCAGTCACAGAAAAAAGTACTCGACAACTACTAAATCGATCAATTTCATAGTATCTCATCAAGTGGAAGAACTTGCCCACTGAAGATTCTACATGGGAGGATGATAATTTTATACAGAAGCATTCAAAGCTACTCAAGCGTTGAGCAAAACACTTTTTTGAAGGAGAGGGGCATGTTGGGTTCATATTACTACTATAGTCCCTTATTGCTATTAGTGTTACCCCATTATTGTTATTTTTGTACCTCTATAACCGCAATATTGTTATTATTGTGCCCTTACATTATTATTGTTAGGTTGGCTAGGATTATATTGTGACCCCATGGACTCCTATATATAGAAGGAGGTTTTGTCATTAGTATCGTCCAAGAACTTTTCATTTATGTAATGTAAATGAGGTTTACCCTTCTAAGTGGCTTATTTATAAGGCGTTGATCTCTCTGTTCTTATATTTTTGGAGCTGGTTTTATAACATCCTTGATGTCTATGGGAAGCCCTTGAATTATGATGCTAAGCTCAGTGGCATTGTTAGTATTTTTTCCAAGAAATGTTTCTCAAGAAGTAATATGCATCCTTGTTTGTTGTGAAGGACACTTCCCACCCTTGTAGCTAAGACGAAGTTCCCTTTGGTTGCACTATCAAAGTTCAACTTAATGGCACCCAAGTTTTTTTTTTTTTTTTTTTTTTTGGAGGGGGGTGATTTATTCATATTGTAGGTTACAAAGAAGTATGATTGGGGTGCCCAAAATTCATCAATGAATAGGGAGAGAATTTCCTTCCCTCAAAGATGATTTTTAATTCATTTTGAAGGTTGGTAGAGTCTACAGGCCAAAGGAAGGATTTGATGGTTTCTCTAATGTTGTCCTAAATAGTGAGCCAAATGTATATTAATGGTTGGAGCTAATATGTGAAGATAATGCCATTGTGTTATTTCTTGAGGGACCAAAGGAGAAACCCTAAGAATAATGGATAATATTTATTGAGTATGGGGTTGTGATAAGGATAATAGTGTAAGAATTCCAAATATTAGATAAAATTGATTATGTTCTTGTTTGATTGCCTAAATATCTAATCCCCTTTATTCCAAATAAAGTCAATATTTGGGTACTTGTTGTAGAAATTATCCAAAGGGATTCAATCTGATCTTATAATTTACTAAAACAAAATACTAAATCCTTCTATAATTTACGAAAACCAAATTCGATCGCACAATCACATAACAAGTAAGAAAAATAAATAATCAATCACACAACACAAGATGTATCTTGGGAAAGAAATTTCTCAAAATCCTACTATCTGTATATTGCATAAAGTCAATACCATGAAATAAAACAATGTTATTTCCCTCACTAAAAAACCTTTGCACTCTATTTATTGTCTGTCTCACTTTGATCTAGGCAAAATTAGTCCAATTCTTAACCAATTATTAGCCTTTCGCTGACCAGCCTTTCTTACACATTCCTAGAGGAATTGTGTCCCTATTAATAAGGAAATTCCCAAGAATTGATTGCCCAATTCCTTCAAGCCATTATGGTTACCTCATGCATGACTTGTACAATTTTCTAATTATACAACTCATAGTTATCTTCCTCTTAACCTCAATCTCAATTGGGCCTTCCTTAGAACTGACATGCAACAACTATTTATAGTGAATTATTAGTTAACTGAATTTATACTACTCGTGAATTAAATCATATTTAATTCACTTGACCTATCACTGGCTCATCTCTCAGTTAGAACTAGTTAAACTCGTTTTAAATCAATTAATTGAGTTAACTAATTAAAACTCAAAAACAACTGTAACTGGGACCCCTAAAATCATGGGAGAACTATACATGCCTCCTCTTTGACCCTCAACTCGAATTTCCTAATCTAACTAAGTCTTATTGTCTCATTTAACTAATACAAGCTGCCATGAGATGAAATTGCAATTTCTCTTCCAATTTAATTAAGGGAAAATTAAATCAGAAGCCCCCTTGGGTGCCATTTCAACACTCCCTTTCAACAAGGAAGGCATTATATGCTACCCCAATTCTTTCTCTATGGAACTTGAATTTTCTTCTTGCCAGTTCCTTTGTCAATATGTCTGCATCCTGCTCCTTTGTGGGAATGTACTCTACTGACATACTCTTCCTTTACACACAATATCTGAGATGGTGATACCAGATATCAATATGCTTGGACCTATCCTAAAAAAATGGATTAACTGAGAGTTTGATGCAACTCTGGTTATCATAATGTATCACTGTCAGATCCATCTATCGATCAAACAAACCAACTAGTAGCTTCCTCATCCAGATGGCCTCACATGTTGCCTAACTGGTCGCCATGTATTATGCCTCTGCTGAACCAAGCGCAACTATCTCTGTTTCCTGTTGTACCAACAAAATGTTGATGATCCTATGTTGAAAATCCCCCCTAATTTTTTATTCCTGTCAGATGGAATCCTTGCCCAATCTTCATAGGTGAAACCTTGAAGCTTCACTCACTTTTCCCATCTATACTATTAGTATGAATCTTAATCGCAAGTTTACGAGCTCCTTTGGATGATGTATAAACATCCTAATAAAAATGTAGTTTTAAATATCAAGAAGATCCATAGTGATTGAGTCAGATAATCATGAAATCTGGGTCTATGCATTAAAAGACATTAAGTAGTAAATAAAAACAAGAGTTGCTCCATGCATCCAATAGACAAGACAAGAATATGTTGAATGAATTTTGTATTAATGGCACCTGGGAGGAAAACATAGAAGGATGTTACCAGTTCTCCTCAATGGGATGGGTTCTTGTAAGTCCTTAGCACTTCAGATCTAAAATCCCTCTCTCTTGATGGTGTAGAAAACCTAGACAAAAAATGGAACTCAAAGGGAGCTCACAAGAAAATGGTAGCAAAATATGACAATGATGGTGGATCAAAGTCAGACCAAAAGTATAGATCCAGAGTGATCTTTAGGCAACAAAAGGTAGTGAGTGAATGGAAAAACCCTTCTATTTATAACAAAATATTTAGTTAGTCTAGATATTGGTGCATAATTAAAATATTATTAACCAAATCAAGATCCAACTTTTATGGAATATTTTATTATATTTTTTGAAGGGAAAAATAATTTGACTTGGGTCAAATCCCTTTATTTGTAAATAATAAATAAATAAATGATTTATTTATTATTTTAAGGATGTGGTTGAGTAATAATCATATAAATAATGATTTATTTAATTATTTATGAATGATTTAGTCAAATTTAACAAGGAATATTATTTAAATAAGGTTTAAATAATTATTCCTTGAAAATAATTGAGATAAATAGTGATTTATCTAATTAATTTTCCTGTTTTGGGTTAAATATGACCATGAATATTAATTAAACTGTTGTTTAACTAATTATTCCTTGAGGAAAATCAAACAAATGTAGATTTATTTAATATTTCCTCATGGGGTTTCCTGTTTAGACCATAAACAACTTAATAAATGTGGTTTACTAAGTTATTTTTCATAGTGAAAGCAATTTTACTTAGGGTAAAATTGGTCTTACATGGTGTACTTAAGCCATCTAATAGTAATGGTTTAGATGACCAAAAAATGGTGTAATAGATTGCCCCCTAGTGTGCGAGCATTAGGAGCTAATTGTATGACCGAAGTACATTGTAAGAACTCAATCACTAGACACCGAAGGGGAAGTTAGAGAGAGAGAAATATAAGGTAGACCAAAGCGCTAGAGGACTAGACCTTGAGGAGGTGAGACTTATAGGTGCGGCAAGTCTCTTTTATGAGTGAATACCTGTGCTATAGGCGGTGGGGGAGACATACCTATGCCCACCAAGAAAAAGTACAAAGAATAATGCATCTAATAAACAAGGGACTGAACTATATAATACATGCTGGCATAAACAAGAGCCAGATAAAAACATGATAGTGAATCCCACATACATATTGTGCCAAGGATAACAACCAGGACTTATACAATAATATCTGAGTACATGAGATACAAATACAACCCAAATGTCCCTGTAAATAGGAAAGGGCTTTGAAAATATGACTGATACATGCAAACAAAAAGACACTGCAAGCGGATGAGGCCAACATCATCAAATATATGGAGATGCATCAAAGGTTGTAATGAAGAGGTCATCTGGGCATGTGGGGGGCTACCTGTAGGGCCACCCCCTCATGAGGGCTGAAACATCTCACACAAACCCGAGTATCACTGGTCCAATATGCTACATCACTAAACCATCAAGTATACGGATCTCGATCATGCTATAAGGAGCTGGAGCTGAGAAACAATCAAGTCAAAGGGTTGTAAGGAGTCCCTTTGCCTAATATGAGGCACCGAACAAGAGTGGAAGCTGGAACCAAGGTACACAGACCTCTAGACCTGTCTTCTGGAATGAATGATCTGATGTCGACAGAAGGAGGTCTACCATAGGTGAGGAAATAAGGGATCCTCAACTAAGGCACGAGAGAAAATAGTAGAGCGATTGACAAACTGACACCAGGGATGATGATAAAATTGGAGGTGCTGAGTAGCGGATGGATGACTTCGCTTGTTAGAGCATAAAGGGCATGGATGACTTGGTAGCGACTGACACAATATCATGAGGGATAGGGGATAGTAGGACTGAAGGCCATAATGTGCAACATGAGAGAGGAATCAAACAATGAAGGATGGAGGACTATAACGGGATACAAAGGGACTCAGGATAGACTCCATGAATGCGATGATGACTCAAAACAAGGGTGACTTGATGATGCTGTCACACAGTAAAGGTCCAATGGGGACCATAAAAACATGAGTACAAGATGGTAAATCACGACGAAAATTTACACGAGCATGGACAAGTATAGAGGCAAAGTGGTGCCCCAAGTACAAGTGTTGCAAGTGAAGAAATTCGACTTTGAGGAGTGGTTACATGACACTTCTTGGAGAAAATGTGTCCTAGTGAAGGATCAAAACACAAAAAAATAACAGATACCCATTTGAGGGCTCTGTGAGAGCTTTCCAATGGTATAGACGGTTTGTCAAATGGAGCTACAGTTTGGCCACAATAGGAGAAAGAAAAATCAGGGGTTTCTCTTTTAAGAAGGCATTTTCTCTCCAAATTCACTCATTTGCAAGTAGAGCTGTGGTGAATGTAGAGAGGAAAGAAGGCCCTAAATATTGCGCCGATTATAGCGGACAAACCGACTATTGGAATCGAGATCTGTCAGTTGCAGGTAAGATGCCTAACCCTACTCTTTCATTTAAGGGGATCAAAATTTCAGCTTTAGGCACCTAGAGCTCATGAGCAGGCCAGGTCGCACTTTTTGGGGTCTGTCCTACGACCTGGGTAGCACGTACTGGGAAGAAGAATGCGAACTGTCCCAAGAAATGACCTAAAAAGTGCGACCTGATAGAGAAAGGGGGTCTCAGTGCTGTTTTTGGATCAGATCTGGGATTTTTATGGTTGAGGGGCATAGGTGCCCCCAAGCATGTTATGGTCATGCCAAAATGTATTTATAAAAGGCGAATCTAAACACATTTTTATGATGTGGTGTGCCATTTGTTTTCGTTATGGTTATGCAGTTCGAGAAAGGAAATAGAGGATTACCAATCTCTTTCGGTACTGCATATATGAAGAAAATGGACTAAGTTTCTGGGTTGGCAGACATGGTGTCACTATCCCAGAGACTGGATTTGGAGATAATGAACTGGTGCTCTCCTAGAAAACCCACAAGTTGGTTAAAAACAATTTCTAAGGGACTGGGTTGTTGATGTAAGATGAAGGAATGATGAGGGGTATCATTCCTAGAGTGATATAAAGTTATATGGGACTCTAGAGGTTCTTCTAAATGGGGAAGAATAAGGGTACTAGAGTCAACACAACTAGATACACTAGGAGAGTTGTGGAGAATTTATTCTCTGGGTCTCTCAAATATGGGTGCCCCCTTACCCAAAACATTGGGTGTCAATGTAATGGCCACAAGGTGTATGTGGTTTGAATGCATGGGTTCGATGTAAGGGGGGATATATAAAGTCAGGGGTGGTGACTACTTCCATAATGTCATCAGCATGATAGAAGATGGGGTGACTGGTAGAAGAAAGACCACCTGACGCGGCGAAGCTACCTGACTCATCATCATGAGAAGAGAGGTTCACATGCGGAACGTCATGGGGGGATGACAGAAGAGTAAGTAGATAAAGGATCTACCAATGTTGAACCCAGGGTGATCACTGAAGGGAGTTCGAGCATAACATCAGGGGAAGGCTCCAGGGGGGCTTCCACTGAGGGTCTCTTGGATGATGATAGGTAGAAAATGGTGGCCGAAGGCTCCGTCATTTCGACATCTAGAGGGGGAATGTCTATGGGAGTGGATGTGTCAACTGGTTCTGCTGAAGCAAAACGTGCAAACAAGGGAGTGGTGGACTCGTTGCACTTGGAATCGAATTGGCGGACCACTTCCAAAGAGGAACGATACTATTAAAGGCAGAGACAGAGGTGAGTGTAGTGGCCATGGAATTCACACAAAGCATAAGGGTTATTTGTGCACAAGGACTTGAGTTTCAGGACTGAATCATGTATAGTGACATAGACCTCAGGGATATCGGACTCTGGAAATGTCTCATTGACCATGAGCTTGAGGTGAGGCAACTCTGGATAGGTATGGGTGGCGTGATTGAAAACATCACACAAAGCACACTAGATGGGATGCTTTGGAGGCTGAGAAGGGGAAGGGTTTGTCAAGGCAACCTTGTCTTTAGATTCCTTTTTGCGAGCTTTGCCCCTGTTACCCGAAGCTTTTGCAACAGGAGGAGGTTCCTATTGAGGTGGCTGAGGCACGGTAGCTGAGGGAGGGGTCATGGATACTGGTTGAATGGGGTCAAAGCAAGATAAGGTTTGGGTTGACGAGGCGAGGTGGCGGCTAGGGGATCGATGTACCAGATGGGAATCCCCAGGGTCAGGTTAGGAAGAGATAGGGTATCCATAATAGGCACCGAGAACACTCTAGGAGGGGGAGCTAGGAATGGTATTTGAATAGAGAGGTAATGGCCAGGCGAGATGACTCCAAGATGGTTAAGGCCTGGAGGAACCATTCCAGGAGGGTAGAGAGGCTCATGGATACCAGTTGTAGGTGAAGGGCCAAGAGGATGGGGTCCATAAGGCTGAATTGAAGGGCTAGGAGTAGGCTATGGAGGGCGAGGCTGCTGACTAGCTGAAGCAGGCCACTTGAGGGAAGCCTAAGACGATTGCATCATAAAAACATTCGATGATCTGGGATAAGAGATAGGAGGAGGAAGACCAGGGAATGTACCAAGCAAAGAGGAGTCTTTGTAGATTCCTGGTGAGACACTAGTCAAAGGATCGACGTTTTGATTATTGGCCACCGAAGAGATGATGGAATCAGGTGAGGTCTAAGACTTCGGTTCATAATATGTCAACTGGTCAATGGTGACTATATTTCTATTATGGGGAAAGGACATCTTGCGGTGAACCGCAAATGCTACAGAAGACATCGCATAGGTGTAGCTATGACCCAGTATAATGTTGTAATCTAAGGAGGCATCAATGACTTATACGTCGACGCAAACAATCTTGCCCGCAAGAGTAATAGGACAATTGCATAAAAGGCCAATGGGCTGGGAGGCATGGCCATCCCATGCTTGAAGAGTGATTGTGGTAGGGGCCAACTCAGGTGATCCGAGTTGCTTCCAAACTGAAGTGGACATCACACAGGTGGATGCCCCCTCATCAATGATATAATGGGAAATGTTGGCATTCTGGATCTTGACTAGGATTTGTAAGGAAACGAAAGCAGGAAGAGGAGGATGTTCTAACTGATCAACATCGAAGACGATCAAGCAATCATCTGAAGGATCTATAATTCCCATGGCAGATAGTAGAGCTTTTCGTTGTGAATGGAATGACTGGAGGACTTCCAACATTGATATGGCAGCAGGAGATTGCGCCAAATCATCTACTATACTATATGAATGGGAAGCTTTTCCAGAAGCAGCTTTGTAGCGTAGTGGTCCCTTAGGGATATTGGTATGAACCTCTGCCTTAGGCTGAGGGATCTACAAAGGAACATTAGTTGTTGAAAGAGGCTCTGTAGAACTTGAAGAAGGTGGCTTAGGGACAGACGTAGCAGGAGGCTTGTTGTACTGACGGGACCGAGTATGAAGGTTGAGGTCTACAGTTATAGGTTGGTCAGAGTTCATCATGAGAATATGGTAATTAGAGGTACCATATGGAGGAGGTCGAGTGGCTGCTTGACCTTCAGGTGGTTGGGTAGTCACAAATCCTTGCGGAGGGAGAGGATTAGTAAACACAACCGGGTGACTGGGTGCAATACTGGGAGGGATGGAAGGGGAGGCTTGTTGTCCTCATAATGTTTCTTGAGACTCCCACATCTGCCGCATTTTTGGTAAAATAGGAAAATCGTGCGTGTAATGACCATAAACACCACAAAAAGAACAAGGCTTGTTCATGCGAACAGGCCTGTCCTGCTTGGGCTGAGTGCCCTGTTACTGGTTAGCAGTGTTAGGAGCATTATTTTATGGATTAGGTCCAGGATTATAGGGGACAGATTGATTTTGAGTGCCTTTCCTCTTCTTTTTGGAGGTAGGAGGATTAGTCGCACCCTGCTGTGCATACACTTGCCCTTGAGGGGGCGGTGGCTGCTGTTGCGGGGGTTGAGAAGGGAAGGGACGCGGAGGTGATAATGCTAGAGGAGCTGGAGCACCAGGTTGTGAATACAGATAATAAGGAGTTTGAATAACATTGTGGTAAAAAGGAGGTTGGTCAAAAGGAGGAGGCATGCCGTATCCTGGATACATGCTACCGGGAGGGGGACAAGTGCTGGAGGTGCTGGCCCCTTCTTGAGGAAAACCATAGCCCATGGGAGGTTGAGTATATGGATGAGAAAGAGCTCCAATGATACCATCGGCAACATGAGATGCCCCCGGTGTGTTGGAACCACTGGGTCTAGGAAGATCATGTAGAATGGTATAAACACAACCAGATTGAGTGTAGATCAGGTCATATTTTAAGGCAATCTGGAGAGCGGCTTCTTCGGTTTGAGGAAAATGCGATGCGACATCTTTGCCTATAGTATGAAAGAGAGATCTAAGGAACCATTCCATGTAGACACAGTCTTCGAAGATAGGGGCTCACATAGGCTCTTTCTTCTCCGCCATTCCTAGACATGATTGGATAGGCGGGTCACAAATTATTGATGGAAAGAAGTCAAAAGTTCAGTCCTAGTGTCATAACGGAGGGGAAGCTGGAAATAAGACAGAAAATCCTGGGCAAGAGTTACAAAAGTGGTATGAGAGGATGAGGCCTGATCAACATAACACTTAGAATATTCACCAGTAAGCGTAGGTTGGAAAAACCAAAGATGGACAAAGTCATCAGTAATGGAGTTAGACGAACACCACATGTGGAAAGATCGAACATGATTTGTAGGATCTTCTCCAGCAAGAACTTCAAACTTGTGGATGTCGGAAGGGAGCTTGGTCGGCATAGCAGGCCAACGAGTGTCATGGTGTATAGGGTCATTGATTAACTGGTTAAAATCGAGAAGACTGAGGCCTGCTATATAGGGGAGCAAGGGAGCAGCCAGGCTAGTTCCTGTTGCGGTGCCACTAGTAGTATTCCCAGCATTATGGCCGGGGCTACCACCAGTGTTAGGTCCTAAACCAGACATGGTGAAGGTGATAGGGGGAGAATCGGGGGTGGAACTAGAAGGGGAAATCAATGAACCAGAAGAAGAGTCAGAGTGCAGACTTGGTGGAGGACTAACTCAAATCCTACGCAGAGGAGTAATTCTTCCTACCGGAAACTGAGGATGAAGGCCAAGAAGTCTCTGGGATAAATGCCTTGGAGGCGCAATGGTGAAGGCACAAACATGACACGAAGGGAAGAGAGACCAACAAAGGCAATGAGGTTCAGTATCAACTGATTACAATGTCAAAACAAGGGCAGAGAGGTGCAGGATCAATTGATTACAATGTTTTAAAGTCTTTTCTTGGCGGTGTTAACCAAGCTCTTCTTCACTTAGGGTGTGTGTGTTAAGGGTGTAGATTTTAATTTTTAAACCCAGACGTTTGTAGAGGAAAAGAAAAAGTGTGTTGTATAACTGTAAATAAACCTACAGATAATAGTATATGAAACTGAAATAATATAAAATAAACAACTAATAATGCATTAATCTAAACCCAAGGAGGCGGGCCTATCAACAACTAGTCTGTAGGTGGGAAAAAATATAGTCAAAACACACCAAAATAGCCAATAGATCTAAATTCGGGAGGGACAATGATCTACAGGTCAGATTTGCTGGAAAGAGGTGCAGAAAAACAACAAAAAATCAAAGGAAATATTGTTGTAAATGAGGTGGCGAAAGGCTATATCGTTTGGGGAAGCAGAGGGGACCCTAGAGGAAAACCAAAACAAAACTAAAGGAGGTGTTTTGGATGGATAAATAACCAATCTGAAGTGGATCTGAAGGTAAGATATCAGATTTGAAAAAATGGTTGAACACACTGAAATTTCAGACAACCTACAACAGCTAAAACTCTTCCACAAAAGGTGGAGGGTATTGAAGCCCTAGAGGGCTAGGTTACCACTTAGATGAGTAAAAAAGAACAAGTATAGGTCAAAAATGGGTGGAGACGAAGGTCAGAAAACCCTGAACAGAGGCCCAGACAAACCCATAAAAATTTCAAAAAAACTCTCGCAAAAAGTCCAGGTCGCAATTTCTGACTTGATTTCTGCAGAGGTCGCAGGTTTTGGCATGTTCTATGTGCCCTGGAGGTTCAGGTCGCAGGTTTTGGCCCAAAAAGTGTGACCTACACTTTCGAAACTCTCAGGAGTAGGTTTCAGAAGAATGTGTCGTCTCAGCTGTGGTTGATGTTGATCACCTATGCAATGGGTCTTAAAACACACTGAAGTTAGAATATTCAATGTCTTAGGGTTTTATAGGTTAAAAAAAAAAAAAAAGCAAAATAAGAAGCTAAAGATAAATCCTAGGGTTTGAAGCAGTTGGATATGCAAGGATCTGAAAAATGACAGAGGTCATAATCGTAAACCCGTGTGGAGTCTCTAGTTGTTAGTATGAATCTTAATCACAAGTGTACAAAAAAGGCTCACTTTAGCCATGCATAACAAACAACCATAACAGCAAAGATGGTTGCCAATATATTTAGATCTGTAATTAGTTGATCAAGATAAATGCTGCAAAACTAGATCTATGCATTAAAAGACATTAAGCATTAAATAAAAACAAGAGTTGCTCCATGCATCCAATAGACAAGACAAGAATATGTTTAAAGAATTTTTTATTTATGGCACCTGGGAGGAGAACATAGAAGGATGTTACCAGTCCTCCTCAATGGGATGGGTTATTGTAAGTCTTCAGCACTTCAGATCTAAAATCCCTCTCTTGATGGTGTAGAAAACCCAGCCAAAAAATTGAACTCAAAGGGGGCTCACAAGAAAAATGGTAGCAAAATATGACAATGATGGTGGATAAAATTCAGACCAAAAGTATAGATCCAGAGTGATCTTTAGGCAACAAAAGATAATGAATGAATGGAAAAACCCTTCTATTAATTATAACAAAATATTGAGTTAGTCTAGATATTGGTGCATAATTAAAATATTATTAACCAAATCAAGATCCAACTTTTATGGAATATTTTATTATATTTGTTGGAGGGAAAAAGAATTTGACTTGGGTAAATCCCTTTATTTGTAAATAATAAATAAATAAATGATTTATTTATTATTTTAAGGATGTGGTTGAGTAATAATCAAATAAATAATGATTTATCTAACTATTTATGAATGCTTTAGTCAAATTTAACAAGGAATATTATTTAAATAATGTTTAAATAATTATTCCTAGAAAATAAATAAGATAAATAATGATTTATCTAATTAATTTTCATGTTTTGGGTTAAATTGGGTTAAATATGACCAGGAATATTAATTAAACCATTGTTTAACTAATTATTCCTTGAGGAAAATCAAACAGATGTAGATTTATTTAATATTTCCTCATGGGGTTTCCTGTTTAGACCATAAACAACTTAATAAAGGTGGTTTACTAAGTTATTTTTTCATAGTGAAAGAAATTTCACTTAGGGTAAAATTGGTCTTACATGGTGTACTTAGGTCCATCTAATAGTAACAAGTTAGATGACCAAAAAATGGTGTAACATATACCATAGCCCAAACTTTGTAGTGCCTCTGAGGTATCTCAACACATGCTTACTTGCCTTCCAAAAGAGATTAGTGGGCTTAACCATAGCTTGACTAAGTTGGTTAACTACGTAGCATATATCTGGTCGTGTGTTTAAAAAATACATGAGTGAACCCACAAGCTTCCAGTAAACAACAACATCCACTACTTGTCCTGAAGTAGCATCCTCCTTCCTCTGTTTTCCTGCTAGAGGAGTCTCCATTGGTTTGTTTCCCTCTATTTGGAACTTCCTGAGGATCTAGTTGGCATACTTTCCTTGAGATACAAATAGCTCCCCATTTCTTTGCCATATTTCCAATCCCACGAAATAGTGCAAGAGCCCCATGTCCTTCATCTCAAATTCTCTTGCAAGATCCTTTGTGCAAGACTTGATGAGATGCTCATCACTTATAAGTATCATATCATTGACATAAAGAACGATAATCAAAAGCTTACCATCAACCACAATATGATATATTTTCGCATTTTCTTCACTCTTGGTGAAGCCCAACCCAGTGAAATAACTGTCGATCCTGGTGTACCAAGCACGGGGTTCCTGCTTCAACCCATACAATGTTCTCTTAAGTCTGCACACATGTGACTCCCTATATAAGGTCTTCAACCTTCCATCTGCTCAATGTACACCTCTTCCTCAATAAATCCATTGAGAAATGTTGTCTTTACATCCATATGATGTATCTTCCATCCCATATGCATTAAGAGTGCAAGGATGGATCTGATAGATTAGTACCTTCTGATTTCTGCAAAAGTCTCATCATAGTCAATCCCCTCCATCAGAGAGAACCCTCTAGCTGCAAATATGGCCTTGTGATTCTCCACGCTCCCATATGCAGCTTGATTCACCTTGTAGACCCACCCAGATCCTACAACTGACTTCCCCACTAGTCTTGGGACAACTTCCCATGCAATGTTTCTGATGATGGAGTCATACTCCTCAACCATGTCATCAACCCAAATTGGATGATGTACTTCTTCCTCGAAAGAGGATGGTTCTATATTCTCAATACCTTCACTCATAAGAGCCATGTATCCATTGTACCACTCTTGGGACCCTCCCTTCCTGGGTTGTGATGTGGGTGCTCCCACATTTTCTCTCGCATCTAGTAACAATATGTCAGCATCTAGTGCGCTTCCTCCCATCTCTGGTGGATAGATATGCATGAGTGATTTCTACCACTCTCTATTCCTCTACTTGTGGCTGCTCCACATCCTGAGGTTATTTTGGAGCCAAAATCTTCTCAACTACATGCAACTCAAGCCCCCTCTCAAGGGACAATCACATGGTGTAATATTCCTAAATTAGCTTGCAGCTAATTGGAATACTAAAGTTTTGTTTTGTCACTTAAATAGGTGAATAAATGGGTAGGGAGACACATAAATATCTTTATGAAGAATAAAACCTCTTCTCATGTGAAAGTGGATCATATTTACAGCTCAATAAAGCACCCTAAGGTGTGAACAAGGGCTAAAACATGTGTACTGGATCAACTTTGACCAAATCAACAACGTTGTCATGGAGGAGTGGACATTAATGGAGGGACAACGCAGTTTTAGATGGAGACAAATTGCATGGAAGTAGTGTCATTAATGAATGGGACTTAGGGCTTGGAAGCTCATATCTTATAAAAGGAAGAGGATGACAGTCATATTATTCATCTTGGTATATTTGATATTTTGATATATGGTCTGTTTAGACATATAGCTTTCTTCAACTGTTTAGCTAAGATTGCATGTGTTGTTTAGCACAGGGTGTTCCTAATCGGGAATCCCACCTCTTCCATTGAGAAGCTCTTGGAGAAGTTTGCACTATACTTCCACAATAAGAAATTTTGCCAAGATTCAGTCTCATGTACAACGCAGTTCTGTTTAGAGTTGGGTTGCGTTGCAGGAGTGTAGCAGTGGAGGAGAGAAATATCCATTTTTTGAGCTTATTTTCTAGTGAGGGGATCAGATATTCACTTATTGAGTTGATTGGGTGTTGTTGCAGCTGATAGATCATTCCTTCAGCCCCATATTAGTAGTCATTCCCAGGGAGTGCATAATTCAGGCAACAAAAATGCAGTGGGAAACTCAAAAAAGACTGAAAATACAAAATTAAAATTTGGCCAAACCATTTCTGGCTTTTTCTGGGTTTTTTGAGTTGAATCCGTGGTTAAAAGTGTGGATCATCTGGAGCACTCTAACAGCCTTCTACACATGGTTCTTCTTCTCAGTAGCAGTATTTTCCAGCAGTAGTAGCAGTAGTAGCACAACATTTCCAGTGCTTGGTTTCTTTAGTGTATTTCAGCCATCTTGTGGCTTGAGTCCATTCCTTTTGGAGCACTGTGTAATTTAATTTGATGTTATATATAATGATATGACTATTGTTTTCTACTCATAGATTATGATGTCTTAATGGAATTTATAGTTGCAGCATATTTCCGACATTTTTCAGATTTTAGTGCTATGTTCCTGTTTTGATTTATTTGGAATGCTGCATATGTTCTATATTCCTGTCTTTTCCATTTTTGAATATTATAGTGGTATCAGAGCATAATCTTGGCTCAGCCTTTATACTTCAACCATTATGTCATCTAAGGAAGCTTCTCATAGAAACGAGAAAATTTTCAGAAGATATGAAGGCAAAACTTCATTATCAGGAGGGAAGGAGTTCCCAAAACCTCCTCTTCAAACTATGCAGTGCATTAGCAGAGACATCAAAGAGATGAGAATGGAGAGATGTAGATATTCTCCAAGAGGGATTGTACATGAAGAAATCTCCAGATTTTCTCATTATGGGTATGAGAATTTAGCTACACCATCAGATCTACAACACCCTACCTTGTCTATGCTCATAGCAAGAGAGATGGAGGAAGGAGATGTGCTAAAGGGGGAGACTCTTGGTGACTATCTTAAAGTGTATGAATTTCAAACTCAGAGATTTAGAGATCATATAAACTTCCAAGGTTTTTGAAAGATCATAGAGGAAAGACGAATTAGCAACCACAATGGAGGCAAGAGGTGAAAGTAGCATGATGTGGGTATATCCTTAATATCTACCTTTGATGGGTCACCTAAATTTTTAGTTAGGGCTTGGGTGAAGGAGCTAGACACCTATTTGCGGAAACACCAATTTTCAGAAGATGAATCCATTAGAGTAGTAGCACAACACCTTGAAGGTAAGGCTTATGCCTGGTGGTTTTATGAATCTTCTTTATTAAAAGATGAAAATATATCTACTTATGCAAGGCTCACTAGGAGGTTAGTAAAAATATTTGATGAAAAACATTCTGAAACTTCCTTGGTTGAGTTAGCCAAGCATAAACAAACAAAACCTTTGCATGATTTGGAAGGATCTATAAATCCAACTCCATTTCAAAAAACTATTGAGGGGATTAAAAACTTGCAGAATACCTTGCTAGAGGCAAGATCCCCAATTCAGAAAGAGTTCTCTTCACAAAGGGAAGACATGAAGGTCTCTTTTTCAAAAGAGGATCAAACCAAAGAGCCTCATGATAATGATGAGGTACCCTCCATACATGATGAAGAGAAGATAAGAGGTAACAACGCTATCACAACAGTAGCAGATCTAGTACCTCATGAAGAGGAAGATGGAGCATTTTCTCCAAAGATAAAAACTCTTGCACTCTTTCAAGGAGTTCCAAAGAATCTCAAATATGGAGATCAGGGTACAGTCCATGTGCAAAATGTGCCATCATTGAAAGATTGTGAGATCTTGAAGATAGAAGAAGATAAAGGGGAGGACAAGCATCATATGATGAGAAGTACACACCCTTCTCTATTTCAGAAGAATGATGCATAGAAGAGGCAGGATAATTTGCGTAGTGAGGACAGGGAAAAATCAGTTCACTCACATATACAACCTACTCTAAGACTTGATGTTTCATTACATGGAGGCATTCCACCAGGGAGACCCCCTGATTGGAAGATAAATAAATAGTTCTCTCAACATGGTGTAGCATTGATATATTTGGCTAAGGAAGGAGCCTTGGGAGGGGCTAGCATAGCAAAGAGAACCTTTTGTGGGTCGAAAGTAGAGGTGAGAAATTTCCTGATATGGATATTACAATCTCCCCCTCAGCTATTTTCACTAAAAGATGATGATTCAAAAGTCTATGATGACATGAGCATGGTGTCAAAGGGCTACCCCATAACCTTGGGGCAGCAAATGATACTTACACACATGAGGAATATTTCTGAATATGACAAGAGGTTATTAACACTCTTGTATGCATTGGCCAAACTATGGAAGTTTTGGAGGAGAGATACCTTTCAAGAGGAGGTTGACCTCTATGCACTCCAATCTTGTCCTGGGCAAGAGAGGCAACAAAAGTGGGGTAACAGTACTTCGACATGTGGCTTTGGAATTGAGCATGTAAAAGAGGAGAGTCATGGTGTGGCAGGTGTTTCATTTCAAATTTCTACAACACTGTCATTGTTGGGAAGCATAGATCCATATTGGGAGTCCCAACTATTGGTGGAATATTCCAAGAGCCTCTTCACATGTAAGGTTCTTGATGGGCAAGTGATAGATGGGAGGTATAGAGTGGTTGATGAAGTCATTTATTTCTATGATTAGATCTACTTGACTAGAGACTCCAAGCTCAAGGAGGGGATTCTACATACAACATATGAGGCACTCTCTTCAGGACATGTAGACTTTATTGAGTCTTATCACACCATCATGGAGGGATTCTATTGGGAGTATCTCAAAGAAGATGTGCACCAACATATGAGGAGATATGTAGCTTGTTTGATATATGAGGAGGAGAGAAACCACCTTGCAAGGTTGTTTCAATCATTTCCCCTTTTGATGGAGAGATGGGAATGTTCATCTATGGACATCTTCACCAACTTGTCTATACTATATGGTAAAGATTGTGTTTTTATGCTTATTTATCAACTAAAAATGTATGTGCACTCCTTTACCATGCATGTGCAGCACATTGATCCACAAGAGAGAAAACCTCCTTGTGGATTTCATGGTCCTTTTGGGACTACATTCAGCGATGGGGATGACCACTTTATGGAGGAATTTGGGCAAGATATTTTTTGCTTGGATCATATTCAGCCAACACCTAATGTCCTCTACTATTTTCAAGCTTTTGAGAAGCTTATGGCAATAAGAAAGTGGATGGATGGCCACTTATCATATTATATTTTGAGACAACAAAAGTAAGATCAGCGCTGGTCTCACTTGAGGAACTATTATCACCATCCAACATGCTATATAACATATAGTCCATTTTTATTTTGGATCCCATATGGTGATGACACTCTATTCACTATATGTAGGAGGGATTGGGCAAGAGTGATTCTTGGACCCAAAGAGTGGGATCATGAGAACCCAAGTGCATTTTGGCTTCTTAATGACCACATTATTACAGCCCAAGATCAAAAATTCCATATCTATCATAAATGGAGAGAGAGACAGCGTGAGTTGAACAAATTAATCTCTCATTTTCAGCCATGCAGCCCCTACACATTGCATAAGTAGGGGATTGGTGCATTTTTCTATGAGCTACCAAGGATGGCTAACTTTGTTTGGATGATAGCATGGAGATTGGATTTTCTCATTGGGGTTGAGGCACCCAACATTTATCATCTCTCATGCCTTAAGGAGGCCAATGGACAACATATAACTCTTTCCATATATCTCCCACTTCTTCATGATGAGAGCTATTTGGTTTATCCACCAAAGACAATCTTGTATTCTTGGGAGGAGACATATCCATTGGAGATTTTGCAGTATCCTTGTAGTTTCTTGAGGACAAGCAACATTTTGAAGGGAGGACTGTAATATTCCTAAATTAGCTTGCAGCTAATTGTAATATTAAATTTTTGTTTTGTTACTTAGATAGGGGAATAAATGGGTAGGGATACCCATAAATCTCTTTATGAAGAATAAAACCACTTCTCATGTGAAATTGGATCATATTTACAGCTCAATAAAGCACCCTAATGTGTGAACAGGGGCTAAAACATGTGGATTGGGTCAACTTTGACCAAATCAACAACGTTGTCATGGAGGAGTGGACATTAATGGAAGGACAACACAATTTTAGATGGAGACACATTGCATGGAAGTAGTGTCATTAATGAATGGGGCTTAGGGTTCGGAAGCTCATATCTTATAAAAGGAAGAGGATGGAAGTCATATTGTTCATATTGGTGTATTTGATATTTTGATATATCGCCTATTTAGACATATAGCTTTCTTCAGTTGTTTAGCTAAGATTGCATGTGTTGTTTAGCACAGGGTGTTACTGATTGGGAATCCCAACTCTTCCATTGAGAAGCCCTTGGAGGAGTTTGCACTATACTTCCACAATCAGGCATCTGGCCAAGCTTCAGTCTCATGTATAATGCAATTCTATTTAGAGTTGGGTTGTGTTGCAGGAGTGTAGCAGTGGAGGAGAGAAATCTCCATTTTCTGAGCTTATTTTCTAGTGAGGGGACCAACCCTTCACTTATTGAGTTGATTGGGTGTTGTTGTAGCTGATAGATCATTCCTTCAGCCCCATATCATTAGTCATTCCTAGGGAGTGCATAATTCAGGCAACAAAAATGCAGTGGACAACTCAAAAAAGGCCGAAAATCAAAAATTAAAATCCGGCCAAACCATTTTTGGGTTTTTCTAGGTTTTTTAAGTAGAATCCGTGGCTAAAAGCATGGATCATTCTGAGCACTCTAACAACCTTCCACACATGGTTCTTCTCCTCCATATTTGTAGTTTCCAGTAGCAGTGGTAGTAGCAACACAACATTTCTAGTGCTTGGTTTCTTTAGTGTATTTCAGCCATCTTGTGGCTTGAGTGCATTCCTTTTGGAGCACTGTGTAATTTCATTTTCTGTTATATATAATGATATGAATTTATTTTTTTCTACTCATAGATCATGATGTCTTAATGGAATTTCCAGTTGCAGCATATTTCAGAAATTTTCCAGATTTTAGTGCTATGTTCTTGTTTGATTTATTTGGAATGCTGCATATGTTCTATATTCCTATATTTTCCATTTTGGAATATTACACATGGATTTCTATTCATGAAATTTCACATCTCTTCTGACCACTGTCATCCTGTGTGCTGTACAGTACACCTGTTAGTTATGAGGCGTATCAATGTACCCCAAAAATATCCCCAACTCTGTTGTTGGCTCTAGCTTCTTCCTGACATCATTGGTTACATGGAAATTAACAGATGAACCAGAATTTTTAAAATATGACACATTTGGTATCTTACCTCAAAACGCCTCCTCTAGTGTACTCATCCCGGGTATCTGATGAGGACTTATGCTATGCAAAAACATTGTTGTGTTGCATGCTTCCATGCACATATGCAACAGTAGGCCATGATCATGCAACATAGATCATAATAATCCCACAACAGTTATGTTATTTCTTTCTGCAACCCCATTATGTTGTGTGTTATGAGGTTCTATCAATTCTCTTCGAATTCCTTCTGAGGCACAAAAGTTATTGAATTCATTAGAGATAAATTATCCACCATTTTTTTCTCCTCGGAGCCTTGACCTTCTTCGCTGTATCTTTCTTGACAAGTTCCTTGAACTCACAAAACTTGGAGAATGTATAATCTTTCTTCTGCACGAAGAAAATCCAACACTTTCTTGAAAAATCATCAACAAAAATCACATAATACCTGTGTTTTTCCGTGGAAGCTATCGAGAATAGTTCACACATGTCTGAGTGAACTCTCTCAAGGATCTCCTTTGATTGGCTTTCCTTATCGTGAAATGTGGCTTTTCAATACCTCCCTAATGTACACCCTTTGCATGTATCTATCTACGCAAGCGCACTCTTTGGAATTCCTGTAGAAATATGTTGCATGATCTTCAAAGTACTATGGTGTAGATGGCCCAGTTTTCGGTGCCATAACTCACCGATGTCTCAACTCTCCACCTTCTCTGCTTGCGTGCTGAATGCAACACAATTTTCTACATCAAGTTTGTAGAGGTTTTGTACTCGAACCCCAATATTTTTCACTTTTCCTGTGGCCTTGTGACAAAGGAACACCTTTACTTCACTGAATATCACATCATATCTACGTTCTTCCAACATAGCAAAAAAAACCAAATTCTTCTTTAAAATAGGAACATACATGACATATTTTAATTTGAGTGGATTACCTGACTCCCTACCTCCCATCATATCCCATCTTGATGTGCATCTAGAGATCATTCTCCTCCAAGATACTGAAGAATTATTGGTTGTCGGTCATATGGAACAAAGATCCACTATCCAAGTACCACACAGAACCCATCACTGATGACACCATGCATGCGATGAGAGTGAAATTCAACTTGAACTGTGAATAAAGTGCTTCACTTGCTACTCCTCCTAAGGCCTTCTTGTTGGTATTATTTTATGGAAACTTTGTGGCATAATATCCATGCTCATGAAAATTGAGACGTTTTACCTTTTAAAAGTCTCGCTTCTTGCCTGCGTTGCTGGAATATGATTTGGAATGGGATGCCTTCCCTTTTCCTTTCTTTTCCTTTCCAACCAAGGAAAAATTCCCCTCATCATCAGTCTTTGATGAGGATCCTTCTCAGGTGCTCTGTCGAATCTCTTATTGTACCAAGTCATACCATAATCGCTCCTAATATGGTAGCTTCTCCCTCCCATTCACAGATTCTTGGTAGTTATGCTAGCTCTTGGGAAGGCCTAGAAGAGCTAGACTCACCAAATAATCCTTGGAAACTATTATCCCAACATTTCCAAGCTCATCTCGACATTTAGTGAATTTTTTCAAGTATTTTTGGATCATGTCTCCCTTCTCCATATTAATCTTTTTGAGCTTGTCCTTTAATGCTAGCTTCCTGTGGTCACTGATATTCTGAAACAGATTTTTCAAGGCCTTCTTCATCGCATATGGAGTTTCCTATCCATGGATACTCAAGACAATATGATATCCATATCCCTTTAACAAGATCCTTCTCCCATTTGCTACATTCTTCTTCCATGCATCAAGAAGTTAAGCATTTGTTGTTGCAGGCTTGGGAATATCACTGTCAATGAATTCCTTCAGTCTATTTACCTCTATCAATTCCTCCATCATGTCCTTCCATGCTATGTAATTTGAAATTCCCTCAAGGACATATTTGAGTCTCAAGCCATTGAAAGGCATCTTGATCTTTTGCTGGTCCTGAAGAATAAATTTGAAAATTCAATGTACCTATTAAAAAAAAACTCTAGTTCTTATCTTATATTGTTATTCTTGCTCTGATACCATATATAAATTATCCAAAGGGATTATATATGATCTTTTAATGTACTAAAACAAAATATTGAATCCTTTTACAATTTTTGGAAACCAAATTCGATTGCACAATACATAACAAGTAAGAGAAAGAAATAGTCAACCACACAACACAAGATGTATATGGGGAAATAAGCTACTCAAAACCCTTCTATCTGTATATTGCATAAATTAAATACCATGAAACAATAAAATAATATTTCCCTCACTGAGAAACCTCTGCACTTTGCTGACTATCTCACTCTAATATAGGCAAAATCGGTCCAATACTTACGCAATTCTCAACCTCTATCTACCCAGCCTTGCTTAAGCATTCCTGGAGGAATTATGTCCCTATTAAAAAGGAAATTCCCAAGATTTGATTGTGAAATTAATTCAAGGAATCCTGATGACCTCATGCATGACCTGTACAAATTTCTAATTATACAACGGATAGTTATCATCCCTTTAACCTCAATCTCAACTGGGCCTTCCTTATAAATTACATGCAAAAACTACCATTATACATAATTATCAGTTAACTGATTGAACACTACTTGTAAATTAAATTTGATTTAATTCACTGGACCTATGACTAGTTCATCTCTCAGTTAGAACTAGTTAAACTAATTTTAACTCAATTAATTGAGTTAACTAATTACAACTCACAAATAACTGTAACTGGACCCCCTAAAATCATGGGAGAGCTCTACATGCCTCCTTTCTGACCCTAAGCTTGAATTTCCTAAGCTAACTAACTATTCCTGATTCATTTGACTAATAACAATATGTCATGAGATGAAATTACAATTTCTCTTCCAATTTAATTAAGGGAAAATTAAATCAAAAGCCCCCTTGGGTGACATTTGAATACTTATTGAATGATGGTTCCACTATTTCTTCTACTCTTTGGTACATGATGCAGATGGACGGTCCCTCAAAACTTTAGCGTGTAAGTTTTTCCTATGAGGGATTCTTTATGAGTTAGAATCTATAAGGAGGATGTCTTGGGTCAGAGTTCAAGGTTCCAATTCTACACCCAGATCAATTTAATGCCTAGATTTGAATGATTGGTGGCTACTATGTATGATTTTTTAACTGTGAAGGTTCCACTATTCCCATTGCTCCATATCAAAATATATTTTCCTTCTATGATGATAATTTTATTGTTCTATAGAAGAGAGTCAAGGAGATCAATTTATAGTTGGGTAAGTTGGATGAGACACATGTTTGTAATATTGATGCACAATGAACCAACTAAATTTTTTTAATTTATAATTGGATTGAGTGAGTAGGGGAATCAAATCCAATTTTAGTTTTTAATTCCAAGAAGCCTACCATAAAAAGGTTTATTCACTTAAAGGAACTTCCCAAAAATCCTTGGACCAAACTAGGTTTTTTTGTTCCATGCATTATTCCAAATGAGGGAACTTTGGCTGACAACATGTATTCAAATTGTCTCCTCTTCAAGAATGGAATGGGAATATTTTACTTTCCATATTTTTTTTTTCTATCAAAGGCTTCTATTAATGCACAAAAATATTACAATATGCTTGCCCAAAAATCAATGTTCTTGTGGCCTCACTTTGATCGGATTTGTTGGCCAAAATAACAACCCAAAATCTCATTACAAAATGCTAAGAGATACATAAAACTGAGAACCAAAAAGACCAATATGCCCAAAATACCCCTAAGATATAAAAATAACCCACAAACATCATTGAACATGAGGATTATTCAGATCATTACCTGAAGGATATGGAAGCCTGAGTTTCCCATGGACATGAAATTCTACATGTGCCAGGAACCTCTCTAGTTGTTCCACACACTTAGATAATCACCTTTTCTCTCACCAATGTGACACAAGGTGATTCGACATGTTCCATTGATTTCACTACAAATCGTTCATGAAATTTATAATTTGATTACGATCTTCATGCCTATTTTGACCCAAATATTCTAGGAGTGCGATGAATTTCCTCAATTTTAAATCCAAGGTGTCTAAGGAGGCATGAAGAAATACATGACCAAGCAACTAATCAATGTTATAGACCACCACCTCATCAAGCTCTATGTCTTGGAAACCTTCCCGCTTCACTACCACGATCTCTCTTCTATGTTCCCCCCTGCCCTTGTTGTCTTATCAATTTCCCTGATTTTACCCTTTGTCTAAACATCTTTACCTGCCCTTCAGTCCACAGTTCCTAGTGCCAAGCCTCCTTTATTGTGGCACGAGACAAAAAATACACCAACCCCCATCACCCAACTTAAAAATTCTAAGGCTGTGAGAGTCACACCTCTTTTGAGGGCGACCATCTCCAAACCTCACTAAATTCCTCTAATAATTTTACTACTAGCCCCAACAACTCAGATCCCAATATAGAGTTGAGGTACTCATAACCCTAAAGACACCTCAATGACCCCAATTATCCATGGCTAGAGAGGGATACCTCGTCTTCCAACCCAGTTATGTGCGAATATTCTCACGAAAACAACCCTTGAGCAGAGATTCACCACTAGAAATAATTTTGGAACACCACACCAACTATCTCACCAACCTCTATTCTTGGTCTTGGTAAAATAGCCTTGGAGTCTCAGAACAACCTCCCACTCCAATGTATCTAACCTTGAATTCCAAGAAAAATCAATTAACCCATAAACACCACTAAAATAGGCCTTAAATTCGCGTAAGCCTAGGATACCCTTAGTAGGGAATTGTATCGTTGAGAGACCGACACAACTATTAAACACCTCCCCCCAGATATAATTCAAAATAACACTATAGAATCTAAGATACCCATTTTGCAAACTTACTAGGGTGATCGAACTAGAGTGCCAGATAAGTATCTCCACTCTCATAAACCAATTGTGTGAAATCCTCTCATGCACCTTGCTAACCCCTCCACAACATAAGCTCGAACTAAATTCCTCTCCAGGGTCTCAGACCTACCGTTGGTAGCCTCCAACAATGTGGAAAGGAAATACTCGCTTACATACAACAAACTATATCAAAGAGAGCCATGAACGGAGTAGTTTGCACATGTTGGAGACTTGCACAAACAATTCATTCTCCCTGTCACCTTCATGACCACCCATGCCCAAACTCAATGACATCAACAATTCACCTACCCTTGCACATATAGACTTAACACATTCCATTGCAAAATTTCCATGCTATGAATGCATGTTTAGCACATTCCACTTGTACCATGGTTCAATTCTTGAGGAGGAGACAAATAATGTTGTCGTTCCCTTATAATTTTTTTTATCCACCCCCCTCGGGGTCTTTAATTTCCAAATATTATTCCAAACATCACTTGAAATTTTATTCCATCTCCACTAGGTTTTGGTTGTCAGGACCTTACCCATAAGGAGTGGGTCTTTGATGCCTAGGATTTCATAACACTTTGGTAGGAAAATAGAGTCCCAAGCAACTAAGGACTATTTTATTTCTCTTCCAAAGCCACTACAAAGGAATGATTGTTGGAGTTCTCATATCAACTTAAATTGTTTTGGGAGGGGTAGCTAGAATAGAAAAAATATAAATAGGTATGTATTGGAGGATGGATTTGAGACATGATAATTTACTTGTGAAGTATAATAATATGAAGTTATAGTTGTTCAAATTTACTTTGAGCCTAGACATGAGGTCTTTGCAAGAGGCATTATAGAGGTGGTTGATTAGTAAATTTCCCGTAGGTATTTAAAGGAAAAAAACCCATTTGAAAATGTAGATGGTGAATGAAGTTCACTTGGACAGGGAGGAGTGTCGAAAAATAAGCTTGGGATTTTGAGATATTAATGAGAGTTCCAAAGTATTGCATGAATAAATGCAAGGTTTTATAGAAATTGAATGATTCACAAATAGAGGGGTGATGTGAGAGAATCATTTTCATCAATAAATTGTAGATAGGAGAGGGATTGAGGTCTTGGTGAAGGTGGATGCCTTAATAGAGTTGGAATGGAATACTAACTTAATTGATATACCTAAAAAATTCATTTTAAGGATGAAGAGGATAGGGGAAAGGGGATTCCCTTGTTTAATATCTTTGGAGGGGTTGAAAATTTCCATATGGGAACCATTGACAAGAATAGGGAAAAAAACAAAGGAGATCAGATTATTCAACCAAGAAACCCACAAGGGAGAGAAGCTAAATGCTTATAATAAAAGTTCAGTAAGAAAATTCGAGTTTCAAATATAATAAGCTTTGGACATGACTAGCTTAAGTATTATACCATGTGTTTTTGTGAATTTAAAAGAATGGATGGTTTCATTGACAACAAATATTCCCAAAGGATCCCTTCCATTTCCCTAATGGCTAGATCATTTATTTAATTATTTTATTAAATCATTTAAAATAAATCAATTATTAAATTCATTTATCTTTGGGACCTAGTCAAATTAGTCCCTATTTAATTATTTTATTAGATTATCTTATTTTTAAATAATTCATTTATTTAATTATTTTAAAATAAGTCAATTATTAAATTCATTTATATTTTGGACCTAATCAAATTATTCCCTTAATTCTCTAACGGCTAATAACTTAATTAATATATTTTTAATTTTGAATTTAACTAACATCATATTTCTCGTGGACTAGCTCCAACAACTAGATTCTCCTTATTTATATATATTCAGGTCCTGCACTCTTCCTATCGTACACAAAGATTCTTTTTCCTGAAGATGGGTGAAGTGCTCACCCAAAACATTGATATTGAAGGGTTCTTTAATCATAATACACAGATTTCCAGAAGTTCACAACAACAAATATTCCATCAAGGATCCACCGAACTTCAATGTCCCCTCCTTGTTTTGGTAAGTTATGTGATGAGGAATACTATTGAGGCAATTATCAATAATCTTGGAAATCACTTTATAAGTCACATTACAAAGAGGAATGGGTTGGAATTTCTCATGGGTTTGAGGGTTGTTTTCTTTAGGAGTAAGAATGATTAAAAGGGAATTAAACGCATGAATAACCTTAGTAGTGTAATAAAATTCTTTAACCACTTGTAATATTCCTCGCCTATGATTGGCCAACATGCTTGGAATAAATCAATAGTAATCATATCCAGGCCTTGTGATTTACTAGCCAGCATTAATTTAACAATAATAGTAATTCCCTGAGAAGAATAGGATCCAAAAGGCTCTAATTTTTTTCTAGTGTGACTAAGGTTAGGATATTATCTAGGATGAAGTTAATGGTGTTTTTCCTATCAATATCTAGCTTTATTAGAATTTGGTTGAAGTGGAGCTTAAGTTCCTAGACGATATCTTGATATTTGTCTAGCTTATATCTTAAGTATGATTTAAGAGAAGAGATTTTACTTTGATTTTTGCAAGTGATCATGGAAATATGCAATAATTTTGAGTCTTTTTACCCACCTTTACCACCTAGATTTAAGAGTTTCTCTTTGATAGGATCTCTACTTGTTTTCCCTCACTTCAATGTTATGTTTGGGTTGAATTTACTATGTTTCTTGTGCCTAAGTTCTACCATGTAGAATAATATCTCTTTGCAAAGATTCCATTTCTTTTGTTGGCTTTCTCTTCTCAAAGAAAATATTTCCAAACACCACTTAGTTCAATTTTTTTATTTGTTCCTTGAGGGCTTCAACTTCTATTGAAATTGATCACTTTATAGGTGGTCTTGGAGTTGCATCAATCCGCCATTTTGAGACATTTGAAATGAAATGAAGGTGTTCAAGAATTAATTTATTAAAACAAAAAGGTCCAGCTAGCAAAGCTAAGGGGGAATTCCAAGTAATTTGTATATTCCAATCATCTAAATCCATAAAGGGAAGTATTTTAAATTATATTAGCATTGTATAGTGGTAAATAGTTTTTGAGAGGAGGAAATGGTCTAGCCTGATGAAAATTTGGTGGGATACACACTATCAAGTATTCTACATGTGGCATCCATTAGAGGTATGGATGTCAATCAAGTGGAAAGCAAACATTAGTTATTTGAAATCATGACAACCCCCATCCAACTTATTTATCCCTCCATTTTTTTTTATAATAAGGAAGTTTAAAATTAAAATAGCTCCTTGGAAGTTAGTTTTGGTTTAGGATTGATACCACGAGAGCTTGCAAAGCAATCAAAAAGGATGAGTGAAGCAGGGGGTTAGCAATACCATAAACATTGGTAAGGGTTTCAAAGAGTTGGGAGTCCTTAACTAAAAAATCTATAGAGAGGAAGTTGGGATTATTAGTACAAAGTTTCTAGATTAATTAACGTAGGGACCCACTATATGGAAAGTCCTCCAATTGAACCAACAACTAGAAATACTACTATTTTGCATTGTTTCCAACATTTGGAAACAATTGCAGTGAGGTAATTCAAAACACATATGGTTTCTTATAAGAAAAGGAATGTTGGATTTTCTTCATCAATTATTTTCTTTAGTATCTTGTGTTTACTAGGACCATTAACACCTCTCAACTTCCAAGAGATGAATTTAATTATAAATACTAAAAAAGGAGGGCTCACTACACATAGATTAGGTGACCACTCTATGAATTGTAGAATAAGGGAAATTATTTGTCCAGGGGTCCTATAGCCTATATGAAATACACAAGTAGAGGCCCTACCTCCTTATTATTTTTTTTGGTGAATTCCTAGCCATGCTTCATATCTTATACATATTTTTTCTTCCACATTTTTAGGGAGGATTTAAAACTTGATCCTTTTTTATGAATAACATTCAACACTCCTTTTCCAACACACATCTCACATTTGAGAAATTTCCTTTAAGTATAGGTAGTTAATATTTGTTTAGGGCTTCGAAATGGTATTTTCCATGCTCAACCACTAAGGATGGAAGGTCAGTGCCTAGCATGTTAGCATCCATATGCTCTTGGTTGTTATCTAGGCTAGAGCTTGATATGTTTCATCTTCCCTTCCATGTTTAATTTTGTCATAGAATGAGTGAAATTTCTTTTTGTTAGAATATGGGTTAGATTTTTATGGTTGGCTGTCTTCAAGGAATTGTATAGATAATATCTAGGGGGACAAGAGGAAGGGACAATCTAGGGTTGGGGTGATGGGTTAGATGTCATAAACTTTTCAAATGGATTGAAGATATTCTTGTAGTTCCTTCATGATGAGAAGTAATTTTTATGGGGGTTTTTCTCCATGAATTATTCTTAGTAGGGATTTTGGTATTCATGAAATCAATGGTTGTGTTCAGGACAATTCTGACACTGAAAGTATATATGTTCATAGTTAAGAGTTTGTACCTACACAATATCTTGGTATAAGATGCTAATGTATTAAGGTAAGGGGCTAGTGACATTCATTTAGAAACATATGTAGGCAGTGGATGTACATCTACCCTGTTTGGTGACTTTGGGAACTTTTGACGAAGGCCACCAAAGAGTTTCCAATTCCTGCAAGGATTTCATGATCCTATGATTCATGTTGAAGAGAATATAGTCAAATCTAGATAAAAGCCTTTAGGAATGTTTATTTTTTAGGATTGAAACTCTTCATCCAATAACATAAGTGAATGTAGATAGAACATATGTTCTAGTTGATCTTCAGCACACAAAAAAACTACCCTGAAAAACCATCAGAACCTAATTCTAGGTAAATTTAACCTTTGGTTTTCCACAAGAATGAACACAACCTATGAAGGATTTCTGAGAGGGCTAGAGGCCTAGAAAATTTCCAATAATGGAATGATTGGTCATAAATTGTATGTAACTACTGATTTGGGAAGAGGTTACCTTTAGCATAGATCATTTCTTTCTTTAGCAAGACATCCATTGCACATGTGGCTAACTGATTTAGATAGTGTAGGTTCCACACTAACATGTTTGGATCCCAAATCAATAGATTTCTAGGCCTTTTTCTTTCTTAATGATGTCAAGGCTACTGATATAACCCTGGGTATAATGTACTTGAAAATCTATGAAGCAAAATGGGAGTTTCTAGTGTCTTCCATGAATAGGGATGTTAGTCCATCGAAATATCACTAAAAGTGTAAAATGTTGGGCTTGGAATATAGTACACAGGAGGTAAAAAAAGGTGTGTAGAAACACGTTAGGATTGCAAAGTACATAGTGGATTTCCATCATATATTTTAGGTATTCATTATTATAAACCATTCATATTACCATTCATATTATTTTTTATAAATAAATCCATTAAAGTTTATTGCTATTTTATTTATTTTGAAGGTGGTAAAATTTATGATATATCAATTAGTGAGAGGCAGTGAGTATAGTCATGGTTGCTATTTACAAATAAGGGTTGGCTTATCACTATTGTTCAAGGAAAATGAAATTACTTGAGAAGACTTATTAGCACTTTGAATCTTATCACATGCCTTTATATCTTAGACCATTAACTTAATTCCTTATATTAAAAAAATAGTTCTTACTTATTGTTATATTAACTTACAATAAGGAAATAAGCATTTAAACATATTTTTGTTGAAGGTATCTATTAGGGATGGATTTTGGGAAATATCTATCAACCAAAACTGGTCAACCAATAAGTTTTTCATCATATACCATTGGATTTCCATTCCTAGTTCACCCCATTGTTCCTTCTATGGATGGAGAACAAAGCATTTAATTATTGTTCCACACATAATTTAAAGTTACGAAATATATTTCACAATTATTAGAAGTTGTGTTGGGATGTGGAGCACCATAAATGCGAATGAAGCTCATGTGAAAAAATAAATTGACTTCTATATTTCCTCTGTTAGTTCTTTGACCTTCCTAGAAGCCAAATATGCATGGATCTCATCCAAATTTCTGATTGTTCATCATAGTAATGTGGGGAAGGGATATTCTATTCATGACATATTCCTCGTGTTCAGTTTTGAATGGATGACCATGCAGTGGTTATCTACATCCCCTATTGATTAATAAAAGACCCAAATTTAATAGTGTTGAAATTGCACAATAATCCAAAGGAGGAGAGCCTCGAGGAAGAAACTCAGATTCCTCATCACCCTCATAGATAAGGAATCTTCTTTAATATTCTTGAAAATGGGAACTATGTGGCCTTTGGCTCCAAATGAAATCTCATTCTCCATCCTCATTCCCATGATGATTGATTATAAATGCTCCTAATTCTCTATAATGTAATTTAGTCACAAATAAAGTGGCATGAAAATGTATTCAAAAGGTGGCTTAGCCTTGCATTACTTGGAGAACTCATGCTTCTATAGTTGTTTCTGAATGGATGAAATTTAGATGAATCATTCTGCATAATCTAATAATTGTTGAAACTTTCTTGAATCCTCATTTCCATGTATGCATTTTAGTAAAACTAAACACCCAAATTTTTGATTGAATTGATATGAAATGCAATGTGTACATTTTTTCTCTGTGTATCTAGTTTCTATTTAGGGTTTCTTTTTCATATTTGATGAATTTTAGAAATGGTCATCATTTAGAAAGTCCTTGAGTACAGTGATGGTGGATAACTTCATGGGGCATCTAGAATGAAAGAATGTTGGTGAAGAGTGATTTTTTTGGTAGCAACAACATTGCTCTTCTAAAAAAGTGCTCTTGGTAAGTGATTTTATCCAATATTTGTCATCAACTTCTTTGATTTCTAGGGTTCAAATAAAGGTTTTGTTCATGAGATAGAATTTTGTTTACATTTTCAATTTGGAGGAATACAATATTTTCTATTTTTTAAAAGGTTAGTTAAAGTAGAAAAATGGAAAAAAAATAAAGAATTATTTTCTAGGAAATTATTTTTGTTTTTCTTTTGATTTTAAACTAATTTTTATTTCACATGTCTCTTTTCTTCTATTAGGTCCTTGTAATTTGTCATATTGGAAAGACCAAATGAACAAGGGTAACATCAAACCAACTTTGGAGTCCTAGGACCTAGCCTTCCTGGACTTAGGGAGGACTCTCTCTATATTTGTATAAAAGATATGACTTGATTGATTTAGGATGTTGATTTTAGGCTAGTTAAAATGACAGGGTTTGTTTATTTTGTTTTGGTTGGTTGGGTTGCTTGTTAAGAAGAGCAGATAGAGTAAGATAATTTCAAACCATTGGGCTATGGGGTCTGTGAAGGGCTTGAAAAGTACAACAATAAATCAAGGGTGTTTTAGAGGGAAAGTTAACAAAGCCAAATGGATCTTAATAGATTATGTGGGTGTGAAATGAACATTAAGTTGTGAATTTAGTGGGTTTAAAGAGAAATTAAGAATACTTTAACATATACTATAACAAAAGAGTCTTTAAGAGTACTATGCTTAAGAAAAACCAAATCACAGGGCACACCATAAACTTCTTTGGCCAAACTTCACCAAGTAAACTTCAAGACAATAATCCAGCAAACTCTAGAGAGCAGGGAACTCCTAAATTCTCTAGCTATTTACCTTCAGACAAAGAAAACATTAAAGATGACATATAAGTGATGATTAAAGAGAAGGGAACTCCTAAATTTTTCAATCAGATTATAAAATACCTCCAAAGTGACTATTCAAGATGGACTAAAGCACAGGGCAAACCATAAACTTCGTCAGCCAAACCCTAGTAAGCAAACTTCAAAGAAAGGCCTTAAAAACAATGTTTCAAGCTACACCAAAGGACATGGCATACCATAAAATTATTTGGCTTGACTCCATTAAATAATTTTCAAGACAAAAATCTAAGTGAAACCAGAGAGCAACGAAGAATTCTCCAATCAGACCTAGCAGAGGAAAACATTCAAACAACAGAAAGTAGACAGATTTAAGGTGCCTCTCAACAACATATCTTAATCTAAATTTTATACTCTATTGCAAGAGAAAAGATGAATAGTATGGAAAACATAAGGAAATAAATCCAATATCGGAACAAAATCACCATTTAAACAAGTTCATGAATCCTATGAATATGCTTGCTCCATTGATGTTCAATCCAAAGCAGTCACAAAACTCCAAAGCCAACTTATTCACAACTCAAAATATATATCATATTGAGCTCAAAAATAAACCAACAAAATTATGAAGCATTACATGTAGTATTTAACTGCAAAATGACTAAGTAAACCCTAGCTAGGGTTTTAGAAGTCATTTATTACATATTAAATGCATTTGACCTTTGAGACCATGCAAGGCCCAAGGAAAAATATCCAAAACTCATTAATTGAAAAAATAACTTCTAACATAACTATTTGAGCTAATTTTGCCAAAATATTGACTTTAAGGCTCCAAAATATCTTTTGCAATAACTCCTGGTAAGGACGCAGCTCCAAGGTACAAGGGCGTAGCGCCAAGCCAAGCGCGCAACACCATGACTGGAAAAATCACCTGTTTTGTAGCTGATTTTTGGAGGCCTTCACAGTGTCCAAATGAGCTCCATGATAGCTCATTGGAAAGCATGTCCTGTCTAGTTTCCATATATTCCTTTATTTTTCAAAATGGTGCCCATTTCCCTTGTAAAAAATCACTTCTCCCAAGACTGCTAAACGTGCAGCGCCAATGCTGAAAAGAGGGTAGAAAGGTGATTTTTGGTGGTTTTTGGCCTTTTTGAGGGATCAATTTTGCTCCAAATGGTCTGAAATGGCTTGAGGATGATTTCCTTGGAATGAGGAACATGAATATGTTTAGATTTTCCCATTTTAGTGCCCCAAGAAAGAGTGCAGCGCCAGTGGCATTACGCATTTGGCCCAATTTTCTGCAAGCCAAACTGTCAAAAATAAAAAATGTGCACAAGGTGATAAAAATTCGAAATTAGCTTACTGATCAAGGTTGGGATTCTTGGAGGGACACACCAACAATAATTTTTAGTTTTTCCTTCTCTTTTTCCTCATTTAGAGCTTGAATCTTTGTGAGGGCTCGTTTGAGCTTGGCCCTTGCAATCCTGTTTCTCATGGCATAATGTCTTGCCATATTCCTCTGCATGTCAGTGTCTCTCTTGGCTTTCTCTAGCTGACCCTCTAGGTTCAAGTTTGCCCTCTCAAGCCAGGATTCTCTATCTTTTCTAATTTCTATGGCAAGCAACTCACTTGGAGTGAGGTGCTCTACCAATTCTTCCTCTTTCTCTCTTTCTCGAGCTAAAGCCTTTTTCAACCCAATTTTCCTTTGTCTCTTCCTAGGAATTTGTTCTTCCTCATCCTCACTATCATCAAAATTTCCCAAGGTCTCATCTAGCAAAGCCTTGGCTCTTCTAGCCTCTTTCTGAGCTCTAATTTCTCTAACCACACCGATGGCCTTCTTTTCCTCTAACTGTTAATTCTCTAACAAAAAATAGTTAATCACATTCTTTGCCCTACCAAGATTAGATTGAAGCTCACTAATATTGGCATCCTTGCTTTTGAGAAATATGTTTGTGATCCTCTCTTCATCTTCATCTTCAAGGTTAGTCAGTTGAAACTCCTGCTCAATTTCAAGTGTATTCTCCTCTTCAACAATGACCTACTCTGTAACCTTTTCCTTGCCCCTATCAAGCTATTTTGTTGATGAAGAAGGCATGGCCCCTTGCACCTCAAGTGTAGGAAACACATGCTTGTAGCCCCTCCAGTATGTCAAAGGAAAAGGCTCTATGTCACTCATTTCAGTGCCATCTATCTCAATGTTCCCATCACTGCTTGATGCTTTGTCATCATGATATAAGGGTGAAGGGATGTGGGAAGGTGATGTTGAAGGGTCATCATGGGGTGAAGGGATTTGAGTGAGTGGAGACGTATGAAAAACATGAAGTGATGGAGAAGTGGATGTGGGAGGATGGGAAGATGAAGGAATATCTTACTGATGATGGCCATGTGGAGTAGTGAAAAATTCATGGGCAATGAAGGTATCCCATGGAATGTTCTTCTACTGGAGCTGGTGCATAACCACCATCTTGATAAGTGAATGATGAAATAGGCTCTGCATTTTCTAATTATAGTGTCTCTTTTGCACAATGTAGGCCATTTTGTCAATGTTTCGCAAGAGATAATATGGTATATGTAGCATCTTAACTCTGGTGAAATGCATAAGAAGACATATGTGGTAAGATTAGATGTGGGAAAACCTTCCCTCACATGTGAAATACTTCATTATTATCCTCATCTAGGTGCATATCTATCAAGAAGATGAGAAAATGGGAAGATGGACTTGTGGTGATCTTTATACCTAGGTTTAAGGTATGGTTCAAATTAACTCATGTCTAGGTTTGCTTGCTTGAACCACTTTTCTCCCACACTTGGTATCCCTGTAGCATCTGCAATGGCATTGGTAGACAACTCAAAGGAGACCCCAGCAAGATTGACTTGTTTTTCATGCAAATTGATAATGAATAGTCTTGTTAGCTCTGGGTGGTTTTGGACTTGCTGCACCTTCTCACAAAATTCAAAGCGACCTGTATGCTTAAAGTAAGAAACAATGAGGGGTGAGGCCATGAGTTCTTTTGTATTGAGGGTTTCAAATCTGTTTATGTTTCGTCCCTTGTGATCATGCCTCCTTGGAATTTGTGCCTCACCACCACTTTCTTCACCCTCAGACATTTTTAAACTCTGTTTTTGAAACCCTAGGGCTGATGTGAAATGAATGAGGGGAAGGAATGAAATGACAACTTTGCAAATGAAGGGAATGAGTGAATGGGTATAGGTGTACGAAGTGAGTGAGGGGAAAACTAACTCAATGAAAACCCTCAAGCAATGTAATGACCCTTGCTTATGGCTAATTTTATTCAAGGAGGATGAAGTAGGAATGAAACAGTGATTTCAAGCTTAAAACTTAGGTTTTCCTTTTAGGGATTCATTTACATTGATTAAGAATTCACCAAATGTCATCAAAATAGGGTTTATATCATGTAATTACCACTTAAGGTGCTTGGAGGACCTTTGGCAAAAACTTGAAGGAGATTTGAAGTGATTTGAGCTGTAGGAAAGCTCAGAAACCCTCTCTGTCTGAGCGCACAACGCTAAGGATGAGGGTGCAATGCCAAGGGCTGAGGGTGCATCGCCAAGAGAATTTAGCAGGGTCCTATCGGGCAAGAGCACAGTGCTCTGTCAAGGGCATAGTTCCAGCTCCCAGGCACACAATGCCTTCAGAAAACGTGTGGAGGAAAAATGTCAAGCGTGCAGCGCCAACTCCCAGGTGTGTAGCGCCAAGCCAAACGCGCAACGCCAAGGAGTTTTTCCCAAATTTGCTCAGAAAACTCACAAATTTTTCTCTCCTTGAAACTTCTAATGCTTTGCAAGACAACAATGATTCATATAAAATGTAAAATGGGATTTTATAGACTTTTCGATTTAATTTAACTTTGAAAACCTATTTTCTAATGTCTAAAGTACTTTTTCTTTTCTAACTAACCCTTTTACACTTTTTTTCATGTAGGTTTGCTGAAGTCATGAAGTTGACTTTTATTTTTCTCCTTGAGGCATGACAAGTTCACTTTGATAACTTTGGGGTTTAATCACATATTAGCATCTTCAAAACCTTCTTTTTCTTCCAACATAACACTCAACTTATCTTTTCCACCTTCTCTAGCCACTTTCTTCAAAACCCCAACTGTCTGCAGTTCTTCACAGCAATCATCAGTGTTGTATTCTAGGTTCTTTATAGCTCTTTTAAGTTCATTCATTTCTCTCCAGTTCACCTCACCTTTTTCCATATTCCATCAATATCTTCTGATAAAATTTCTTCATGTTTGGCCTTGTGTGCTTCCTCCATGTCATTTTCCCACAAGTGATCACTACTTTGGCATTCAAATGGACTAACCAGTTCATAACCCTAGTCATCTACAAGACCAAGTGTTTCCTCTTTCCCTTGTTGTAAGTTTTTTTCATTCAGGATTAAATAGTCTAACTCATCAGTACTTTCTGCTGATAAATCTTTCAACACTCCTACAGAAGTGCCAAAATTTGTCCATTTTTCTTACTTGCAGATTCTGAACTAAGAAGATAATCCTCTTTGGAAACTTTTAGGTCCTTCTTGAATAACCATGTCTTGACATTCTATTACATTTGAGCTAGATTCTAGCAAAGGAAAGGCAGTGCTTGAAACATACAAGGATGACCTTAAACAATGTAAAACCCTAATGACCTAATGGGAGGGTCCTTTGACCTGATTTTGACTTAAATTTGACCTGTATATTTTCAAGTGAAAACAGAGTATTGTTATAGGCTATTATGCCCAAAGGGAGATGGGAATGAGTTAGCTATAGGAAACCCTAGAGGGAAGGTGGATTTTATGGAGGGGAAAACATGGAAAATAGGTTATAGCCAGGAAATAAGGATGGAGATGAGAGGCATGAGCCCATAATGAGTCTTTTAAGAGAAACATGGTGGCTTTGAGAGGACCAACTGAGGAATAGTGAAAATAGGTTTATAAGGATAATGAAGGCAGTGAGATTTCTGAAACTCAAGATATTCAAGGAATATTGTTTTCGGAAAGCTATAACCATTCTATAGTCATCTAAAGATAATGAAAAATATTGATGACTAACATCATCAAATTTTCTTAGTTTATGCAATAAAATATATAATTATATATATATTTATTTTTAAAAATAAGCTTATTACTTTGTACTTATAATTATGAAAATGTAATTTAATATATTGTAATATTTTTATAAAAAATTGTTTAAATTCCTTTTTTATCTCTTTTATCGAGTTTTAACATATTAATACTTCTAGATTAATTTTTTTTTTGGATTTCAAAAATTTTAATTTATTTCATCAATGAAGAGAGAAAATTTCATCTTAACATTTTGGTTGAATAAGTTAAAAGAGAGCAACTTTCATATTAACATTTTGGTTGAATAAGTTAAATTTTTTCTAGTAACGTATAACAATTTTATTCTCTTTTTTTTTTACATAAATGATTTCTTGAATTAATTTCAAAGAGGGGCTCTCCACTAGAAAGTTATGAGAAAAAAGACAAAAATTTTTTTGGGGGAGTAGACCCTGAGGTTCTTAAAAAATAGAATAAAAGGTTCCTAAATCTTCTTGTGACTATATCTCCAATCTGTCTATAATTATTAACATGTTGACCTAAAAAAATAGATATTTACAAAATATGGGTTACATAGACTCTATAGTTGTGGCCTGTTGGTCACATTTAGTTGAATTTCCAGCCAAGTAGCAACGTTTTGCTGCGACACATGATCCTAGTTGGTTATTGTTTTCCTTTGACTAGTCATTGATGAAGAATTTGTTGATTAACTAGTCCTTTGGAGGACTGCCCATTAAGATGTTCTTGTCTTAGACATTTATGGAATGGGGATGTTCTGAATTGATTCGTTAATTTTGGATTCACCTTGTGGTTTGGTGTAAGCATTATTGGTGAATTATTTTTCCCTGTCATTATTATCTTTAAGAACATGGTAGAATTGAACATTTTATGTGCTTTTTAAGATTGATATTATATGAGCAATGGTTTGGGATGTTGATAAATCTAGGGTAGAGAGATGAGATGATTTCTCTAGCAATGATAACTTCTTGTGAATAATTTTTACTTTTATTAATTAGGTTCTTCTTGGATTGATTATTATTTTGTATTCTTATTCATAAAACAACTACCAAATCATAAATAACAATGAGACAAAGGACACAATATGTCGGCTATCAGCCAGGGCCAAAAACTCCCCAATCTTGGGAGGAAAAACCAAACAAATTGTTCTTCTTATATAATCTTCAAGTGATGAATTCCAAGACCAAGATCATTGACCTACTAACCTCTCCAAGACCAAGTCACAAGACTTCTTTCAAAAAAATATTCTTCCTTGAGTCAATGCTAGTCAAACTACTTGCTTCACCTTAGATCTCAGCTTCCTTTGTAATTTTATCCTATTGAATGAGACCAACAATTCTTGTCATTTTCAAAAAACCTAGTTTCAGCACGTGTAATGGTAAACATTAATTTTATCCCTTGATCCCTTTCGATTGGATGGAGTCTATTTATTCTGCAATTCATCTTGTAAATTGACTTTACTTCTTCCTTGTTTCAACCTCCTGTGATAACTTAGATCCTTGTGCAACAAATGCTACTAGTCTCCTTCGCACGTGTGTGACTCGGTTTTTCCCTAAAACAGGTCAAAATTATTATCGACTCTTTCTTCACACTTCTTCACTTGATGATAGGCTTATTATTTTGTGTTTCTCACACTATATTATATTTCATATGCATGAACACATGTTCTTCAAGTGAGGTTGAATTCTCCTTTATATAGTAGTTTTTCCATGCTAAATAGTCCGACTTGAGCTTTTGACTAGGCCGAAAACCTCTTTTAGAATGATCTTCATCTTCTTTTGAAGGCTAACCTAATGAAGTATTTGTGACAAGGTCTTGGAGGTTTTATGACTCAAATAAATTATCTTTTTACAATATGTAACATGCCCAAATGGGTCTTCAATACATGACATTGACTCAATTGAATTTATGAATTAATGGCCAACGTAATAGCTCACAATGGGAGCTTGATCTACAAAATAAAATTCCTTAAGAATGAAAGCCATGCCTCAAGCATAAAAAAATACTTTTTTTTTCTTCTTTTCTTTAATTACATAAAATCGTGATTACACATGTCATTATAAATATCGAACCTAGTTACATATTTCAACACTCCCTCTTAACTAGGGAGTTGCTCATAATCCATGCAAGGTACTTGGACATTTTCAATCCGAAGAATTATCATAAGAATAGTCAAATTGGTAACCCATATGTTTAACATCATATCATCCATAATTGTCACATAGAAAGGCCTTTGAATAAATGATCTATCTCTCCACAATATTAGAGCATAATGCTGGTGAGACCAATGACACCCTCCTCATTGTCTCTCTCGAAACATACCCCACCCGGGTTCTCTCAGAGTATGTTCCACCAATACTATTATTATCTTGGATTCCCAACCCTCAAAGAATATCAGTCCTCTATGACTACTCTTATATTGTATTCCCTACCACATCCTCAAAGAGTATAAGATCCCATATGCTTATCCAATGCTCCATTCTATCTTGCCAAGTGAAGACAAGAATGATGTGTCTATTTATCCCTCTCAAAGAGGGAGGATATACCCATTTCATTGAAGGAATTTACCTATTCCTATTAAAGTAATTCACCCATTCCTATAAAAGTAATTTACCCAAGCTCCCTCTTAGCCAGGGACTTTACCAAGCTCCCTCTTGACCAGGAAATTGCTTTCAACAACTCTCGAGGTGGATATTATGTGACAACCAATTTTTTGTAGGACTCCTTCCTTGGATGTCATGAGTTTCTTTCTTTGATATGGAGCCCGAATTCTTTTGGGACTTATTTTAGGGCACATACCATCCATAACTTTCATTCATGAGTCATGTCAGTCATGTCATTCTTCATTTCATCATAAAGTGATCCATTAGTCGATATATGGCCTTCCCTCATGCCTTGCTACCTTCTTCACATCACATTTCCTTTAGGATATTTCATTCTACCACATTAGTATAATTTTTAGATGACATCTACATCTATTACATTGGTAGCCCTACATTAGCCCATCCATATATAGTTCAAAAGATAGAAAATGATAATTAAATCAAAATTACCTTTGTGATGGTATTTCATCATGACATCTCCTTGCTTATATCAACATCTTGCACATTTATTGACACATCTCCAAAAATATATGCATTGTCAAGGGTCTCTTTATTTTTCAAAATTTATCAGGATCTTCATATCTTTCCCATGGAGATATCATAGTCAAATATTCTAGTCCTTGGATGTTGATTTCCTTCTCCATATTTGCATTTTTTATGATCTATTCCTTCATTTGTTGACACATTTCCTCCCAGGAACCTTCAATCATAGTTCTTTTATATTTTTCAACCACCTCATATTTCATATGAGGACATATCATGTTGATTTCATATATTTAGAGTGTGAACTATTCCTTCATGCAACCTTTCATAGGAGGAGACCATTTCTTTTGATCATGATCTTGAGGCAGAGCACTCATATCTGCAACCATCTAACATGATTCTATTTTATCAAGTAAAAACATACATGCCTCATCTTTTTCTTTTGGTCATCTAGTTTTCCTTTGGCAACTTACTTGATTGAAAGAAATTCAATCCCTTGACCTGCTTCACTTATTTTGTCATCATACCATGAATCCCATACACGTTTGAATTCCCGACAAGACACTTGCTTCTACTAGTAGGTGAACCTTCCAATGAAGATTCCATTGATTATCCTCATCCTACAAATGCTCCTTTTGAATGATGTATTATGAGCTCTATACTAGATGCTTTATTTTTCCAAGAGATACATCCTTCTAAAGGTGACATCCAAAACATCTATCCCAACTATCTGTCATGCTTATTTATGATGATGTTATGAGATATTGCTTTAAATCGTATACTTCTATGATGACACCTCCTAACATGATGCATCCTATCATGCTTCTAATGATTCCTACCATGATAGTTATAATTTACAAAAGAAAGTTTGAAACATAAGCTTGAAAAGAACTAGGTGAGGATTTATTCTTTTCAACTTCTTCCACTTCTTTAGTGATATTGGATTCTTCCCTTCCTCTTTGTTGTTGTCCTTCTTGAACTTAGGAAAATATCTCTTATAGTTCCCATATTCTTAACATTCATAGAATTGAACCATTCCCATATTCTTCTTTCGTTTCTAAGGACCAAATTTCCCAAAATTCCCTTTTCTCTTTGTCATAGCAACATATGCTTGATTTTTCTAATTTGATCCTATGTCATTTTTCCTTCAACCTAGTTTCTTCAATTTTTCTTAGTGAGAATAGTTTCATTAAATGGAGTAGCATCCTTTTTCCCATATATACTTGATGAAAAGTTACCCCATTCTTACGGTAGTGCATTGATCACTATGGTAATCATTTCTCTGTCTGTCATTATCTCTCCCAATTCTTGTATTTGATCTCTTATTTCAGATATCCTCATAAAGTATGAGGCTATTCCTTCTTCTTTTGATATTCTCAACTTGTAGAGTTCTTTTCTTAACGAGATAACTTCTCCTGCAGTGCTTATGGAAAAAAACTCTACAAAACCATTACCGAAACCCTTATAGATTACAAGATAGGTGAGAGTCTTTTTATTTTCTTTGATTTATTTTTTTGGGCTAGATCAGCTCCAACATAAATGAAAAAATACATTCCCAGACCTGCATATAATTATTTTTGTGGGCGGATCTCAACATTGATGGTATCACGATATGGGAATTATGAAAAAATTTCTAGAGTCATGCATATTATCATTGCTGAGCCTCAAATCACCCATGCTCTATGGGATGGATTAATTTCCTGTCTAATGAGTTGTAGACATAAGCCAGATATGGATGCAAATAATAGGACGAAAGTTATAGATCTAAAGTCTAATTCCTATCCTCCTCTTGTCACAGAAGAAAAATCAAAAGATCTGAATCGATGGATCAAGTATAAAACATCTAACTCCCTCACAAAGTCAGTTTCTGTAGTAAATATTGGATCTTCCCTACCGGATCCAAGATATCTCTCCATCTTATGGGAAATGAGCATCAGACAGGATGGATCAGGATCGAAACATAGGTTTTTGGCTCTATTTCCAATGGATATACTCTCACACATAATAGATCTCAAAATATTAGTATCAAGGATCTCACATTCGAATATTATGCTCTTCTTTCAGTCTTCGCTACAGAAAACAAAACTTCCATATGGAATAAAACTGAAGCCCGAAACACATGACTCTCCAGATTTGGAAGAGTATAAATCTTTCCAAAATTTTATAAATTCCCCCTATGGTAAATCATCACTAGTTTTGGTGCAGGAATCTGATCAGGTTTCTCAAATGAAGTAGAATATCATGCAAAATTCGGGCTTTCCATTAATCAGCAAAATCTAATCTATGGTGGCAGATCTATGTAGGATGACCAGACTTACATGAATAAAATTTTATTCCTATGCCCACCATCATCCTAAACTTGATATTGAGAGGCGGAGCAACTGGATCAAGAAAAACAAAGGGAGCAGGAGGTGTCGCTGACTCTAGTTTACCTAAAGGTACAGAACCGAATCAAGAACAAATAGATGGAGGTCTATCTTTAAAATTCATCCCCTAAGGTAAACCAGAAGCAACAACAAACCCATAGAAAACTCACAATATCCTCAGTCCCTATATTATGGAGCAATTGAATCATGTACCAGAACTTATTATAGATCTTCCGGAAACAAACGATCTCTGCTCAACTTATGAAGCACAAGCCACTATATGCAGATTCAATAGTTTTTCACCAAAACAAATGGATCTTTTCCACTAGATCTTCTCAAATTGGACAACAAAAAATACACCAGTGTTCCAAAGGTTGCTTCATAGTAAAGTTTTCACCATCAAAGGATCAAGGTTTTGTCCTTCAGGAAGGACCATGGTTTGGGGATCGAAGAGACTTTTCATTACCCAATGGTTCCCATATTTTTATACAAACACAATGATTGTATCACGAATGCCGGTTTGGGTCAGGATTCATAACCCCACCATTCATTTTTGTCACCACAAATCTCTAGAAGGCATTGGGAACCTCTTAGGATGATTCATAAATAAAGACACACAAATAATGGAAGAACGAATCTATACTTATTCCAGAATTTGTGTGGAGGTGGACCTCAACAAAGGCCTACCGGATCGCATCCACTTGTCATACAACAAGAAGAGTTGGACTCAGTTCCTAGATTTTGAGAACACAACCTTCAGATGTCGAATATGCTGAAAAACATGATATCTACAAAATACGTGTCCTGATGCCAAGAAAGAGACACGAAGGAAGAAGAAACCAGGAAAGCAACCCAAAGGATGGAAATGTCCCTCAAATTTTCCAAAAGAGGAAGAGGATGAAGCAAAAAAGAATCCCCTTTCCAATGTGGAAAACCAGAATTCAGAAGAAAAAGTAGGAAAGGGGGAAGAAACTTGTGAAGTGAAAAAAATACCAGTCCCTGTGGCATAGTTAGTGAGGATACCTGAAGCAAAGGACTCTGCAGGATACAAATGATACCATGCCTCAGAAATTTCTGACTCAGAAAAGGAAATCATAATAATAGAAGAAGAAAATCAACTAGATATTGTATCATCCACACCAACTCAAGGAGAATGGAAGAAGGTAGAAAAGAAGAAGTGGAGAAAAGGTTAACCCTTTCTCTTCATTATATAATTGATTATTTTGTATGGACTTATGATCACCAGTCTTGGACTGGATGATGGGATGCTTGCAAGCATCTACAACATGTAATTTTGTTTTCATTAATAAAATTACGATTTTTCCTTGGGAAAAAAATACAAAATAATAAAGAACAATGAGACAAAGGACACAAGATGTAGGCTATCATCCAGGGCCAAACCTCCAAATATTGAGAGGAAAACTCAAACGAATTCTTATAGAATCTTCAAGTGATGAATTCCAAGACCAAGACACTTTACTTACTAACCTCTCCAAGACAAAGTCACAAGAATTATTTGAAAAATTCTTCTTCCTTGAGTCAACACTAATCAAATTGCTTGCTTCACCTTAGATATCAACTTCCCTTCTCATTTCGGCCTATTGACTCATACCTGCAATTATCGTCCTTTAAAAAAATCCTAGTTTTTAGCACATGTGAGGAATAAACATTAATTTTATCCCTTGATTCCCTTCCCTTGGATGGATTCTCTTTCTTCTACAATTTAACTTGTAAATTGACTCGACTTCTTCCTTGTTTCGATTTATGATAACTCATATCCTTGTGAAGTAGATGGTACTACTCTCTGTCGCATGCGTGAGAGGTTTTTTTCCCTAAAATAGATCAAAATTATATAAGATCTTTCTTCAACCTTGTTTTCTTGATGAGAGGCTTATTCTTTTGTTTTTCTTGCACTTGACCTGCTATTTAATATGCTTGAATGAATGGTCTTCAAGTGAGGTCGAGTCCTCCTTTATATAGTGGTTTTTCCATGCTAAATAAGCTCACTTGATCTTGTGACTAGGCCGACAACCTCTTCTAGAATGATCTTCATCTCCCTTTGAAGGTTGACCTGATGAAGTACTTGTGACAAGGTCTTGGAGTTTTTATGACTCAAATAAATTCTCTTTTTACAATATGTAACATGCCCACATGGGTCTTCAATACATGACATTGACTCAATTGACTTTATGAGTTAATGACCAACCTAATAAATCACAATGGGAGCTTGATCTACAAAATAAAATTTCTTTAGCATGAAACCCATGCTTCAAGCATAACAAAACAATTTTATTTTTCTTCTTTTCATTAATTAAATAAAAGCATGATTACACATGCCATTATGATGACAAAACCTAGTTACATATTTCAATATGGGATAGAGATGCTTTTTTGAATTCCTCCTTTCATATCATCTAATCTATTAATATTGGAGAGTATCCAATTATTATGACTGAATCTATGTGCCTTTATTTGATCAATCTGGATCCCATAAGTAGCATAAGCGTCTCCCCTCTATTTTTGGTTTCATTACCTAGCCCCCATTCGAAGGTTGTTTCTTTTTTTTCATTGGTGCCTTGAAGAAACCCCCTCACCTCACACCTGTTGTCCTTAGGTTCTTTTTGATGCTCTACTGAAAAATAATATAAGCTAGTGTTGCTCAATTTTCTATTTTTCAGTGGACTAATGATCCATTTTGATCTCCCGTGAGTTAGGATCTAGCAAAGGAAAAATCATGGAATTAAAGAAAAAGATATTTGTGGAGACTAAATCAATCCAACATTTTTCATATATGGAGAGTGCTAAATTATCTTGCTTATTTTCTCCTTTTATTAAAATTTCTTTTGTGGCCAAGCTCCAAGTTTTTGTGAGAACTTTCCTTTCGTTGGTAGATTGTTTTTTAATATGAATTTTTTTCTTTATATCCAAAGTTACCAACATAAAAAAGATGAGAGGCTTTTCCAAAATCACTTTAGGAGAGATTTACCTTTGAAGGAATATGGGTATCTTGAAGATCAAATCCTTGGGAAATCAAAAAGGGCGTTTTCAAACTAGAGAGAGATAGTGAGAGGATGGGAGAGATGCATCCAAAATTATTTTGCAAACGAGCATCCCAGGAAGACATAATGTATTTCTTCTTTAGAGTTGAGGCAGAAGGAGCAACTGAAGGACCTACAATTCCTCTTCTTCAATTTTTCAATGGTTAAGATCTTGTTGTGAAGGAGAGTCCACATAAAAGCTTTTATCTTGGGGAGGCTCTAAGATTTCCATATGATCTTCCAATGAGACCAAGCGGGGCTCATATTGGTTTTGACTGACAGGAAAGAGAATAATTCTTTGACTGTGTAATACTTGGAGGTAAAACCCCATCCCAAATCCCAAAGATTCGAGCCAATTAAAATAATTGGGATAGATACTTAGAGTTTTATGAGAAAAATATTCCAGGAATCTAATAAGTAAGGAGGGATTGAAAATATATCCATCCTTTCCCAAGGTTGGAAGCTTGATCCCACTAAAAAAACTAGGAGGGTTGTTGTTCTTCTTGAAGGGCACCACTGCAGGAGAACCCCTAAGGATATGTAGGATTTCAAAGGGGGGTTGCTGCATATTTTGTCTTCCAAGATTTTGATATCCCTTCTATTTCCAAGAATTTTATAGGGGAAGTCTTTCAGTAGTGTGAGGGAGTTTTTACATAGTTTCCATATGGAGGAGCTAGGTCTAGAGGGGATTTTTTTCTCAAAAATATCTTTCTCGAGGAATTTTAAATATTTTACTTCCTGAACTTGTTTCCACCATGTTGAATCCCTTGTGATAAGTCTCCATATGAGCTTGACACTAACGGATTTATTCAATAAATCATACCTATTGCTTCTAATTCCTCCTCTTTCATAAGTAGTCATTTCCTTGGACCAGTCTATGAGATGATTTTTTTTTGTTTCAAATCATACCCCTTGCCAAAGGAATTTCCTTATCAAAATATCCAATTGCTTTAAGATGCCTATTGGCACTTGTAACATTGTAAATGATAAATGGGGAGAGAAGAGAGGAATAACTTGGTGATGGTGACTTGAACAACTAAATTAAGCTACTAGGAACCCCATTGATTTATATTATTCTTCATTTTCTCAATCATTCCCAAATTGGCTTCATATTTGGGAGAAATATTGATGATGGGAATCCCGAGGTATTTGAATGACATCTAGTCCACTTTGTAGGAAAACTCGAATATCCGAGACATTTGACTCAAGAGGTTAGGATGAATGTTCCATCCTAGTAAAGAACTCTTTCCTTTATTTAACATTCATCTAGAGGCTGAAAGAAAAGTGTCTAAGAGAAGTTTAAGCCATCAAGACATTATCAGATATGCTCCTCCTAGAAGAAGAGTATCATCTACGAAATGAGAATGATTGATTTCCTTGATTCCAATAAAGAAGAAAATGCTAGGGATTCTTCCAGTCATTCTTTGTTTTTCTAGATTCCTGCTTAGAGCTTCTGTAAGGATGATATAAAAAATGGGGACAAGGTGACGAAGTCCCCTTATTGCTTAGAATAAACCACTTGGTTTTCCACTTACGAACATTGATATCCATGACTTGCTTATGAATTCCTTCCTTAGATTTTCAAAAGAGTCAGAGAATCCAAAATTTTTAATCATAGAAAAAAGAAAGTAATGGCATACCCGATTGAATTCGTTAGCCATGTCCAATTTTAGAACAAAAAATCTTTCATTTCTAATTTTTCTAGAGTATATTGCTTCATGTACAAAGAGGACGTTCTCCACTATCTGACGATGCTATAGGAAACCTCCCTAATTTTCAAAGATTAAATCGGAAAGGATAGACTTAAGTGATTTGTCAATATTTATTTTGTAAAAGGCGTTACATGGAGAGATGGGTTAAAATTGGTCGAAAGACGTGGGATTATTATCTTTGGGGATTATAGACAGAAAGGTAGAGTTAGTGCTTCCGCCTAATTTTTATTTTCGTTAGGCCCCCCTGAGCATTTTTAAAAGGTGCTTCTTTATTATTTACCTAGTTGCTTGATAGAAAGAGATTGGAAATCCATTCTATCCTAGAGATTTAATAAGATTCATTAACCAGATTATAGACCTGACCTCCTCTTCCTAAATTAGTTATGACATCATGAAAAATTTCTCCTAAGTGATCACAATTGGAGCATTTGTAAGGGCTTCCCCAAAAGAAGCCAGTTCTAGGTCTACTAAAACGAGGTAGTTGAAATGAAGGGTTGATTTTTATTTAACGTCTTATAAATATTCTAAAAAATGTCCCTGCTCATTTTTTTATGGAGCTTATATTGTTTTTATATCTTTGGGATTTATGCTAGTTATGAAAGAAGGATGTGTTTTTATCCCCATATCTAAGCCACGGGCTTCATGATTTCTATCTCTATTTTTCTTCCTTGTTTCTATAATAGTAGTAGTGTCTCCATTATATTTATCTTTCATGTGCTTGAAGGGTGTAGGTTTCCTCTTCGACTTCAAGTCTTTTTGTATATCTTCTAGTTCTTATTGAAGTCATTTTTTCTCATTTTTTGGTTCCTAAACATTTTTATTGGCCCAAAATTTCAGTGTTTGATTTGTTATTTTTAATTTATTCTCTCAGATAAATTTTGGCAACCATTCTACTTTTGCACTCCACGTATCCTTATTAAGGAGATGGTCCACTCCTTTTGTAACCATATTGGGTTGAAATTGAAGGGTAGAGGCCCAAAATTATTTCTTTTACTAAAAAAGATACAAATTGGGCAATGATTAGAGATGGTAGAAGTCAAAATGTTTGAGGTGATGTCTTTCGAACCTCCTAGAAAGAATGAATGAACAATTTATCTATGTGTTTTAATATTTCTAGTTCCCAATATCCTCTTGCTCTAAGTGAATCTACACGATTAGTAGGTTTGGCATCTTCTAGGTTGTGATCAATCATGATTGCTTCCAACTTTTCTCTTGAAGGATCAAGAGAAAAGGAGCCCCATTTTTTTTCCTGTTGACTTAGAACGATATTAAAATTAGGCTTTCTATTATACAATATTTGGAGGAGAAGAGATCTAAGTAATGAGAAAGGGAGTGCCAACATGCTTATATGTCCTTGTAGTGCACTAGAGAATAAAGGTTGGTGATTTTGTAGATTTGGCATGTGCTTTTATATCTGAGAGTGGAAAGAAGCCAATTATTTTTTGTATGGATTTCCAAGAGATCAAATTTATTTTCATCCCATAGGGTGCATAGATCACCTGAGGCTCCCTTTTCACTTAATTCCTTACCTTGAAAGTCTTTGTTTATTTTTTTTAAACAAATAAGTGATATCTTCTTCCAAAAGTTTTGTCTCCTGGATCATTAATATATTGGGCTTTTAGGCCTTTCTTAGGTCCTTAATTCCATTTATTTACTACCCAATCCTATAAAATTGTAGGAAACTGTAAACGTTATTTACCTTGATGGGGGTTTGTAGAGCCTTTGACTTTCCCTACTTGACTTGTATTTATTTCACTTTTGTTGAATCTTTGAGGAAGGTGTCCATAGATTGTTGTGTTCCTAAGGCTTTGTCCTTTTTCACTGCTTCCTTATTTGATTTCCTCCTTGATATCCTTTGTAATAACTCTTGACTAGTTAGGATTTCGTTTTCCTCGTTTATTGTGAGAGCACTCACATAAGAAGGGGAGCTCTAATTTCATTGTTCAATAGAGGGAAACCATATTAAGGGGGACAAAAAAGGGAAGGTTCATGAGGATGTTGAGGGACCCCTTCATAAAATGGGGTTTGAGATGGTATTTCTTTAAGGACCATTCTTGAAGGAGTATATTGATGTTGTTGATCCAAACTTATGTAGGAACAAAATAAAATACAAAAATACATATAAACGCATAGATGCAACAAAAGTAAGACTTCATTTCATTAATATCACATAACTGAAATATTCTTACAGACAAAATGGAAATAAACTAGCTAGGGTGTTGGTAGCTTATCTCTGAGAAGAGATGTGGTGGCTATAGGCCTTTGAATTGTGTTACAATGAGGGGCGAAGGCCTATTTATTATTGAGAAACAATGGAAAACCCTAAACATCCAAAAACCTGACCCTAGGAGATGAATCGCGAAAACTATGAGCCCCGTTTGAGTAAATTGGTACATCAAATTCCTAAGGATGTAACTTTGGCCTACGATATCCGTTTTACACACACAATACCTCATTATAAAGATCTATCTGAGGACTACAAAATATTATGTGAGCTACATTGATTAAAAACCTCACATTTCTCCCAGTTTTCCTCAAAATCGTTGTTTAGGGACTCAAAATGGCTCCGAAAGTTCATGACCCAAAAAAAATGCTAAAAATAGTAAATTGTGCTACAATTAAAGAAACTAAAAAACTGAAAGAAACAATTGTGGTGCCCCAAGTGGAATAGGCAGGTGGCCACAAATATCCACCTAGATCATCCCCCCCACCCACCCCCCCCCCCTCCTCTTATAAAGCAATGGTCTCCATTCCATTGAGTTCCTCCATGAGATGAGGAAACTTCTATTGAACTTGGTCCCTGGTGAGCCACTTGCCTTGGTGCAGGAGTTGGATAGCTTTGAAAACCTGATACAGTTGGATCTTTTTCTGGTGAGTGTTCTTGATGGTCAGCTTGTAAATGGCACAGGCAGTGCAGGATATGATGTAATTCCCGACATCTAGTCGAAGGTTTGGCCAATAGAAATACTTCTTCGGTACTGCCATTGTTTTCTTGACCCAGAAATTCCCAACGACCCGACTGTAGTGCACTTCCAAAATCATCTTGGCACGCTCGCTTGAAGGAACACAAAGGTGTCCCAGGTGACATAACAATGCATCCAGGAGGTGAAAATTTGGAACTTGCTTACCCTCCAAGAGATTCTTGTATGTGTGGCTGAATTCTAGATCACTCTTATAGAGAAGCATCCATTCAGAAGTCTCGTGCCCACAAGAGTTGAGCATGATGGTTAGCACCACTATCAATGGTCGGCTGAGGTAGTCTGCAACATTATTGATGCTTCCCTTCTTATACTTGATGTTCAAATGAAATTGCTGCAGATATGTGGATCACTTCTGATGACGATCATTCTGCAACTTCCCTTGTGTTTGTATGAATAGCGGGGGTCAGTGGTCTGTGTAGATGACCATTTCCTTCCCTAAAATGTAATGCTTCCATTGTCGGTAGGCCTATACAATGGAATACATCTCTTTTTCATAAGTGGGATACTTCTAGACTGTGTCGAGTAATGTCTCACTATGATAGGCCACTAGATTCCCTTATTGAATAAGAATTTCCCCAATAGAATAGTCTGAGGCATCTGTCTTGGTCTCAAATGGTTGTTGCAAGTCTGGTAATGTGAGCACTGGGGCAGGGTAGAGGTGATGTTTCAACTCAAAAAACACCTTTTGTTGAGATTCATACCAATTTTTTTTTTCTTTTTCTCCTCCCTTGGTGACTTGGCTCAAGGGCCAAGTGATATGAGAGAATCCCAACACGAACTTGGTAAAAATTGGCAAGACCCAAAAAGCTATGGAGCTCTATTAGAGTGGTTGGGGCTAGCCAATACTGAATGACTTGGATCTTAGATGGATCCACATGCACCCCTGCTCATCAATAATGTATCCCAGATACTGAACCTGAGTTATGCCAAAAGTGTACTTCTCCAAATTGGCACACAACTTCTATTGCCGTAGTGTTTGAAGGACCTTTTGGATGTGCTGGAGGTGCTCTTCCCAAGTCTAGCTGAAGATCAGGATTTCATCCAAGTACACTACTACAAATGAGTTGGTGAATCGATGCAAGATGTTATCCATCATCCTAACAAGGTTGTGGGAGAATTCCTTAACCCAAAAGGCATGACCAACCATTCAAAAAGGCCCTCCTTGTATTTGAAGGAAATTTTATACAAATCAAAGGGTTTGATTGGTACCTGGTGATACTCGGACTTCAAGTCAATCTTGCCGAAATATTTTTCCCCCTTTATTTGGTCCAGAAGGTCATTAATCCGGGGGATTGGGTACTTATTCTAGAAAGTGTTCTTGTTCAACACCTGATAGTCAATACAGAGTCTCCAAGTCCCATCCTTCTTTTGCATCAACACGATCATGATCCCACAGGGCAATGAACTTGGCCGAATGTGACCTTTCTGCAACAGCTCTTGAATTTGTCTCTTGATTTATTCATTCTCCATAACAGATTACCAATAGATTGGTCCATTGGGAAGTGATGTACCTGGGGTCATATCGATGGGGTGCTTGACCTGACAATGCAGAGGCACCCCTACAGGTGAGGTGAAGACGTCCCCATACTCCTCCACGACCTTGTCCATCTATTGTTGTCGTGTGGAGGAGCTCTTTTTAGAGGTCATGGCCACAGTCTTCTTCTTCCCCCAAGGGCGGATTACCGGGAAAACAAATTTCCTAGTTTTGGAAATGAGCTTACTACATTGCTTTTCATTAACCAAAGAGATGGCGACAGGCAGTGCTACCTCTGGTATCATGTACAACTTATTTCCCAAAGTAATAATAACATCACGAGGTCACACACTGTTAGTATCATAGTTTTTCACAAACATTATAGGGTATCTCTATCATTGGATCTTCGTTCATCATAGTTATGGGTTAACCACACAAAACCCTTCTCTTCAGTGGCACTTCATATTCAACAAAGGCTTCTTAGGAGGGAACTTCATGCAATGGAGACCATTGCTTCTAAATGAGGGAGGAATAATCCGAATGGAAAGTGGCCTACACCCATGGTATTCATCCACCCATAGTATTTATCTGCCCATGGTATTGTAAGTGACATATATCCATGGTATTAATTCACCCATGGTATGTAGCCACCCATGGTATTCATCCACACATGGAATTTACCCTTGGTATTGTAAATGGAATCCACCCATGGTATTCATCACCCATGGTATTTATATACCCATGGTATTGTAAGTGACATATGCCCATGGTATTCATTCACCCATGGAATTTACCTGTGGTATTGTAACTAAAAAACTGCTAAAAATAGTAAATTTTGCAACAATTAAGGAAACCAAAAACTGAAAGAAATAATGGTGGGGCCCTAAGTGGAATAGGTGGGTGGCCACCAATATCCACTTGGATCAATTTTTGAGCTATGATTATAGGTACTGACTGGATCAGTTGTTGAGCTATGATTATAGGTATTGAGTTAATACTAGGGTTCTAGGGATGATCGGCACTTTCAGGTTGCTCAATGGGATTCAGGTTAAGGTTCTCCAAAGCCGAGAAGCTATTGCTTATTTTTGAAGTTGACTTTAAGGTGAGAGCAGTAGTATATGAGGAAGGAGGGGTGTTGGGATAAGGATTTTTTGAAGTGGAGGGGCTTGAAGCTTGCTTTGAGGAGGGAACTTTGGGTCAATTGTTCAGTTTTTTCTTTACTATTTTCCATTGATCTTCTTTTTTATCCTGACTTTCTTCATCTTCGAATTTTGGGAATCGATTTGCAAAATCGCTGTATTTGTGACATACCTTGCATTTGAAAGGAAATTTCTTATAATCCAACTATTGAATATGATATTGGTTGTTCACTGTCATCTTAACTTCTTCATGCAAGCCTTTTCATATATCCACTTCGACACATATCTTTGCGCATGCTTTCATTTCATCTTTGGTTTCATATATGTCAATAAAATGGTTGATTATGTTTCCTATTATTCTTATATCATTGTCTCCTCAGCATTGAAGCAATAGATGTGGAAGTCTCACCCATACTAGAACAATTTTTGGTGTGTATGATTTTTGGTTGAAGTCAGGACTCCACCGATTTAGATAGAGACCTTTCATTTCCATGAAGTATGGGCCACTTCTAAAAATGAGATCTCTATCTTCCTTTGATTCAAAAATAAAAGTGTATTAGCCTTTCCATAGAAACATATGCATATTATTCCATTGAGATTCGATTACCAGTTCTTTTCTACCCATTTGGTAATCTCCCTTGGGGAGGGTCATAAGCCATTGGATTTTTCAACAAAATCTCGTTTAATGAAAGAAATGGTTGATTTTTGAGGAACTTCTAAAGGAAGGGGAATGTTAGGGATGGAATCCAAATTTTTGACAAATTTCGAAATAGTCAGATAAAGACAGCGTTGACGGGAAAAAAATGTCTGGCCAACAGTAAGGGATCTCCTCGATAAAAAGTCCTGATTAGACTCTAAACCATTTATGATAGGGATCCCATCTGGGGTGTGGGTCCAGCTACCGCTGAATACTCTTTTTTCTCAGACACAAAAGAGCCTTGTAGTCCTATGAACACACGATTATTAGGATGGTACAAGACAAATGGTTGATGAGTCTCAATGAACATAAAACACTACAAATAGCAAGATGAGTTAAAGCATGTGGCCAAAGGAAATGTTGTTAGCATCACATCATTAGGGTCACACTTGTAAAAGCTGTTCAAACCACAGAAGAAACAATTATTTATGGTTAAAGCACCCCTCACTTCCTTAAGCGGTCTCAAGAGATAAGATAATGTTAGTAACGGAGTTGCTAACATCTTATAAATAAACAACATAACATTATTAACACATTTAGTGAGCTGAAATGTATGAATGATATAAGTAGAAAACACAGATTACTTAATCATAAAGATATCAGATACATAAGACAAAATATTCATAGTGTTAACACATTAATCCTCATCGGATCCAAGAGTGGAATCAAAACAAGTGCTTGTATTCATTCTTAAAAAGTGCATTCAATGCTATACAATTCTCTTTGCTCCTTTGGAGTCCCAAAAAAAAAATCCCTTTACAATTTCCCGAAGGAATTATTTATAGAACAAAATTGACCCTTGGGTATCCTTGACTTTTCGCTTTCCTGACCGTTGACATGCTCCGCGACTTGAGGGAATTCGCGACTTGCGACCTCAGCTTTGACTACGACCTGCGACCCCTTCTATTTGCTGCAATATGTGACTTGGTCATGGGAACAATTGGGTGATTGCGAGATCAAGGACATCTACCTGTTGCTGTTCCTTGAGGTAACTCCGCCATGCCCGATAATCTGCAGCTACTGGGGAGACCTGAGGCATATCTTCTCTCAACCTGTGAAGACACTCAAGAGCTTTTGGAATCAAAGTGTCTCTCTTGTTCATGATCTAGTTTGACAGGGAGGCCAGTTTGGTATAGATCCGGACCGGTGTCATGATGAATTGAACTAGGTTTTCTTGTGATGCTTGCAGGTCTTGAAAGGCGGCTTCTTGCCTTGTGGGCTTAATAAATGCTTGAATATCTTTGGTGACTTCTTCCCAGGTTTTCTCTTCGTCTAATGCACCCAGAGACAGAATGTGGTGTACTTCGGCCATTGAGTCAATGCCGCTAATCAGATGTTCATATGTGGAAATTACTTTCTCCAAATCCTAGATGAGTTTCTCATTGCATTGTACCTTTATCCAGATTTGAACCTTGTCATTCTGGGTGCCAATCCAATATTTTCTAGGAAATGTTTCTGGATCTTGTGGATACCTGCTCGACCATTCTAGTATTCTGTCCAAGGCAATAGAGGCTTCCTTTAGCTGTGTGTTCCTCTTCTTGGTTTCTGCCTATGCTTTCAGTAGTGGCGCGATGGTTTGTTTTATTGTGAACAGTTATTCATATACTTGCTTCATGGTGGCCTCCAAAGTGACCAACTCTCCTTGAATAGTGAGCGGCACTTCATTAGTAGGGGCATTCTTAACCTAAAGCTATTGGACTTCTTATTGTAGCACCTTCTTTTCCTATTCCGACTTAGCTGTCTTTTGTTCGGAGGCCTGTAGTCTATTATGCAGGGACAACATTTCTCTACTCATTCTTCTTATGTTCTCCTCAGTGGCTGCTACAAAAGAGGTGCCGAATGATGCGATCATAACTGGATTGGTCCTAGTATCCAAGACTATATGGTGGCTATAAGGGGTGCAGCAGGGTTCCGTGCCAAGCATCTTCTCTTCTCCTACGAGATCTTGTGTGTGAAGTAATCATAGGTAAGTCTTGTCAGATCAAGCACTCCCTCATCTTGATCCTCGGAGGTAGACAATTCCAAGAGAGAAAAATGCACATTAGTTGCAGGAGTCGTTTGGGGCACCTCGATGTGTGGCAGTTCTGTTTGTTTCTTTGTCTCTGGAGGAGGTGTCTTGCTGCCTTTGACTCCCTTGGAGGAATCTTCCCTTGACTTACGACTTTCTTCTTCCCTCATCTTTTTCTCTGCTTCTTCTTTGTCATGTTCTTCCTTTAGCTGGCGCTTAGTTTCTGCTTTATCTTGATCTTCCTTTAGCTGGCGCTCAACTTCTGCTCTATCTTGATCTTCCTTTAGTTGGCACTCAACTTCTGCTTTATCCTGCTTTATCTTTAGCTGGCACTCAGCTTCTACTTTATCTTGCTTTATCTTTAGCTAGTGCTCAACTTCTGCCTTTTCTTCCTCTTATTTCCTCCGTTGTTCCTCTTCCCTTTTCTTGCGGGTTTCCTCCGCCCGCTTCTTTCTTTGTTCTTCTTTCAGTTGTTTCTTTCATTTTTCATCCTCCTCTTTTACCTTCTTCACAGCTTCTTATTAAGCTTTAGCGTCCTTTTCTCTTCATTGGGCGAAAGATTTATGGCCCGTACCAGTCCTTTACTTCTTGGCTTTGGAAGATGAGGCTCCTCCCAGCGTATGAATTATTTCTTCTAAAGTATGGTTGTCCTGATCTTCCTGATCAGTTGATTCCTCTAGAGCAGCCTCCCTGTCTTTGTTGTACCAGTTCTTGATTCTATCTTCATCGAGGCAATCAATATGTTGGTAACTCCTTTTAAATTTGGCTCGCTTGCAGTGAGCGGGGATGATTCTCTCAGGATCATACGTCTAGTGTGACACGGGAGGTGAAAAAAATCCTTTGAATTTCTTGGCCTCTACCTCTACTTCCCTGAAATATTTCACTGTGTAGGCTCCGATAGTGAGCGGCAAAGTGGGCCATGGATTCTTCTTGCCCTTAGTGAGAACTTTTGAAAAACCAGTCGACATCTGGTAACATGTTTCTTGGAGGAGGAGTTTGTCGGTGACGAATCGGGGCAGTGCGTGAGGAGCCTTGAGTGACCTGAAGACTCGGATGAAAGTACTATCTGCAACAGGAAACCAGTGGGCCACTCGGGTTATCATCTCCATGGCTCGCTCGGACATGCACCAGGTGTATTTTCCAAATAGTTTCCCGTAGAGAGCGGGGATGAAGCTCTGCACGATTGACTCCATGTCTTGCTTATATCTAGAGTCCCAGAACACCATTAAATATTTTTGAATTGGACCTCCATGCTCTGGATCCCAGTTGTGTGCCCACCCCTCAAAATGGCACCTTGCACATACTGCATCCAAAAGATAAGACGCCATATAAAATTCCGATGCATACCCTTCATTAGGTGCTAGTGCCGAAGATATGTTAGATTTGAGGGTCGCCACTATCAAGTTGGCCTAGTTGAAGCAGGTGCCATACACAGTGACAGCGTACATTAGAAAAACCCAAGCGCCATTGAAATTCGTTGCATCTGGATGGCCATACATCCTACATAACATTACAGCTACGAGCTTGTAGACCTTCTTGAGACCTGCTATCTGATATTCCTGGTCCTTCTTAAGCTTGAACTTTTCTGGGTCCTCCCACCATCCTTTTAAGGTCTCGGGTATGGGAACTACATGCGTGGTGGTCCACTCCTCGGTGAAGGTTTGTTCTTGGGCGCAAAGTGCATAATAGAATTCTGCATCTTGTCCCTTTAAATTTGCGAATGATTTCCTGACATGATCCTGAATAGCCCAGATCTTGGGGTCGACCTTCTACAGGATCCAGTCAATCAGCTCTGTACATGGGAATATAGGCAGATGGGCACTCGCATAGTGGAGCTTGGGTATTTTAACCTGAACATACACCTACTGGTCTGGGAGGTCCTCTGGAAATTCAAGCTTTGTGAATTCTTGGTACACCTGATACCAACTCATACTGTCCCCTTTGCCGAATGTGCAGGCGGTGTCTCCATATATAGGGGGAAGAGAAAGAGGTATTTCATCCCCCAAGATTTTTATCTCAGGGCTTTTTTTCCTTTTGCGAACTGCTAGAGGCCCCATATCACTTGAGGCCGATGAGATGGATACACACTCTAGCTCGGCTTCAAGGTTTCCTGGCATGTTCATAAAACAATCCCACGATAAGACATATGTCATAGTTATAAATACTTGGGCTGCTCCTACCTCTGCTCAACTATTTTCAGGGAAATAGATGAACCTGCGACCTAGCGACCTTGTGACTGGGTCTCCAGGTCGCGTTGGTTTAAACTTTCACATAAATGCGACTTAGCGACTTAGCAGCTTGCGACTAGGTTGCGAGGTCACTAAGTCACTGATTCACGCCGGTTTAGATCTTCATGAAAATGCCACCTAGTGACTTAGCGACTCATGACCATGTCGCAAGGTCGTTAAGTAGTGAAGTCGCGTCACTTTAAGCTTCCATGGATATAAGACCTAGCGACCTTGTGACTTGGCAACTGAGGTTGCGAGGTCGCAGAGTCACGGGGTTGCTATAGGGTTTGGCAAACGGTTTGCGTGACAACGAAGACCTTCAACTTGCTTTTAATAAAAATGGGAGGTAAGGCGAAACATCAAGTGGAAAGCATGCATGAAGCTCCTCATTGGAAAGGGCTGGAAAGGGAACTTGAATAGGGTGATGCAAGGGAGGCTTCTTAGAGGAGGTACATAGGGAAGTCAAGCTATGGGGAGGGGCAAGCTATAGCAATAGGATTCATGGAAGGTTTAAACAGAAGCCAAGTTGAGTTTTAAATAGGCTAAGGTGAGGGTAATGGAGGCAACAATCAATCAAAAAGGAAACAACAGGAGGATTAGGCAACTTACCCGGGAAAAACGCGCTCCAGTTGGCTTGTCAGAGGCGTTTTATTTCTCTGTCACGCAGGTCGAATGCGACCTATGCAACCCTTCTATATATAAAGGGGTTGCACATGTGGAAACTAAATGAGGGTCGCACGGTCGCAAATGAGTTGAGTTGATGAGATATGTGACCTCGCGACTTTGCGACCTTGCAACCTGGGGGGGTTGCGGGGTCACAGAATTTCAAGGTCGCAATTGTTTGGTTTCAAGATGATATGCGACCTTGCGACTTTGCGACCTTGCAACCTGGGGGGGTTGCGGGGTCACAGAATTTCAAGGTCGCAATTGTTTGGTTTCAAGATGATATGCGACCTTGCGACTTCGCGACCTAAGGGGTCGCAAGGTCGCAGGGTCGAAAATTAGGTGAGCTGACCAATTATGCGACTTAGCGACTTGAGATTTTGAAAGAGTGAACTTAGGCTTGACTCTATTTTTCAAAAGGTTAGGGGCTCAAAAATTAAAAAGGGGAAAAATTTTGGAGGGTGTTGTAGTGGCTACAACAGATGGAAAGGGTCGAGAGAGTTAACAACGGAGTAGGAGACATTGGTTGCAGGATCAAGGGGGAAGGAGGCGGGATAGGCACCTCCTAGAGGAGGATCCAAAGGGTCCATGGGAGGAGGGAAAATGACATAAGAGAGCTAGGTTTTTTAGGAGGTGGGAGTGAGAGCTCAAATCCACGTTTCCCTTGTATAAATTTTTTTATTTTTAATGTTATTTGATTGGAAGACATTATGATTGCTATTTGATATCTCTATATGTGAAATCCCGCTCAAGATGGCTTAGGTTTTGACTGTACATAAATCCCATGGCTTAACAATATCCAAGGCAACCATTGCCATTAGAAAGGTTGGATGATAAAATTTAACATTCACAATTGTATCACACGTCACATGAATCATTAGTAGGTTTACACATCTCACTTTTGTTCTCTTTTGAACATTATGTAAAAATGCAATATAGTGCATTCGTTACAGTGAGAAAGAATTTTCTTAGATGCTTCATTAATATAACACTTTTTAACTTTTGTAGGATCAATAAGCTTCTTCCAAACACAATATTTTACCCAAACATTCCATTCATAGATATAATTTATAATTATGTGCTATAGTTTTATAAGTCTTTACCCTCCATATATCATAGATTCCCCTTGTTCCCTATAATACTATTGCTACTCTCCAATTATAACTTTTTTCTTAATATATATACAACGTGTCTTTATTGAGCCATATATCATGAAGTCCTCTTATTCCTTATAATATTATTACTACTATCCAATTATAACCTACTTCTCAATATATTTAGAGCACATTTTAATATTGTGAGTCTCCACTTATAATTAATATTTCAATATATTTACAACACATATTTTTATAACATGTTTTATTAATCATTATCTTTCCAAAAAAAATTGTTCCACTACCATATAAACATAAATTATCTCCATCAAATCTCTCTTCTCTATTTTCTCTTACTTTTTCTCGTTGTATATAATTTCTCCTTTTTTAATTAACAATATTTTTATACATACCGCCCTTTCATCATTTTCACATTTCCATTGACCATTTAATTATATATATATAAAGGGTTTCATACACGTGAAATGGCATTGGGAGCATACCATCGACCTCATCTAGTTTGCCTAAAAAAGGGATGTCGGTGTCTTTAGTTGAGGTGGACTAGCATTGCTAAGGTAACGATAAAATCTGGTTAGATTGTCTTCATATTATAATAAAGATTGGGATTATTTAATGGGTCAATTTGCCTTTTTATAAAGGTATCGATATCATATCAAACTTAATATCACAATTCAAGGTATGGACTTGATATTTAAAATAATAATTTGATATTTTATTTATTTTATAAGATTTTATTTTGATATTATTAATTTGCGGATTTGATCTCATGACCCAATCTTTTTAACATTTAAACAACTTTATTAAACTATTTGAAAAACGAATATTTTAATAAAATGATTGAAATGATTATAGATTTGATTCCATGATTGTGAGATATGCATGTGTTAGAAAACATTTTTTTGCTTTTCCTAACGTTAAGTTAAAGCTATCAATAAGACATACATGTGATTGATTTTTTTTTTATTTTTTATTTTTTATTTTTTATTTTTTTATATAAGATAAAGCTATTTTTTCCCTTTATATAAGTATAATTAAATTTAAATTAATTAATTGAAGAGAATAATTATATAAAGAATTATTATTATTATTATTATGTGGTTTATAGTTTTTGGATATCAATGATCATTAAGTCCACGGAATATTTGTAATAAGCAAATTTATTTGAAAGGATTACTTTCTACTAGATCAACCCCAAGAGTGTCAAGAGAATTTAACCTGTGACTTCTGAGTAGAAAATGTGCTTTAACGATGGGGACTTGACCAACTAAGCTAACCTTTGGGGCTATGTAATTTTTTTTGTATGTTATTCACGGAACACAGAGCATTAGGGGAATTTTGAGGTCTAAAATGGGCCTCCTAAGAAAAATTTACAATCAAAATTCATTTTATGAGAACCAATCACATTTTAGGGGATGACATCATCCCTAATGGTTGAGGTGGCATTGCTTGAGTTAAAAGTACTTACTTGTCACATTCTCAATAGTGGATAAAAACTCATGGTTAACCATGGTAGTGCTCTAAGTACTTTTAAAGTCAAAGTAAAGTACTCATAATAAATGTCATTTCAGATTTTTTGAATAAAATTCATACATAAAAAAATATATTACATTTATTATATTATTTTCATGGTTAAACATGGTAGTGCTCTAAGTACTTTTAAAGTCAAAGTAAAGTACTCATAATAAATATCATTTCACATTTTTTTGAATAAAATTCATACATAAAATAATATATTATTTTTATATAGTATATTAATTACATGTTATTTTACAATTTAAATAATATAAATTTTAATTAATAACATATTACATAATTAATAATTAATAATTTAGGAATTTATATTTATATTTTATTTTAAGTTATTTAAGTAGAAAGGACAAATGCATTAGTTGTTAAATGATAATGACTTTTTCTTGAAAAAGTCATTCTTATTTATAGTCACATCAATACAATTTTTTTATTAATTTATTCATGGTTACATTGATTGTGGTGCAAAAAGTGAATTGGAAATTTATAAATATTATTTTATTGATTTAGCTATTATTTTATTATTTCAAGAAACCTTCCTTTTATAGTTATGATGATCACTGACCTTTATGTCCATAGAATATTTGTATTAAGCAGATCCACCCGAAGCGATCACTTGTTGTCAGCTCAACTACAAAGCCTGGCCTTGAAGATGTCGAGAGAATTGAATCAATGGCCTCTTAATAGAAAATGTATTTTAACGTCAGAGACTCAACCAATTGAACTAACCCTCAAGGCTAAATGTAAATAATTATATAAACTTAACTCTTAATTATATTTTATAACTTTATTATTATTATTATCCAATTTTAAGGTCACAGCTAAGCCAAACACTAAATTGGTGTATGAGACCCCCTTATTTGTGGGACAGGGACCCACCTCTATGCAATGATTTGACTATTAAGTCTACGAAGGCATACATAATCTATCCCCATTTGGTTTTGAACTTGTGACCTCTTAGGAGGAAACACATGCTCTTAACCATTAGACCCACTCAAGTTGTATATAACTTTATAACTTTATAATAAAATTATTAATTTTATTTAAAATAATTTGATCATAATTAATGTCATTTGGAGTTATCCTGCGTGGTTGGGAGGAAGGAATCAAATCCTTCCCACCCAAATTCAATTCCCATGACTGACATGGGGATAGGAGAAAGGGGAAAGAGAAGGGAGATAAAGAAAAGAGAGAGGAGATAAAAGAAAAGAACGAGAAAAAAAAATGTTGACAATAGTGACAATATATGTATATTCCTAATATGAAATATAATTGTACTTGTGAAAAAAATGAAAAAAGTTGATATTAATTAAATTTTTTGTAATTAAATAATTTTTTGTAAAATAATTTTTCAAAAAATATATATTTTAATTGTGGATTTATCATTATCTTTTTTAATATATATATAGAAAAGAGTTGATATTAATTAAACTTTTGTAATTAAATATTTTTTTTTAAATAAATTTTAAAAAAATAAATTTTAATTGTGGATATATATATATATATATATATATAATTTATGTTAGTAGACTTATATAATAATGTCAACACAAATTTTCTTAAAAGACTTTTCATGGTAGATACAAAATTACGATAGATTTAAAGTGGTTTTTAATTTACATAAATATTTTCTATTAAATACATAAGGAATTACAACCCCTACCCCCACAGCCTCCCCCAACTCACATACATATATAAGAATATACCAACATAAATCGGATCGATTTTAACTTGAGATCTACCAAGCGTTGAGAGGGATTGAATCTCTCAAGATGCAAGCCCTTTTTTGAGTGAAAAACACGTGGAAATGTTTACACATTGATACATTTGATCCCTCTCAATGCTAAGTACATATAGAGTTAAGATGAATCTATGCTAGTTCTTAATAATATTATTTATATTTATTTCCAAAATCGGGTGAGGAGCGATGGGATAGGGGCAACGCCACCTTGCATAATTAGTGTAACACCTGGATTTGAGTTGTTATGTTATTTTAATTGATAACTTTAAACTTGTTTAAGTTAAACTGGCTTAATGAGTATATTAAGAAAATCTTTGAAAAAAAGTCTAATTTATATATTTTTTATAAAGATTAAATTATGGAGTGGTCTCCATAAACTGATGGTTAAGTGTCCAAGTCACCCTAATTAGTTAGGTGGGTTTGCAATGGTCCCAAGAAGAAGCGTATCCAAGATCAAGGTACTCGCATTTCAGGCCAGCCAAAATGTGGAAAACAAGATTTCTGTCTCGGTGGGCTAGGCTTAGCTGTAAAAGTGGATAGGTAGGAAAGAGAGAGTCAAGAACTAACTAGCCCATGATACTCTTCATTAATTAGAACCAACAACATTATAGGAAGATCCCTACTTGTTCTTGCTAGAGTGGCGAAATTAAAATCTATTACCTGACAGGTAACTTTCCTCTGGGAATAAAAAGAAAACCCTGATGAGGAAAAGAGGTTATGTGCAAAAAAGTAAAAAAATAAACAGGATAGCTGAAGGGTGGGAGTATCCAGAGCTGGTTGGAGCCAGTGGAACTCTGTTAAAAACTTGATATGGAAGAAGAGACTGGACGACAGTCTTGAGGTCTCTCTCTCCAGAGTAAACTGCTAAGCAATCCCAATTTGATGAGGAGCACAGGGGGAGCAGAGGACGTAATAGCCTCTCTCATGGTTGGGAGGAAACCATCAGCTCTATTTGTTGAAGTAGGTACTATGAACCTAGAAATAATTAGTATAAAGTATTCTTCTTTTTATTTTTGAAAATATTTACTGTGATAAGGTATATGTATATTGTGAATGGGAATGCGCTAACTATGAGAATTTAATTAGTAGCACAATAAACTGTAGAAATAAAATTACTATAGATTTTATGTTAAATTCCATTCTTATAACTGTAAGAGGACAGTTCAGTAAATTATCCTAAAAATTTGGAATGAGGGTAAAATTCTGACAGAGCAGTTAGTTCCATCTGGAGTAAAGGAGAATACCCAAGACAGAATAGTTTGCTTGTGAAGGAATAAACTGTACACAGACTGAGGGTTTGGGGAAGAACCCTCTTTTAAATAGATGGCCTGGATACCTAGGGGTTATTGAAATATACAGGTAATAAATTACTGTAAACAAACAGGAAAGAACTTAGCATGTTTAACCTCACTGTGTGAAACACATTACAACTACAGTAAATGAATTAAAACTATGTAAAAGATTAAATTGTGTATAGAAAAATTTTGTTATCATATTATGAAAGAAACAAAAATATGGAATAGTAGGTTATGGACATGTCCACTGAAAATAATAATATTTTTACAAGCTATTTTAACAACAAATATCATGAGATAGTAGAACAAATAGCCAGAGTAAATTCAACAAGAATAATTATGCCATAAAATTCTAAGGAAATATGAGAGATAACTAATCTTTGCCTTTGTAAGGGTAAACTTGATTCATATAGCATAAAATAGCGAAACATACATCAACATAGTTGCATGCATGGCAGAGAGCCTACTCTGGCTTAATTAATACAATTCTTTGAAATTTTTTATAAAGAGATTAATAATAAGTTAAGTCTTAAAGAAAAGACCCATGATAAATTAAGTACTTTACAGAGAGCCGAGCCCAAAAATTGGAAAAGACAGTAATAAAGAAATAGTAAGCAAAAAACGACCTTCCAAATATCAGAATGGGATTAACCTCCATTTCTGTGGGCGTTTCGCAAAGACCTCGAAATCAATTAAGTAAAAACCCCCTCGCCGAGAGCCTCAAGGAAATCAGAGGAGTAACAAAAGAATGATAAACTCTTAATAGAACTCATTATGTAAACTAAGAACAATCTCTGTAAAAGTTGTGAAAAACTCGATAAGAGCTAGTGGAGGAGAGTGGGTACCTGTAGCCAACATTGAGGAATTTGTGTAAGGCAAGGTTGTAACCAAAAACTGTCGATAAAGGAAGTAGGGGGCGGGAGGGGGGGGGGGGGGGGGGGTGTGGGCGAAACCTCAATTGCATGAAACAATAACCAAACATTAGAATTCTCGAATAAGATCAATCAATATGAAAATTACCGAGAGGGAAGAAAGAAAAAATGGGCTTTATAAACATGCCTCTAGTAAGAGCCTTACCTCATTTACATGGCCACGAAAAGCCTGTCTAACCCAAATAAAGCACGGGCTCATCAAAAACACATTTACAAGAATAGTAAAGTAAAATTAGTGCCATAAACATTTCTACTAGAAAGAATATTTACCTGAACACGGAATCGTGGTATTCGAGCGAGCATCTTCAACTTAAACAAGACCTCAGACAGAGAACAAAGTTTCATCACGATGACGGGACGAGCTCGCAGACAAACCGAGCTTCGAAACTAGAAGTGAAAACGAAAGAAAAACCCTTAGTTATGTGGAGAAGGCACAACTGTGTGAAGCCACAAGATAGAGCATAAATAATGATATTATAGTGCATACAGGTAAGGACGGGAGGATAGATACCTCATTGCATCACAAAACAGTTGGAGGAATGGTCATGGTGGTGGGAGTTATAGAGTTGGCAGAGGAGCGACACAAATGAGATGGTTATGGTTTGAGATTGGCAGGGATACACCCTAACCACCTCCAAACCATCCTTGACCATTGATCAATTCAAATGATCCAAGGGCTGAGTAATGTCCATTTGTCAAAACCATAATTAAATCATTAAACCCTTATTAAATTGAATCAACAGCTATACCTCGCAGATCTCATTCCGGTGACATTGAGGTGGCCGGTTGGCAGGCTATTTATTAAATAGATCAGTGCAGATGAAACTGTGAATCAATTCCAAAGTACTATAATACGTTACCACATTATATATCTATATATATATATATATATATAGATATATATATACAATTTCAATGCATAGTCCCATGCATAGATCATGGTGGATTGATATGGTTGACAGCTGATATAACATGGGTATACCATATATTTATTTACGTGTGGAAAATGTTCTTATTATAATGTATCACACTATATATATAAATAGGTGTTGTGAATTCGTACCTATGGCATAGCCAAGGGGTTAGAGAAATACAATGACACTTAATTATATCTATATAACATGTTTAAAATAAGTTAATAATTCTATTGCATACATAGATATGATTTGGAATGGTTCAACTAATAAGTTAGAATGATAGTTAGGATATAAAAGATTTTTTTTTTTATTGTGGTGTAAATATTTTTCTAACGTTTGACGAGTAGACGTTATAGGTGGTATCAGATTAGCGTTCACATGCTGGGACCCAGTTGGGTCACCTAAATAACAATTTGATGTGTAAATTGTGCACATAAATAGGAAGAAGAAATTGATAGAGTAAAATGAGGAGAGGTTCGATACATCAGACTCCTAGGAGTACATGGGAAGCACCTCCCTAGAATAACCCATAAATAAATCCAGAAATGTGGGTGCAGGTGAGTGTGGACCATCATCAACAAACCAACAGACTACTTGAAGAAAAAAAATGACAAACCGGTAGATTACTGAGTATTGTACAACAATTAAAAGAGGAGATGGTTCAGGTGAGAAGTGACAATGAGAAATTGATGCAAGAACAGGGAAGAATCCTCAAAAGTCTTTTTGATAAACAAAATCAAGGAACAACTCAACCTAGCCCTGAAGGAAACACTCGGGAAGAAGGTGAACAAAAACAAAAAACTAATGATAAGCCAGAAAGTAACCACACCCAACAGAGTAATAAGAACCAAAATTATGATGAAGCCAAGTTAGGAAATGCATCTGATCAATAGGAAATGAAGAAACAAAAAGTGGAATTGCAGGGTGAATTCCGAAAAATCAAACTGCCTACATTCGACGGAGAGGAAGAAGAGGTAGCGAAGGCATGGATAATTGACATGAATAAATACTATCATGTCTATGAATATGATAGTAAACTAAAAGCTTGCCTGGCCACCTATCAGCTAAGGGAAAAAGCCACATTATGGTGGGAGGAAGTAAAAAATGTACGAGGAATCGAAGACCAGAATGTGACATGGGATGAATTCTAGTAGTATTTTAAGGATAAATATTTAAATGAGCGTTTTTATGATGAAAATTCTTGAGAATTTCAGGATTTGAGATTGGGACAATTAACAATGGATAAATTCATTACAAAATTCACTTCCCTATTAAGATATGTACCATACCTGAAAGATGAAAAAGCAAAACTACAACGATTTATGAGTAGTTTACCTGCTCATATGAAGCAAAGAATCAAGCTTGTAAATATAAGAACCATGGACAGAGCAATACGGAAGGCACGTATGTGCTACCAACAGTCCAAGGTAAAAGGAGAAGCTGGAAGAAATTGGCCGCCAAAGAAGGTACAAAAAAATAATTCCAATTTCAGAAGCAATAGATTTGGAAATTATAAAAATCCTACCAGAAATCCAGCAAATAGACAACATGGAAGAAATAAACAAAAGTCTAGGCTTTACCGTAATCACCACCAGATCACCACACCCTAAACAAGCATGGATGCCTCCAGATTTATCCCCCTACACCATGAAGAATTTTCCTACCTCCTAGTCTCTAGGATTTACTGTATATCTCGCCATTCATCAGTCAAGGATTCTTAGACCTAATCGAGGGCACACACCTCTAGGATTTATCGTATATCCCGCCATTCGTCAGTGGAGGATTCCTAGGCCTACCGAGGTACACAAAATATGTCTTTACCACAATCCCACCTTCTCCGGTATAAGGATTCCTATGCCTTGTGTTATTTCTTTTAGAGCCCACCCCACTAAATTTTGAAACCATCCGGAAATACAACTTAACTAAGTAAAGGAGAACCCATCACATCATGGATATCCAGAAATGGCAAGGCAAGGATGAAGATCACTGTCACACCTGAAAAAATCCCATGCCAATGATAGCAAGAGAACCAAATGCACACATGCATGTACCATGCATGCCAATTCTAGCAAAGAAATCACACATGCAAATCAATATCTACAAGTAATCCCATTGTAGCTGCTTGATACTGCTCTTCCTTGCTTGATCGTTGCTTCCATTTTCTTCTAAGTCCTTGCTTTGCTTTCCTTGATCCAATGCTAGATTGTTCCAAGAATGCTCTAAGTTTCTAAGTGTGTGTGTGAGAGAGAGAGAGCTCCAAAACTGATCTGACAAAAATGTACCAACTAATCCTCAGAAGGCTTTTTATTAATGAGGCCTCTATTTTCTTCATTTTCCATTATTTTCCTTCATTTTTCTCCTCACATAGAACCCATAAACTTTCACCTTCCTTTTCTCCTAATTTCCATTATTTTCACAAACAAATGTCAATTAATGCCTCATGCCTTTCCAAAGCATTTTCCATTTTGTTTGTTAATTTCCTTAGCCATAATAAACCAAATGAACACCCACACAAGGATGTTTTTCCCAACATTCAACTTGGAATATGTGTCCCATGATCTTGGTTACTACTTTGCCTTTATAACTTTATTTACATGAAATTTTGACTATGGCTGTTACAACCCTGATCATTGTATCTTTTTTAATGGTTTAATTGAAATTGGCTTAAAATACACTTATATTGTATATAAAGTCTTTCGATGATAATCAAATCTGAGTATATTTTGTCGACATGTTTCGAACAAGCCAGTGTGGCTAATCATCAGGACAAGATGAGAAATACGATCTATGAATCAATTTAAATAGATAAAGAGACGCTCCAACTAACCATTGTAAATAATGGCTAGTTTGACTAACATAAAGAAAATAAGAAATTCAATTAATTTAAAAAACGAATTAGTTAATAGTTGTGTATAATTTTAATATATTATGATTATTATTATTATTTATTTATTCATTTATTTATTTTTATGTTATTAATATACTTAATTTTCTTATTTAATAAGTAATTTTAATATGTAAAATCCTAATTTAATAGTTATTGTAGTTTATAATAATAATAATAATAATTAATAATTTTAATATATTATTATTATTATTACTATTACTATTATTGATATTTATTTATTTTATTTATTTTTTAATTTTTTTATCTAACAAGCATATCTATAAATATTATAATAAAAAAATAAAAATAAAAATAAAAATTGACATAATTTAATTTTAATCTAAATAAAAACATAAAAGGAGAAAGAGAGCACAAGTAAGAAGACCCAAGGGAAGAGAAAGGGTTGGGGGTAGAAATTTAATAGGAGGAGCACAGACAAGAGGGAAAAACATGGTAGGAAGAAAAAACATCAACTAAGAGAGAAGGGCAGGAATCTAGCACCTGCTAACACTTGACTCATCATCCCTATTAAGGTTAACAGGTCTCTTTTCAATTTTTAAGGCTTCGCTCAACTTATGGTGGTGGAAATGGTCAATCCTCGCGATCACATTAGCATCTTCAAGGCAAATGTGATGTTTTGAGTGAAAACGCGAAGTTGGGAAACACTTTTTGGCATGAGATAGAATTCGGGAGAAATTTTTAACTTCTCGGCCGAGAAAAAAAGTCAACTAAATTTTTCAGCCGAGAGTTTTCAAAACTCTCGTCCGAGAGATTTAAATATTTCGGTATTTTCTCGGACGAGAGTTTTGAAAACTCTCGGCCGAGAGTTGTGGTCACAAAATTCTCGGCCGCAAACTCTCGGCCGAGAGTTTTTAAAACTCTCGGCCGAGAGTTTTTAAAACTTTCGGCCGAGAGTTTTATTGCGCAAACTCTCGGCCGAGAGTTTTTAAAACTTTCGGCCGAGAGTTTTCCCGCGTTAAATTGGTTTAAATTTCTCGGTCGAGAGTTTTAAAAATTTCTCGGCCGAGAGTTTCTAGTCAACGAAAAACTCAGAAAACTCTGCAGTTTTGAGAAACCTGCAACTTTGGAGGGACATAACACCTACAAAAACAAAATGTTATATGTCGGACCAAGTACCATTAGATTCGTCTCTAAATCTAGTTTTTGATGATGTGAGATTTATGAGTTTCATTAAAAAAATCAATTTTTTATTAATTTTTTACTAAACTGTGTCATTGTGGAATTTTATTGTTCGAAAAATTGCACTGAATGAAAATTCAATAACTTTCGAATGAAGACACCAAAAAATTCAAAAAAATCATAGTGCACTTCCTCTCCCTGTCTACTTCAAAAGGGTACTCTCATTTTTCTTATTGACGATCACATTGAAAAGAAAATCAAAGGATAATAAAATGTACTGAAACATCACTGTTTTTTTGTCTTTGTCCATTTCAAAAAATAATAAAAAATAGTGATTTGATCCGAAAATTACCAAAAAATAGTCTGTGCACTAGTGCAATATATGTAGATTATGATGCTATGGTTTTTTTCCAAAAAATGAATAACCTTCCCTAAAAAAAGTTAAGGATAATAAAGTCACTATTTATGTTTGCCTAAAAATTTCAAGTATATGCAGTTAGTAAACAACAAATCTACCCCCTCTATATGTCAATATTTAAAAAAAAAAAAAATATCGGTATGGAGGTAAGACAATTCTCTACAATTCTTGTTTTTATGTCAAAGCATAATTTGCGATAAAAATATGAGTTTAGTGGAGTTGAAGTTGAAAAACATAGAAAATTACAATTTTCAATGTCAAAAAAGGGCAAAAAGTGTTTCCCAACTTCACATTTTCACAATGCTTAAGGTCAATGATGTGTTCAAGAATTCTTTGATTAATGGAACGACCAGTTTCACTGATGTAAGGCACCGCACAAAGGCATGGAATCAAGTAAACACCCTTACCATCCTTAGGGAAAATTGGGTCCTTAACCGATCTAAGCGAACTCCAAATGGTGCAGAGGGGCTTGAAGGTCGAGGAAATATTATGTCTCCTAAAAACCCTTTATTTATTTATTTATATTATTAATTAATTATTATTATTATATTCTTGATAGATAAAAAAAAATTTATTAATTAAATAAATAAATATTAATAATAACAATAATAATAATAATATTTTAAAATTATTAATTATATTATTATCATTATTTATTTTTTAAATTACAATAACTATTAAATTAGGATTTTGCATATTAAAATTACTTATTAAATAAGAAAATTAGTTATATTGATTAATTCATTTTCAAATATAAAAATAAATAATAATAATAATAATAATAATAATAATATATTAAAATTATACATAATTATTAACTAATTAGTTTTTTAAATTAATTGAATTTATTATTTTATTTATGTTAGTCAAACTAGCTGTTATTTACAAGGAACGACTAGTTTGAGTGTCCTCTTATCTATTTAAACTGGTTAGTAGATCAGATTTCTCATCTTGTCTTGATGATGAATCACACTGGCTGGTTCGAATTGTCCTGATAATGAACCACACTGGCTAGTTCGAAAAGCGTTGGCAAAATATAATTACATGTATTATCACTGAAAGACTTTATATACAGTTTATAGATCAAGAAGAAAAATTGCTAATATATTTATATTTATATAAGTTTCACGTATCTCTATATAGAAATATTATTATTTTTAATTTTATTAAATTCTAATAATACATATAATTACATATATAAGTTTGAAATATATATATATATATATATATATATATATATATATATATATATATATGTTTATTTTAAGTATGAATTTTTTATATGTTTATTAATTAAATTTAAATATGAAGCTAAATATAACTTATATTATTTTAATTTATATGATCAAATGATTTTTAATACATAGTTAATCTATATATATTTACTAAATTTATCTCACAACGATATACATATATTTATTTTTAATTATATGTTTATTAATTAAATTTATTATTATTTTTTTATATGTTTATTAATTAATGTTTTGAAATTTTATGAATATGAATTATTATTGTTTAAATTTATTTTAATGTGAAATACATAGTATAAATATTTAAATTTTATTAATATAAAAAAAAATTACAATATAATTGAATTGAATGGTTTTATTATTTTTTAATTGAGCGAATATTTCATTTTATTATTATTTTATAATAACAACCATTTTATGAATGTTACAACATCTCCTCAATAATGAGTTGTAAAGTGCTTTTAAACACAATGATGTTGAAATATTCTAGTTAATATGGACTGTTAGCCATCTATAATTTCTGTTATACTTAATGATGGCTATAATTAGTTTGTAGCCTTCAAGAAACAATTTCAAGCTAATATGTTAGTTCTTGAAGCCTGGTTGTTCTCTCTGTTCAAAGAAACCTACCTTCATTGATGTTTTCACTTCAAAATCTTCAAAGAAGCCCTGCTGATTCAAAAATACTGTTTCAAGCCTCCATTTCCACCATTTCTCCTTTTTCCCCTCTATGACCTTCATTTACCCTTCATTCCCTCAAAATCCCCTTAAAGCCTTTTAAATTCCCCCTTTTAAGGTTTTAAACCCCTTTATTTACTCTATCGAAACTCTTGAAAATGATCAAAAAACCTTTATTTTGGTCTTAAAACACCTTTTTAGATTTTAGGGCTTAAGCGCCTTTTGGCTTAGGCCCTAGCCCCTTTTCCTCCATGTGACCCAGGCCTGTGACTACCTGCGGCCATCGGCAAAAGTCTTAGCCCATAACCTGCCGATGGTTCTCCGTCGATTGATTCCTAACCATCGATCTCTCCCAGATCGGACGGACATTGCACTTTGCCTTCCCCCATCGGCCATCGCACTTCACTTTTTCCCATTCCCATTCCCCTTCGCTTCCATTTCACCACCGATATGTGCTCCACCAATTAAATCTTGGCCGTTGATCCTCCAACGATCCAACGGCCAGTGGGGTCCCTCCCTGTTCTCCCCCTCCATCCACCACTTCCCTCCTACTTCTTCCCTGATTTAATCATGACTGTTGATCCTCACGATTCAACGACTCCCACATCCCCTCACCATTCAAACCCGCCAATGGCACCTCCACTACACGACAAATTTGCTGACACATTCGTCAGGCCCCACCACCCATTCGATCGCACAAATTTTTCCCGTTGCGATAAACCTTCACCGTGGATATAGACCCCCCAGATCCGACGGTTGTCGTTCATCTTCATGCCCAATATCACCAAAGCTTCCCAGCACGCAACTCCAATGCGAAATAAGTGGTTTCAGTGGGACACTCATCACCCTCCGAACCATATTGTGTTCATTCACGCCAATACCACTTACCACCTACCCCACATGTGAACACCACCTCTGGTATTCCCGAAACCGCCTTTCGTTTCCGCGCCATTTGTTTAAAAATTCAAACCTGCTCCTTAGGGTTCTAACCATGGAGTTTCCTCCCACATGTTCCCTTGCCTCTATATAACTCCTCCGCCCTCGCCATGGCCTCTGTTAGCAGTTTAATACAAAGCACAAGTTTTATAATTATTGTTTTGTTTATTGCAGGTTTGATGGCTACCAGCCAATTCTCAGATCCTCCCACATTCATTGTTAGTAACAAAGAGCCAAGGATGACGATCCAGAGGCCAAAACAATGAAGAAACGGGAGACTCAGGGTTTTTGATTTAATGATTAAACCAATGCCTCATGATCATTGGTTAAATTAATGAAACCCTCCAGCTTTGAATGAAGACACTTGTGCATTGAAGATCAAAGGAAGAAAAATGGAGATTAAAGGATTAAATGAAGTTTAAAGGTTAAACACACAGTTAAAAGACAAACGAAAAGGGTTTAGAGAAAGTCGTAAAGTATTAAAGGCAGCATGATGAATTATGAACGCTAAAAGTAGAATCAAGCCTTAAAGCATAGTTTAATGATTAAGTTAAGGAAAGTTAGGCTAAAAAGCCTAGAATGCATCAACAAAGAGCAGTTATTTCTTCATAATATCTAGCTGACACTTTGACCCACTTTCTACCTACAAAGAATAAACAAACAATTTTTCTACACTAAAGAATATATTAAAAATGTCAGGGCAGTTATTGTAAAGATAAGGATAGGCCTTGAAAGTCAATATTTTCTCCTATCTTTCTATCAAAAGTTAATACAGAGTTATTGGCACAAAGAAGTAGTTGAACATCTTCCTACCTTATGCCTTGCATGGTTTTCAAGGTTAGGAATGCATTTACTTTATAGTTAATGACTCTCAAACCCTAGATAAGTTCCACCTCCTCATTTGCAGCATAAATACTGCATTGGAACTCATTGTAAACATTGGATTTTGATGACTGATGCTGGAATAATACATAGTCCTTTGAAGCTCTTGAAGAGAAATTGATGTCTTGGAACTCATGCATGATCTGATTTGCTTTTTGATGGAGAAGGATTTTTTGTAGGATCCATAGGCTTGGTTGATGGTGAAGTTTTATTTTGTTTATGTTTTCTAGTTTTCCATTATGTTTTCCATCTTGCTATGTTGCAGTAGGACAAAGAATTTAGATTAATAAATGTTTTCTAATGGCACCTTAAATCTTTTTTTCCTTCAATGCCTTAATGTTTTCTTCTGCTAAGATACATTAGGGAAATCATTTCTTTCTCTCTAACAAGTTCTTAGCTCGTCCATTTCTTGAATAATTTAGATCAGTTAGCATCAATTATGATTTATGGTTAGCCCTGCATAGTATTGCCACTGAAATATTCTGTTCTTGGAATCATCTCTTTAAAGCAGCTTTGTTTAGGTTTTTCAAAGAAGTCTGTTTAAAATTATGCTCTTTTCCTTTACTTAGCTAAAATTGTTTTAAGGAAACCTTATAGCTGTAACTTTGGATGTTATAGTTTTCTCTCCTTCTATGGTTATAGTTCTTGTGTATCTTAAATGTTTTTCTGCTCTAGTTGATAAAAGCTCTGAAAGTTGGATAAGTTTCTTACCTTTCTATGTTTTTATCTGAATGTTTGTCTTGATTAATTATCTGTTTTCAGTCTGAAATGAAATGGATTAGGTTCTTCTTATGCCTTTGGTTCTCTTTCTATTCTTATCAATTTTCTAACTCCCTTAGTTTACAAGTATATAAAGGATTCGGTTTCAGCCCTTTGTTAGTTTGTTGTTCTCAATATTTATGTCCATTTCATAAATCCTTCATAACCTTAAAAGATCCACCAACCAAGTAAACTTTCCCTGCAAATGCTCTTAACACCATTGACGAACTTATCTGGACCTTGTTAGACTCCATTGCCTAATGACTTAACAATATTCCATGTTTCCTATCTAAAATCTATCAAAGTATCATACCCAACCAAAAAACAATCAAAATACCTTGCACTTAACTTCTAGCCTAAAATCAACCCTAATCAGTAAACAAGTTCACATCTTTGCACCTACTAGAGAGATCCCTCTTCGAATCCAAGAAGGCTAGGTCCTTGGATTCCAAAGCTTGGTTTGATGTTACCCTTGTCAATTTGTATCTCAATCAATATCTCAAATTACGGGGAGCTAACATAATGGTGATCATGGTGGGACTGAGTTCATAGTAGCCTGACAAACTCTTATAGACTCATGTATATCCCTAGTTTGACTTAAAAACCAACCCATAGCCAGAGTAGAAACTAATTACTTCATCATCCTAGCAAGATAATGACTTAGTTAGGGGATACTCATTAACCTTAAGGCTGCATGAAGAAACTAAAAACCCAAAAGTACTCCCTAGATTGATTTTTTATCAAGAATTTGGTGGTGGACCATTGTATACATATCTTCAAAATTTCAAAAAAAAATCCACCTGGCGACTCCACTAGCCTCTAGTAGGCCTTCCTCATCCCATTAGTCCCATAGGTTGTTCTAGGATTGTGTCAAATCAGTCCAAAACTATTTTTAAGGCCTAGTTATACCTTGTGGGAATAAAAAGATATGGCTTCACGAAGGATCTATACCAGATCACACTCGGACCCAAATCCTCCTACTGTAGCTGATAACCCAAAAAATATTTTGTGGCAAAATCCTAAAGCTAGAAACTCACCCACTGTTAGGACCATCCATAGAGCAAGTTCTGCACTGTAACACCTTACAGTTTCACAAGATCCTCAGTTTGATTGGCACCATACCAAGAACCTATTAAGGACCAAGTCACAAAGTAGGGTTGACCAAGCTGACTTTGAGCCCATAGATTTGTAGCAAAGCTCCAGTAGAGAAGCTTCTCCTTCCACTCCACCTTATTTTTAGCTTCTACATTACTTCAGCCCTTTTCATCTCAAATCTACTTAGAATCAGTCTTTCGGTCCAAGTACCTTAGCTACACCCATCCATACCACCAGTGTGCAAACCACCTCACTCCATCCTCCTCCACCTCTCACAAATCCTCCCCTTGTAAATCAGCCTTTGTTTCCTTTCCCTCCCATCATGGCAACCTAATATGCTCCATTGGCTCTACAACAACCACTATTACCTTTTCCAAATGACTATCAGTCCAAAATCCCTCACTTCTTAGGGACTGAATCCATCACTGCTAAAAAACATGTAGATAGAATTAATGATGCTTTTGACTATATGGATATAGAAGAAGAAACCATAAAAATGAGGATTTTTGCTTAGAGCCTAGGGGGAGAACCCAAGAAATGGTTTAAAGAATTACCTCCCAACAGCATTCATGATCTCCCTACTCTATACCCAACTTTTGTGAACAAATGAGAAATGAAGAAGAACCCCCTCCAAATTTTGTCTGAGTATAGCAATATTAAGAGAAATCCGGGAGAAAGTGTTCATGACTACTCCACTAGGTTTAACAGTGTTTACAATGCTCTCCCACCTCACATAAAACCTCCACAAGGCTTGGCCTTGGTGAAATATCCCGAAGGCTTTGATGTTGATATGGCCTATCAACTAAGGGAGAGAGATTACCTAGCTCTAGAAGACATGAAAAAGGGGGTTATGAGTGTAGAGGCCAATTTGATAGAGAAAAGGGCTAGGGTAAGATTAGAAAAAAGGGTGACTTATAGAGATGACACAACACCTGCACCCTCCTCTTCTGACACCAAACTTGACTCCATAGTTAGGACAATGGACAGGATGATGGAAAAATTCAGTTTGAATGAGAGAACACCTCCTAGGGAAAATCAAGCCAATCTTCAAAACAGGAATAGAAATCAAAATTTTAGAAGAGAACCTCCTCCAGTTAGACAAAGAGAGAGTGACCAATAAATCAGACCCCCTTTCCAAGACAACTATGTAGATGAAGAAGAAAGAGAGCCTGAGGAATTGGAAGAAGACCATGTAAATGTCATAGGTTCGGATGATGAGGATAACACATTCCTCACTGAAGAAGAACAAAGGATGTTTTCCTCAAAACCACATGACAAATCATATGAAGATTCTGAAGACTATAGATTAGGATTTGAGAATGCCATAATGGAAGTCCATAGGCAGTATGACCTTAGGAGCAAAAAGAGTCAAGATATTCCTAAAACCAATTAGCCAAACACTATTGTTAGAAAAACCTCTGAACCTATCCCTATAAAGACATCAAAAAACACAAATACTATGGCTAAGAAAACTGAACTAAACAAACCAAAGACTAGTCAACCTAACAAAGATTCAAGCTGCCCTAGTACTTCAACTATTGGCCCTGAAAATCCTGCTTTCCAAACCTTTAAATCATAATATGCAAATTAAAAATGTAGAAAATTTCATGGCTAATAAAACTGATGTAAATGCAATAAAGACACCTGCGCCTTTCAATTTTGAGGGGGAGATTGCCAAAATCAAGATCACTATACCCCTCACTGAATTGGTAACCCAAGAGGTATATAGATCCCAGATTTTCAAAGTGTTAAACACAGGCAAGGATACTAATACCTTAAACTTAATTGATGATAAACCAAAATTGTTGTTTGGTCCTGAATTAGAGGGAAGATATCAAGAAGGAGCAATCCCTCCTTTCTATGTCAGTCTAAACATACATGACAAAATTCTGCATAATGTTATGCTAGACTTTGGTGCCTCACACAATCTCATGCCAAAGGTTGTGATGGAGAGATTAGGCCTAGAAATCACAAAGCCCTACAGAGACGTGTATTCTTTTGATTCCAGTAGGGTTAAGTGTCTAGGCCTAATCAAGGATCTGTGTGTCAATCTGGCACAAATCCCCGCTAAGAGTCTAGTCATGGATATAGTTGTGGCTGACATCCCCCCAAAGTATGGCATGCTTTTATCTGGATCATGGGGGGCCAAAATCCAGGGCAACCTTCAAATTGACATGACCTATTCCACCATCCCAGTCTTCAATCAAACAAGAAAATTGTACCATGAATCCCACATGAAATACATGGCGAGTAACATAGATAGGCCAAATAACACACCAGTTTATTCCATTCACTCAGACCTCAACTCCTTCATCCTGTACAATGAAAATGACATAAGTGAACAAGTGAATGATAATGAGAGAGAACTAATTCCCTCTGAACAATCAAACCAACTCTCTAATCAAGAAAATGACTCCCAAAACACTAGTAGCCCCGAAGTACAGAACATTGACAAAACTGAAATTGACACCCTTTGGCATATGAGCTTTAATGGTTCTTATGGTAAGGCTGGATTAGGGGCTGGTGTTTGGATCCACAACACAAATGAAGGCCATTCCTATAGGTTATATTTTCAATGCACCAATAATTTTGCAGAGTATGAGGCTCTCCTTATTGGTCTATACTTACTTAAAAATCTCAAAGCCAAGAAAATCTTGATCCAAGGAGATTCTGAACTAATCATCAATAAAATTAAGGGAGAATATTCGGCCAAAAATCCTAGACTAAGGGAATATAGGAACGCTGCCCTAGACCTTCTCAAAACATTTGAGAAATATGAGCTCACTTTCATCCCTAGGGCCCAAAACTGCCTTGCAAACGAATTTTCCCAGGCTACCAACAATTTCTCTTTACCTCTTGAAAGTGATCAATGCCTCATCAAAGTTAAAAAAAGGCCTACTGTACCAGAAAATTTGAAACATTGGAAAGTGTTTGACAATGATGGGAAAATAGATGATTTTCTACAATCTAGAAATAAATTTGCAAGCGCAAAACAGAGTTTAAGAATTGAAATAAATAAATCTGCGAAAAATGAAACTCCCAAAACAGAGCTGCCCATTGAGGATGATATGAACCACCTTCAATACCCTTATGTTACAGAAATACTTGATAAAATAGATCAAAAATAACTTGAGGTTCTACAATATAAAGATGACACCTTGCCAAGAGGCCTTGCACCACTAGAGGAGCTGTTTGATTTTAATGATGTAGCTAAAAAAACCAAGATGGAATCCATTGAAACAAATGTAGAAGAGTGTAACATTGGAGGGGTAAAAGAGCCCAAGCTAATCAAGCTATTAAAAACTCTCCCACCTCACACAAAATAGAAATACATCGACCTGTTTAAAGAATTAAAAGATGTGTTTGCTTGGGGGTATGAAGACTTGAAGTCCTATGACACTGAGATCATTCAACATAAAATTCCTCTCAAGGAAAATCAGAAACCATTCAAACAAAAATTGAGAAGAATTAACCCCTTTTTGTTACCTTCAGTTGAGAAAGAGATAAAAAAGATGTATGATGCCGAAATTATAGTCCCTGTTAGATATTCAAAATGGGTGTCTAATCTTGTATCAGCTAGGAAGAAAACAGGAGAAATAAGGCTTTGTATTGAATTTAGAAACTTAAATAAAGCCTCATTAAAATACAACTATCCCTTGCCAAAAATGGATCACATACTCCAAAAAGTAGTTGGCTCACAAAGGATCTCATTACTAGATGGCTTCTCAGGTTATAACCAAGTTCTAGTTTTTCCAAGTGATCAACCCAAAACTGCTTTCACTACACCTTGGGGTACCTTCATGTATGTTAAAATGCCATTTGGTTTAATGAATGTAGGGGCTACTTTACAAAGGGCAATGGACATAGCTTTTTCAGAAGACATAGGTTACTTCATAGTCATATACCTTGATGACATCATTGTTTATTCTAAGACTGATGAAGAGCACTTAGTCCATTTGAGAAAAGTCTTTGAGAAATGTAGAAAGTATGGCCTATGCCTTAATCCTAAGAAAAAAAAATTTGGCCTTCAGGAAGGAAAAATCTTAGGTCACATCATCTCTAAGGAAGGAATCAAGATAGATCCCAAAAGGATAGAAGGCATCTTACAAATCAGCCATAAAAATGAAAAATTAAAGAGCTGCAATATTTCATTGGAAAGATTAAATTCCTAAGAAGATTCATCTCTAACCTTGTTGAGCTCCTAATAAATATCACAAATATGTTGAAAAAGGAAGTAGGAGTGAAGTGGAATATGGAAGCAAAACAATCTTTTGAGCTGGTAAAACAAGCACTCACACAAACACTAGTCTTAATCAACCCTGACTTCACCAAGGACTTTTACATTTTCTCCTTTGCCTCTGAACATAATGTGGAAGCAATATTGTTGCAAAAGAACATCATGGGGCAAGAGCAGCCGATAGCTTTCTTCATCAAAGCCTTAAGAGATGCCCCTCTAAAGTATAACATTATGGAGAAACAAGCCTTTGCCTTAATGAAAGCTTTGAAGGATTTTAGAGTTTATATTTTGCATTCACATATCAAAGCCTTTGTCCCAAACATAGTTGTCAAAGATATACTTAATCAAGACCCTGATGGTAAAAGGGGCAAGTGGATTGCTACCATTTTAGAATATGATTTGGAAATCAGACCCACTAAATTGATTAAAGGACAAGGACTTGCAAAACTTATGGCTGACTCAAATTTCCAAGCCCTAGACATGAATATGGTTGGTATGCTAGAAGAAACTGAAGAAAGTACAACACTATACATTGAAGAAATGTTTCTAAATTCACCTTGGTATGCTGATATTATTTATGTGCTTATTTATCTCAATACTCCCCCTTCTTTGTCAAAAACTAAAGCAAGATTCTTAAAACAGAAAAAAATAAATTTTTGCATTTTAGATGGAGTATTATACTGGAAGAGTTTTTCCGGTTTGTTGCTTAAATGTTTGCTTGAAGATGATGCAAAGAAAATCATGCATGAATTACATGAGGGAGAATGTGGGGGGCACCTCTATTGGAAGACAACAACTAACAAGATCCTTAGAGTTGGCTATTATTGGCCTACCTTATTTTTCAATACTCACAAAATAGTTATGACTTGCCATAAATTCCAAATCTTTGATAGCAAAAGAAAGCTCCTACCTTTACCCTTACACCCCATCAGTGTTGAAGCCCCTTTTCAGCGGTGGGGTTTGGACTTCATAAGAGAGATCCATCCTACTTCATTTTTCCAACATAAGTGGATCGTCACTGCCATTGATTATTTCACCAAGTGGATAGAATCCATCCCTTCTAGAAACACCACTGACTTAGTTATCATCAAATTCCTTGAAACCAACATCCTATCCAAGTTTGGTTGTCTTAAGAATATCATTACCGATAACGATACTACCTTTACATCTAAGAAAATGGTGGAATTTTGCTATAAATATTACATCACCCTCGGTCACTCCACTGCTTATTACCCACAAGGTAATGGACTAGCTGAGTCCTCTAACAAGAGCTTGGTAAACATCATTAAGAAGCTCTTGGAACAAAATCAAAAAGCATGGCATAGCAAACTAGTGCATGCACTATGGGCTGATATACTAACCACCAAGAAATCAATTGGTATGTCTCCCTATCAAGTAGTGTATGGCATGGATGCAGTTTTCCCCACCTCTTTGGAAGTTCTGGTCATGAAACTTCTTCAAGAATTACAATCCGAAGAGAATGATATGTAGAGAAGAATCAACCAGACCATTCATTTACAGCAGTCTAGAGAGGAAGTTTATAAAAAAACAGAAACAGTCCAAGAAGGAATTAAGAAATTATTTGATAGAAGGACTAAAGAAAATGATTTCCAAATTGGAAATATAGTTCTAAAGTGGGATTCTAGAAGGGAAGAAAAAGGAAAACATGGCAAATTTGAGAATTTTTGGAAAGGGCCCTACATCATTCATTCTATTAGGGGTCACAACACATTATTTTTACAAGAGCTGAATGGAGAAGATCTATTTGGAGGTCCTGTCAATGGCAGGATGCTCAAGAACTATTTCTGCCAAGAATATTAGTTTCAAAACTTTTTTTCATTGTATATAACATTGCTTTTTAAATTTGAAAAAGAAAAACACAAAAACAATAGAAAAAGGAAAAAGAGGGTAGTTAAAAAAAAAGGTACAACCCCATACCCAAAAAAGAGTTCTGAAAGTGTGCAAGTCTAAATGCCACTACTGATTCAAAGGGATATATTGTTCAGTTATCTAGCCTAATCATGGCTGAACATGCTTTAAATTTATGTTGATAAGTTAGTAGAAACTTTGATTAATAAAACATTATTTCAGACTTAACTTGTTCAAAGAAAGATAGATTAGGAGATTGAAAGATACTGGTTCCACATGCTTAAAATAGAACCAAAGAGATAGATAAAGATGCCTCACAAAATACAAATCATGGCCTTATCTTTCTGATTTACTTTTATGAAAAATAATGTTTGTGCGCAAGCTCAAATGCCACTACTTGTAATTATTCAATCATATAGCCTAAACATGATTGAGTAAATTTGAAATTCATGCTGATAGGTTAGTGAAGAATATTTTCCAAACTATATAATCTTGGCTTATCAGTAGAATATATTAGGATAGAAAAGAATTGTTCAAACAAGCTCAAAATCTGAGCCAAGAAAAGGAAAAAGATAGCTCTAAACAGATCAAAACCATAGCTGGAAAAAGAATAGAAGGATGTTTATAATTTTCAGATCTTAAGCCTTCACAATTTTGTTTTTCTGCAAATAAAGTCTATGTGGAGCTTGTACATAAAGCCATAGACACCATGGCAAATCAGACTGCTTAATCTTGATTTAGCTATGTTTTAAATTTCCGTTTTAGAATATAGAGAATGCCGATCTATCAAATAGCTTAATCTTGATAGATAGTAGTATAGGTAGACATAAATGAGTTCAACTATTTAAACTGAACTCATGGAAGTTATAAGGGTAGATTTAGTTTAGTTTCCTGCTTTCAATAAAAGAATAAAATGTTTATGTCAAAGAGTTTTCCAGTCCAAGTGCATTCAGAAGAAGAAAAAATTCTAGGACAAGTAGGATTGGGTAGGTAGTGATGCTGCTTTGAAGAATGTCATATGCTACAGATTGCTGAAATATTATCAAGTCCAAGAGAAGAGATCAGCCCAAGAAAGAAAATGATCGCTGCCCAATGGACTAAGACACTGGTCTGTTGAAAGCCAGAGATTGATAAACTAAGGTTCTGGACACCTAAAAAGAGCAAGCTTTCCTCCCCAAGTGGAGCCACTGTTAGCCATTTATAATTTCTATTATACCTAATGATGGCTAGAATCAGTTTGAAACCTTCAAGAAACAATTTCAAGCTAATATGTTAGTTCTTGAAGCCTGGTTGTTCTCTCTGTCCAAAGAAACCTACCTTCACTAATGTTTTCACTTCAAAATCTTCAAAGAAGCCCTACTGATTCAAAAAGACTGTTTCAAGCCTCCATTTCCACCATTTCTCCTTTTTCCCCTCTATGACCCTCATTTACCCTTCATTCCCTCAAAATCCCCTTAAAGCCTTTTAAATTCCCCCTTTTAAGGTTTTAAACCCCTTTATTTACTCTATCGAAACTCTTGAAAATGATCAAAAAACCTTTATTTTGGTCTTTGTTAGGTTCCCGTGATTTGGCCGATTGGTGAGCCAAATGACGATGTAACATCAAACCAAGCTTTGGAGCCCAAGGACCTAGCCTTCCTGGACTCAGAGAGGGCTCTCTCTATATATGTAAAAGATGTCGGCGTGTTTGCTTATGGTGTTCTGATATTAGGCTAGTTATGAAGTGAGTTTTTTGATTTTTGGTTTTTTAAATTTGTGAGGGATAAAACTGATCAAAGATATAAAATGGGTAACAAGAAGTTAGATCAACTGGGCTATGGGGTCAAAAAGGTCAAGGAAGCTATGAGATGATGATGTAAGGCTGCTATAGGGCCGATTTGATTCACGGTAGAAGGGATCTTTGGGAAAAATGGAGTAAATGAACATCAAGTTTGTGAAAGACAAGGGATTTCAAGTGTAACTAGTTGATAGTAGACATAAACATGTTATAGCAAGCCATTAATCATGCTAAATGTAACTATGAGCTAATTAATACATAGAAATCAAACATTCCAGCCATGCATAGAAGTATAAGACCTTCTAACTTCGGGAAATGGCTATCGGACTTTGGGGAAAACACATAAGATGGACTAACAACTCAAAATACTATGCCGGAACGCCTAAACACAGTCTTTAAGTTATTGGGCACTTTGACAAACAAGCTTTCATAGTTTTAGGCAAAGGGCTAGATCGGGACTAGGCCTCCTTGGTTCAACAAGATGATAAACTAATCAGTCAAAGAGATAGTTTTATGGACAGAACCATGGAAAATCATAGGTAAGAAGGGCACACCATACATCCTACTCAAAATACATAGAACTTGTAAATAAAACTAGCAACAATACCTTAAGTTACTAAAGAGCAGTTAAGAATTCTTTAGTATAACTAAGGAAGAAGAAAACATAAAGCTATGAAGATTCAGGAATTTTGAGGTGCCTCCATGGGCATATCTCAAACTTAATCTCTACTGATCTATAGTAGCAAGAAGCATGTATCATGAATGAAAACTAGAAGACAACAAAAAAGCAAGAAACACTATACCATTCTACCATGTCATGGAATCCATCAACAATCCTTCATCATTCATCAAAAGCATCCAAGAGGCAGTCCAAAATCATAACACAAGTATGTTCTTCAAAGCTCATATGACCAATATATTACTTCTTCTCTCAAGTTCAACCTCTGTTTTACAATGAAACCCATGGAATAAATAGGCTTGAGGGAGGAAAACCTCATGGAGCAACTAGCTATCCCATTGGCCTAATTAAAATATCTAAACTTGTCCTTGAGGCTTTGCAAAGCCCAAGGCACAAAATATCCCATAAAATATCTAAAAAATGCTAAAAACGGAAATTATATTGACTTTGCAACATTTTCCAGGTGCAAAAATAGCTAAACGCATATTTGGAAAAAGCGGATTTTTGAGGTTCAAAAATTACAAAAATACTTCAAATTTATATCAGGAAAAGGTCCCCGGACTTTCCGGAAACATTTGGCAGCCTTCCTGGTGTCGAAATGAGGCTCATGATGGCCCGTTGGAAAGCTCTCTGTGTCTACTTTCCGGCGCAACTAAAATCACCTCAATCCAATGCCTGAAAGTCCTCCAAATCTATACCTGTGTGTAAAAAGCCAGGAAATAGCAGACTGCTGATATGATGGGCAGAATGTGCAAAAAGTGAGCATTTTTCGCCGATTTGAGGGGGAGAATGATCTCCAAATGCTCTGAAAATCGTTGAGGACCTACTCATAGAATTATGGCATCAAATGGTATCATCCTCCTCCCTTGACAGATCTTCAAACTGAAATGGAAAAATTATGAGTTTTCGACCAAAAACCCAAAAAATGCCAAAAAACAAAAAGTTGCCGAAATGGGCCCAAAAATGGCATGCATGACCCTCAGGGGTCCCTAGCAACATGCTATGAAGCTGAGGCCAAAATTTCAAGAGCTGATGTGCTTTTCTCCTCTTTCTGTGCCGGGCGCTTCCCCTTTGCCTTCTTCAATTTCTCTTGGGCTGCCTTTAGTTTGCGCCGGGAAAATTGATTCAACTTTCGAAAGTGATGTGTCCTCTTCCTTTGCAGCTCTAGATCTCTGTTTGCTCTTTCAAGTTTCATCTCCAAGTGTTTGTTGGCTCTTTCAAGCCATGCCTCTTTGTTTTCTTCAATTTCCCGCTCAAGGAGTGCAGTGAGAGGAAAGGCTTGGAGATGGGCTTGTTCTTCTTCTTTCTGCTTTTCCAAGGCTCTTTTAAGCCCTATGGTCCTAGGCCTCTTCCACCTAGGCTGGTCTTCCTCTTCTTCCTCATCAAACTCACCAATGAGTTCTTCTATCCTTGCTTGTGCTTTAGCTGCCTCATTCTTATATTTGATAGTTCGTGCTTCATGAACAGCTGTGTGAACATTCATCTGTTTTTTTTCGATCTCCAAGAAGTGGTTGAATTTCCTTGCCCATTGAAGATCCTCCTCTAATGCCTCAATTTGCCCCTCTTTATGGATTAGGAGGTTTTCAAGAACGCGGGCCTCATTATCACTGTCATCGCTTTGGATTGGGATGATAGCCAATGCACCCCCATGTTTTGTACTTTCTCCAACTTTGCTTTTCCCTTTGAAGGCCAATCTTGCACTTTTCCTCCTTGGCATGCTAGTAGGTGTCCTTTTGGGCGATTTCCTTTTGCTAGGAACAACCTTTGTCACTGTTGGAGTAGCAGCCTTAGACCCTTTCTTCCTTGCTGTGCTGAGCTTTGTTCTTTTGGGAGGAGGAGGCACAACTAATTTACCTTTGACATCTTCTTGAAACTACTGCTCTCCTTGAGGCTGCTGGATGTTTTCTTCTTGCTGTTCACTTTGCTGCCCCTGTTCGTCAACATTAACTTGTTGTTATTCATCAATGCCTTGTTCATTTGGTGTTTCAAACTGCTGCCCTTCTTTGCCAAAATCAAGCTGCTGCTGTGCGTGGATTTCCTGCTCTTTTTGTGGCTCAAGATGTGGCTCAATTTCCTGCCCAAGCTGCTGCTCCTATCCTTCCATATCAAGCTGTTGTTCTTCATCTTGTACCTGCTGACCTTCACCTTCTGTTTGCTGCTGTTCCTCATCTCCTGTCTACTGTTGCTCATCCCTTTCCTCTTGCTGTTTACTCCCCTCTCCTTCTTCCTGCTGTCCTAGTTGTCCTGTAGTCATTTTGAGCCTTCTAGGAGTAGGCCTGCTGGTCAAAGGTACCGGGCGATGGATAGGCTGAGTGGGAGACACATGGACAGGAGGAACAGTAGAGAAATCTGGGTGGCTGATAAAAACATCCCATGGAACCTCCTTTTTCTCTAACTGGTGTAGGATGATAATTTTGATCAAAGAATGATGGAAAAGAGAAGGTATTTGCAGAGGTGGGGCCTTCTTCTGGACTGTAGATGCCATCTTCTCGATGCTCTTGAATAAAAAGTAAGGGAGATTTAGTTGCCTGTTTCTAGTGAAATGCATCAACAGGCGGACATGGTAGGCATAAAATCGATCAAACCTCCCTTCACAAGTAAAATATTTCATTATGACTTTCATAAGAGGAGCATAGCTGTCAAGAAGATATGAAAAAAGGAAAATAGCAGTGAAAGCATCTCTATGCTCAGGCTTCATGAAAGGCTTGTAATCTTCTAAGTCAAGATGGGCCTGTTTGAACCATTTTTCGCCATGATATGGAATCTTGGTGGCCTTGGACACTGATCTTGGAGAAAACTTGAAATCAAGGTCCGCTACCCTGAAATGCTTGTTTTGGAACCTCAAGGCGCATAGGTGTGTCAATGGCGAGAAGCTTTTGACTTCCTATATCTTCTGGCAGAAATCTAGGCAACCTACTTCATGGAAGTTGAAAAGGACAGATGGATGAGCATTAACCTCTTCTGTAGAGATTGGCTCATATCTTTTATGCGGACCGCTCCTGCTGTCTTGCCTTGGAGGCATTTTGACCTAAATGTGCTTTTGAAGAAACAAAGTGCCTCACTGTGTGTAAACTGCCTTCTGGAGCCAAACTGTGTCAATGTACTGCTTTAACAGAGAAACAATGTGATTTGGATGGTTGCAACAAGTTTCCTTATAATACGCAACCTCTGCTCTCTTAAAAAGTAGCCTTCCACCTTGAATGTATCTCTGCCAACAGAATTTTCAATAGGATACCATACAATAAAAAGGAGACAGACTGCTAGGTAAATTTCCTGTGCAAAGTGTCAAGAACTCACCTTGTTCTTGTGAAGTTTAGAGGTCACTCAATACATCTTAATCTTTGCCTCGAGGTAGAATTTCCAATCATTAAAAACCTGCTCTTTTTAGTGTGCCAATCACTCAACACACCTATGTTTTTTGCAGTCAACCTTTAGTGTGATCAGACAGTCAATGTCACAGTTCTGAACAAGGTGACAGAGTAAAAATGCTTCAAAAGTTCAACCAAGCCTGCAATAGTCTTCTCTTTTCAAAATAACTAGGACCTCTTATCAATGTAACCCTTTGGCTTTGTTAGAAAAACTTTTACTCTATATGAACATCCACTTATCAATAAGCTCGAAAAACAAAAGATAGTCAAGCAACAAACACAGTGAAAACTGTCTTTTTATGAGAAGCAGGATCAACTTTACCCTGTAGCTTTCAACTTATAAATTGCTCTTTGACAACAACCCTTTTTTCTGATTATACTTCACTGTCTTCTATAGGTATGTCACTTCATCAAACAGAATCATACACATACAAAGTTAACCCCCAGTGTGAGCATACAACCAGACTCACTGTTATGGAACAAGGTGACAGAATTTTGAAGAATGTTTTACAAGATCAACCAAGCCTGTAGGAGTTTATCTCTTTCCCACAATCAAAACTCCTGTTTTAATATGGAAACCCTGTTCTTTGTAGAAAAAACCTCTGCCATATCTAAATATCAACTTGTCAAAATAAGCATGAAGAACAAGACAGTCAAGTGGAAAAACTCAGGGAAAAACTGCCCCTTCTGTGGTTTATAGGTTTAAGCTCTGCCCTTTGGTATCTTGAGGAATAAAACACTTTTGTTATTTGATTTAGGAAAAGGTAAGAACACAGTATTCTTATTTCAACACATTTCTTTCCTGAAGGCGCCGTTAACAACACACTCAGCTTTTAACCACAATCTTACACCTCAGATCACCACACAGCCAGAACACTGTTTTTTTCAGAGTTGTTGACAAAGTTTGAAAGCTTAGTATGCTGTGGTATGAAAAGCTTGTAGCGGTTCAGCACACTGTTTTCTCTATAAGCACTTCTAGCAGTGTATTTACCTTTCAAGCACAGCTTCAACCCAGGGATATTTTCACAGCAAAATCATTTGACATATATGGTGATATAGCAAAATAAACGAGGACAAGCCACTCTTTTGATTTGACCTTAACCCTGCTAGACAGCTTCTTAAAATATATGTCGATATATAAACTAGGTCAAACTCAACAATTTGTTCCAACCCTTTCATTCTTTGCAGTCATTTGAACCATATACCCTTATGTCAAAACCATACTTCATGAGAGAGGTTAACAGGGCTGGTTTTGTTTCTATGATGAAGTAAGAGAGGCCTGTAGTTTTCAATCACAACCACTTTTAAACACAAACCCTGTTTTAATTTGAACGCTACCTTCTTTCAACAAACACTGTTTTTCTGCCTCAAATAATATCTAGAAAATGTGCATTTGGAAAGAGAGCAAGCTAAATACCTTAAATATCAAGGTGCCAACCATTGCTGGTGAGTTAGAGGTATTTGAAGCAGGTCGGAGGCATAAACATCAAGCGTGACGCGTTTGAACGGAAACACACCGCGCACAAGCTGTCGAGTGGATCTGTCGGGTCAGCCGGGTGCCGTGTACAGGCGCGTCGCGCACGCGTACAGGCGCATCGCGCGGCCGTTGAACGACAGTTCAAAATTTCTCCCAGGTGCGTCGCGCGGTGAAAAAGAATAGCAAACTCTTGCAAATCGACCCGAAAACCTCTGCGTTTGATCTTTGATGGCAACAAAGGGGCTCCGTTCAGGTTTGGGGGATTTTCAACATAGAATGTAGCGGCTTTGACTTGGTTTAATAAAAGAAAGCAACGGCTCTTTGGTATTCAATTTGGAGAGGGTTCTTTTTCAAAGTTTTGAAAAGGCTTGTTTTTTCTAAACAACAATTGAAACTTCATTTTTTTACAACATAGCTCTTAAACCCTTGTTTCGAATATGTGTCATAGTGGAAATGAGCGGCTTTTTTATAAATGTGACTTTCTTTTGAAATGAAAAACAACTCCTTTGAAATCTTGAAACTTTGAATGTTTCTTCTTTAAGGAATAAAAGGGTCTTCTTTTTCTGATAACTGCGCCAGGGGGAAAACTGTTCTGAGCTATTTTGGAGGATCTTTGCAGATGTGTCTTTGAGGGCAACCACCTTTTCTAGAGAAACTTAACTTTGGCTTCATCATTTTCTGTCACTTTGATAAGCTCCTAGTCACCATTTCCTACCTCTGATACTTATGGGCATGGACCTGTTCACTGTGGAAACCGAACGAGGTGGCAAGTGAGCTTAAGCTGTTCTCATGACTGTGAGTGCGCAACCTTAGTGGCATTCATGTTAGATTTTGCCAATCTTCTATTTATTAAGAAAAGTGCTTTTTTCCCAATCCATTTTCTCTGCTCAGTCTTTATTATATAATATCTCTGTCCATTAAATAATGAAAACCTATTTTTGCCTTGAACTTTCTAAAACACTGACAGTCTATCAAAATACCTCCTTCGCCTATGATGAACACAAGTTCCAAAGGTGATGTCTCTTGGTAGTAAAACTCAAATTGCCCTTACCAGCTGAGTTTCTTTCCATGCTTTTCAAAGTCTTCAAAACCCAGATGATAACTTGTGGATAAAATGTCTTTTGAAACTTTGACTGTTCTTTGCTTAGAGGAGGAAATGTCTCTTTTGGAGCAGTGGCATTTAGATTTTTCTTTTGATGGTTTCCAGAACCTGAAACACTGTGCCAAAACCATTTATGTACTTGATGAGCTTGTATACCTGTTTGTAAGAGACAAACTAGATCAAACACATTTTTGCTCTGGGTATTATGCCAGAATCCTGCCTGCAATGTAAATCTATATAGGTGACAGGTTTTGCTTGATTGTAGATGCAAGTGCTAGGTCTCTTTGAGCTTTCTCCTTTGACTGTGGGTAGAAGACAAAACAGGGGATGATGCATGAGAGTTAGAAAGTGAAATAAGGAGAGCTGCTCTTTATGTTTCCTGTGAGGGAGCTCTTCACTGTCTCATTGCCCTGCTCTTTGCTGCTGAGAACTGAAATGTCACCATTTGCCTTGGTCAACTTATGACAAATTTTTTGAAATATAATCTCTGTGAGTAGGGAGGTTAGCACCCTTTCAAAAAACAACCACCTTTTCTTTTGCCTGTGTAATGACATGATTTGTCAACATTTCTTCAATTTGGTCTTGTTGAAACAGCAGGCTGCTTATGATTAGAATTGTTTTCACTAATGATATGTCTCTCTAAGGTTTTAACAATTCATATGATTTGAAAACTTCAAATGACTTCCTTTACAAGACCAAAACTCTGTTTTCCCTTTAACTTGCATACTTCAGACTCTAGCCCTGTTATGATCATCACTTACACTCATAAAACCTAGAGTCACTATTTCACTGTTCAGTAAAAAGCAAACCTGGGCTTTTGCAATCCTTAAAGTCAATATTGGCCAGCGCCCTCTGCTTGTAGATGAAGGAAGCGCCCTAACCCTCTGCTTGTAAATGAAGGAGGTTATTGGCCATGACGAATTACCAGTTTGTTGTGACAGTGGTGTCTTTCTCTTACTGTGATTTTCATGCTGAAAGGAAGCTGCAATGTCTTGATGGGTAACTCTTTGTCTTGCAGATATATCTCAGGCTCATTTTCACATTTGAGAAGCAGCTGTTCTTCTAAATGTAGATTCAAGCATTTTCTCCTGAGATGAAGTTATATTTCCTGTCTTTGTAGAATCCATAAAGCACTGTAAAACACCTAATAATCAACTTAAGACTGTGGTCTATGCAGTGCTGAGACCTAGGGGTGTATAAGTGGCGCGACTTAGAGCTGTGATCAACTTGATTTGTAGAGTGGGAGGTCATTCATGATTGGTCTGTAGCAGATGGAGGTTTTTTGGCCTTTTGATGGTTGCCAAGGGTAAAATGTCTTAAAGCGCCACTTCTTAACTTAGGGGAGGCTTTTGAAACAGACTTGGATTTTTCCTTTTAGAGCTGATGGGTAGACCAGTAGGGCTAAAGCTAGAAAAGATAGTAATAATGGGTTTTAACTTTGACATGGGCGCACTGAAAAGTAAGAGGGCGAAAAGAGTTTTATGAGGGTTTTCTAGATGACAAATTGACATATGGAAATCAGCTTCTAGAAAACTCAGCTATGGATCTAGTCATCACTAACATGTGAAAAATACTGATGACTAACAGTCTGGAAATGCATTTTTACATTTTAGGGATTAAGGGCCTTTCGACTTAGGCCCTAGCCCCTTTTCCTCCATGTGACCCAAGCTAGTGACTACCTGCGGCCATCGGCAAAAGTCTTAGCCCATAACCCGCCGATGGTTCTCTGCCAATGGTTCTTTGCCGATGGATTCCTAACTGTCGATCTCTCCCATATCGGACGACCATCGCACTTTGCCTCCCCCCATCGGCCATCGCACTTCACTTTTTCCCATTCCCATTCCCCTTTGCTTCCATTTCACCACCGATATGCGCTCCACCAATTAAATCTTGACCATTGATCTTCCAATGATCCAACGGCTAGCGGGGTCCCTCCCTATTCTCCCCCTCCATCCACCACTTCCCTCCTACTCCTTCCTCGATTTAATCATGACCATTGATCCTCATGATTCAATGGCTCCCACATCCCCTCACCATTCAAACCCACCAATGGCACCTCCGCTACGCGACAAATTTGCTGACACATTCGTCAGGCCCCACCACCCATTCGATCGCGCAACTTTTTCCCATCATGCTAAACCTTCACTGTGGATATAGACCCCCCAAATCCGATGGTTGTTGTTCATCTTCGTGCCCGATCTCACCAAAGATTCCCAGCGCGCAACTCCAACGTGAAATAATTGGTTTTGGTGGGACACGTGTCACCCTCCGAACCATATCGTGTTCGTTCACATCAATACCACTTACCACCTACCCAACACGCGAATACCACCTCTGGTATTCCCAAAACCACCATTTGTTTCCACGCCATTTGTTTAAAAATTCAAACCTGCTCCTTAGGGTTCCAACCATGGAGTTTCCTCTCGCATGTTCCCTTGCCTCTATATAACTCCTCCACCCTCGCCATGGCCTCTCTTAGCATTTTAATCCAAAGCGCAAGGTTTTATAATTATTGTTTTGTTTATTGCAGGTTTGATGGTCACCAGCCAATTCATAGATCCTCCCACAGTCATTGTCAGTAACAAAGAGCCAAGGATGACGATCCGGAGGCCAAAACAATGAAGAAAAGGGAGACTCAGGGTTTTTGATTCAATGATTAAACCAATGCCTCATGATCATTGGTTAAATTATCGAAACCCTCCAGCTTTGAATGAAGACACCTGTGCATTGAAAATCAAAGGAAGAAAAACATAGATTAAAGGATTAAACGGAGTTTAAAGGTTAAACACACAGTTAAAAGATAGACGAAAAAGGTTTAGAGAAAGCCGTAAAGTATTAAAGGCATCATGATGAATTATGAAGGCTAAAATCAGAATCAAGCCTTAAAGCACAGTTTAATGATTAAGTTAAGGAAAGTTAGGTTAAAAAGCCTCGAATGCATCAAAAAAGAGAAGTTATTTCTTCAGAATATCTAACTGACACTTTTGACCCACTTTATACCTACAAAGAATAAACAAACAGTTATTACACTAAATAATATATTAAAACTGTCAAGGAAATTATTGTAAAGATAAGGATAGGCCTTGAAAGTCAATATTTTCTCCTATCTTTCTATCAGAATTTAATACATAGTTATTGACACAGAGAAGTAGTTGAACATCTTCCTACCTTATTCCTTGCATGGTTTTCAAGGTTAGGAATGCATTTAATCTATAGTTAATGACTCTCAAACCCTAGATAAGTTCCACCTCCTCATTTGCAGCATAAATACTGCATTGGAACTCATTGTAAACGTTGGATTTTGATGATTGATGCTGGAATAATACATAGTCCTTTGAAGCTCTTGAAAAGAAATTGATGTCTTGGAACTCATGCATGATCTGATTTTCTTGTTGATGGAGAAGGATTTTTTGCAGGATCCATAGGCTTGGTTGATGGTGAAGTTTTCTTTTGTTTATGTTTTCTATTTTTTCATTATGTTTTCCATCTTGCTATGTTGCAGTAGGACAAATAATTTAGATTAAGAAATGTTTTCTAATGGCACCTTAAATCTGTTTGTCCTTCAATGCCTTAATGTTTTCTTCTGCTAAGATACAATAGGGAAATCATTTCTTGCTCTCTAACAAGTTCTTAGCTCGTCGATTTCTTGAATAATTTAGATCAGTTAGCATCAATTATGATTTATGGTTAGCCCTGAATAGTATTGCCACTGAAATATTCTGTTCTTGGAATCATATCTTTAAAGCAACTTTGTCTAGGTTTGTCAAAGAAGTCTGTTTAAAATCATGCTCTTTGCCTTTACTTAGCTAAAATTGTTTTAAGGAAACCTTATAGCTATAACTTTGGATGTTAGAGTTTTCTCTCCTTCTATGGTTATAGTTACTTGTGTATCTTAAAAGTTTTTCTGCTCTAGATGATAAAAGCTCTGAAAGTTGGATAAGTTTCTTACCTTTATATGTTTTTATCTGAATGTTTGTCTTGGTTAATTATCTGTTTTTAGTCTGAAATCAAATGGATTAGGTTTTGCTTCTGCCTTTGGTTCTCTTGCTATTCTTATCAATTTTCTAACTCCCTGAGTTTACAAGTATATGAAGGATTCGGTTTCAGCCCTTTATTAGTTTATTGTTCTCAATCTTTATGTCCATTTCATACATCCTTCATAATCTTAAAATATCCACCAACCAAGTAAAATTTCCCTGCAAATGCTCTTAACACCATTGACGAACTTATCTGGACCTTGTTAGACTCCATTGCCCAATGACTTAACAATCTTCCATGTTTCCTATCTAAAATCTATCAAAGTATCATACCCAACCAAAAAACAATCAAAATACCTTGCACTTAACATCTAGCCTAAAATCAAACCTAATCAGTAAACAAGTTCACATCTTTGCACCTACTAGAGAGATCCCTCTCCGAATCCAAGAAGGCTAGGTCCTTAGATTCCAAAGCTTGGTTTGATGTTACCCTTGTCAATTTGTATCTCAATCAATCTAGCAAATTACGGGGAGGTAACATGGACATTGAAATATTTTGTTTATAATCATTTGTCAATTTCATTTAAAACACAACCATATATATATTATATATAGTAACTCGAATGAATTTTTTTGGAGAATAAATATTACACGAGATATAACTATTTCATAAATATCAGAAATAAGCCAATTACAATATGTTTCTCAAGGCTTGAACCTACATAACTAAGGAAACATGGAAAAATAAACTAAAAAAAATTATAATTATTATATATATATTTGAAGAGATAATTAATTAACCTATATTATAAATAAAAACTGGAGTGAATTCTAGAACCTTTACATGATTCCTCCTAATATGAAGCTACACTATTTTTATAAATCCAATATATGACATATTTCTATGGCCTACTTTGGCTGCTAACCTACATTGAAATCTACCAACAAAAAAAAAAACCTAAATATTTCTGATATTTACAATACATACACAAAATGAGGAGTACACAAATAGTTGGAGGCTTAAGGCCCTACCTCCTAGTCATCTTTAGACTGACCTGTTGCTTTGTTCTTAATCTTCACTACTTCCTGAACGAGAGTGAGTTTGAGTTTCTTCATTGGGGAGTCCTCGCTGGAGTCTAATTACTCTTGATTCTTATGGCCTCTCTGCACATTTCATCCTCAATCTTGTTGATTTTAACAACCAATTCTGCTTCAGTGATAGCTTGGATTTGGTAAATTTTTAGCTGCAAAAATTAAAATTTCTTGTCCAATGTCATCCTTTCCCTATCAACCAGTCCCACCCTTTCTCCCATGACATTCAACAAACTTTCTATCGCGTTGAAGAGCATGTCCAACAAATGATTCATTTTTTTCTTGCGAATATTCTTGTTGAGTTGGATCACTATGAGCCATTGTGTAGCCTTGTTTCTAGATTTCTCTTCACGGAGGGCTTTTGGATTTTGGCTTCCCTATTTCTCTGTGAGACACATATAAACATCATTCTTAGAACTCCCATTTATAGAGTTCACTGTGGAATTTCAACCAAGGACGATGCCATCCTTGAGAATGCCAAATGAGGGGAGTTATATTAGAGTACCTTGAAATCATAATGTCTGTGGAGCAGATCAATGTCATTAAATCATACGAGTTTTCCTTATTCAAAGGAAATGGGCCTTTAAATGAATGTTGAGATGAAGGGCTAAATTCCATGAGGCAACCAACCAACAATCCTGCATCCACCACACCATGCCTTGAGAGTAAACAATTCAGAGGCATTTACCACACCGTTCACTGTCAAGAATTAAGGGAAAATAATTTTTTTGGAATTGGAGCACACCTCCTCCACTCTCCAAGAATGAAAGTAATGGCATTGCTACCAATATTTTCTTCACTTTGATATACTGATATATTTTAATGGACAAATTCTACGCTTTCTTTTGCTAGTATATTTCCAATCTTTATTCTGTTGGATTTTCCAATATCTTAGCCTTCTTTATAAGCCTATTTGAGGGTGGAAAATGTAATTTTCGGTTTAGGGTAGCCAAGAGAAAATTGGTGTCTCATGACCTATTTGTAAGGCTCCTTGATCCATGGTGGCGTTGATGTTTGCTAAATGCAATAAATTCAGTTCAGTTGCATTGTTATATTATGTTGAATTGGTTAAGATCACCTAGGAATTACATCTAATTTGGGCCACAGCAACCCATGGCTGGATTTTTTTCCATGAAATTTTGAACGAGTGACTTTCACATCACACCATGTGAGCTTGTTTCTTCATCTTATATATAATTTATTTATAAATTTATAGAATCTATATAAATATGTAAAATATATTTTAGAAATTATTTGATAAATATTAAATAATAAATATATTTTTATGATTTTAATAAATTATTATAAATTTATTTTAAATTGGACTTTTCAAATACAAAGATTTTTTTTTTTAATCATTTGATTCCATGTTAATTCCTTTATATTAAATAATAATAAAAACACATCTTTTTTAAGTTTACTAATTCCATTGATTTTTCAGAAATCTCCATTTAATCAGAATTATTGTTTGTCTTTGGCTTGCCACAAGGGAAAATGGAGCAAAAACATAATAACTATTGATCCATAGTCTAAACAATAACTATGGAAAATCACACTCAACATATTAAAAGTATACATAGTTTTGCTGGCCCATATAGGGGGAAATCAACAATTAGAAACATCAAAATATGGAAAAACCCGTTCTTCACATGTCTAGGATAAATCATGTTTTTTTAAATAGAAAAAATCTATCCCATAGTTGGGGAAATGATCCCATAGAAAAACAAGTAGAGGGATGAAATTATAAACAACATAAACATAACTACAATAATGAAAAACTTGGGCACGAAAAAGACAAGGAAGTGTCTAGATTGATGGGATGATCAACTCCATTGCAGTAGGGTGGTGCTATAAGAACCTGGATGTGAACCCATTTTCAGGTGTGCCAGATGACCCTCCACATCTATAATCAACATATTCAATTTCTCGAGCTTGTACATGATTGTCCTATGCTTCTCTCCTCTCGACAAGAACCTTCCCAATAACTAGCTTAACATGTCAGTAAAGGTCAACAATGTAGAGGTAATCGTTATGACAATTTCTAGTATTTTTCGTGTACAGAATCCAATCTGCCACACCTTCTAGAACATCTGAATCCACTATTCCTTGAAATTATTGGTGCACATCCTCTTTATCTTCATCGATTTCTTATTGAATTTTAATCGGGATATGAACTTGATAGGTGCAGGTTGAGAATTCAACACAAAATCTAGATTGAAACCTACCTACATTACCATGCACACCACCTCCTCTACAATAATAGGCACACTTCCTAGTAAAAGAAGTTGTAGGAAGGATAAAGAAAATGAAACTAAGAAGACTGAAAACAAGGGGATGTAGGAAACAAGAGTCAAATAAGAAGAAGGTGTTATCTTGTAGGGATAGGGAGGAGTCAAAAGAAACTCGAGTGAAACCTTTCGTGTTTTTCAGTACTAGATAGGGGAAGAAAAATGAAATGGGGGAAATTTCAGAGGCCAAGAAAATACTAAGAGGGGGGAACGAATCAATATTTTATAAATTTTGACAAATATTTAGCCAATCAACCACATTCAACAATTTAATAGTGTACCAATCACATAATGTTTCAGCACCGAATATTTATGTTGAAACTCATATGGAATAAAACCATAAATTTTATTTTAATTACAATGTAAATGGAAGCACCATCTTCAAATTACATCATATTTTGTAGGAACCAAGTTATAGGAGGCATCAACCCCAATTATTTACAATAACCTACTTGCTAGAAGCACCAACTCCCATTGTTTGCATGCACCAACCTATTGGAGGCACCAACCCCCTTTTTCTTTGCAAACACCCAATTGCTAGAAGCACCAAATCCCACTTTTTGCAAGAACCAACCTTCTGGAGGCACCAACCACTTGATATTTACAGGCACCAACCTGAAGGAGACTCCAATCTCATGATCTCCAAGCACCTGCTTCCTTTGCTTATCAGATTCCTCTTTCATTCATTTTCAAACTTAGATCCACATGATTTTTACAAAAAAACTACTTATATCAATTATTGATTGCTAATCTACATTGGTATTTCTCAAGGTTTCTTCTGCTCCTTCTTAGATATGTTCTAGTCATTAGTTCTTTACTAGCTCTTTTATATTTTAACTTAATCATATCTGTCGAGATATCATACACTAATTATTTAGCCCCAGTTTTCAATCAGACTCTATCTATGCACTGCATTTATTCACCTTTGGTCCATATCTGATAGCAACATTTATATATGCTCAACATCTTTTCTCCTTTGGCTCAAATCTTATTGCAACATAAAAAAATTCTATGCATCTCTTCTTTCTTTGCAACATACTTTGCTTCTCTACATTGCTCATCCTTTCCCACCCTCTTTTATGACTTGGATATGATATTAACATTATATTTTTTTAGCCTCTGCTAGGGACTACTATGCTTATGTTTTCTCAGCTCATCATCATTTTGCACTTAGCCCCTTCTATTTCGTACAACATAGTTATCTTCTCTATATACTTTATCTTATATATGCAATGGATGGCACAAATATTCTTTAGATCTACATTTCCTCTTCCACACAATAACCCCATATCTCTTGATCCTTTTATTTACAACATCATCATTAATCTTCATTATTTCTCCTCTACTTTTATATATTATCCCATTTATTTACCATGGGAATCAATCTGTGTTTTTCATCCATGGTATTTCAACCTGGTTTGGTTACACATTAGTTAGTTTCAAGCCCTCCTTAGTCTTTTTGGAATGGATATACTCTTCATTGATCTCACACATCACATCTCTTCATTCAATAGAGCTTTATGCTCCTCTCATGTCACACACACACACACAATACCTCTACGGTTAACATAAATTTTCATGCTTTGCACATGTCCATTGGAGTTCCTTTCATTTATTTTCATGGGATTGCTTCACTAGTTATTCTACACGAATAATCCTTCTTTTTTCTCACATCATTCTCTTTCTATATGTAGTTGCATAACTTGACTTCACCATGGTCCTCTAACTTATTTTAGCTAACTTTTGTCCTCGAATCCAACACTCACATAAGACTATTTTTAGCTAATTTTGGTGTTCACATCCTTTTAACATATTTAGTATTTGTTGTAGTTTCTACAACCACCCTCCAAAATTTTTCCTATGCTTTGATTTTGGAGGCTTCCCTTCCATCCGTAGGAGCTTATATTTTAATGTTGTCAAGTATTCATGATTTGATCAAGACTTATCTTTTTGTGTTGTGCTTGTGTTTGATTTTTTTGATATTGATCTCATCTTTTTAAGTCACAAGCTAACCTTATGACTTGACCTTGTAGTAGTTCTGGGCTTTCCTCCAGAAACTGCAAAATCCGGGAAGGAAATCTAACCTTGACGATGGAAAATGCACAATCCAGAGTGGAATCTTAGACTTGTGCTTGAGAATTGCACAGTCATGGATGGAAGCCCAACACTAAGCTCAAAAACTACACAAAATATTCCTTGAGAAAAGATCTATGCAATGCATTGAGTCGATAAGTTGCCCAATCCCCAGAAATTGCGCAATCCTCCTTGGCAGTGTGCATGAAAATTTTCTTGAAAAAGTAAAAAAGAAAAAAATAAAAATATAATCCCTAGAAAATATGGAGTCATTATTAGTTTCTCGAAGGTGGCACAGTTACTATTTTTGGAAATTTCCACCAAATGTCTCTTTTTCCTTAATTTTAGGCATGCACATCATAAACCTTAATATGCCAAAATATGTTTAATAGATGCCTCTATAGTTCATTTGTACATTCGATCTTGGAGCTATAGAATTCCCAAGGAGAACAAGGAGCCTTTGGTGGAGTTTTCTTTGATTTTTCGGGCGAGTTTTTCTTTTGTCATCTTTGCTGCTTTTTTGTCGCTTTTTGTCATTTCACTTCTGTGAATGTTGTTTTTCTTGTTTCTATTTATGATTTTTTTCATTTTAAATTATATTAGTTTGTATAAGTGTTGGTTCAATTTTTCATTTTCCTTTCATAAGGGTCACATTAGTTTTCTTATTTTTGCACACTGGTGATCGGTGTTTCATCGACTGATCTGATCACGGGTCGAATACTACTCTAACCATCGTGTATGATGTGAAGATATTTTAATAGACTATGGCTCATACATGTTTAAATGAGCATGTTAGTCAATCGATTATAGTGCATAATCACATAAACATAAGTAAATGAATTTAAAATATCAAGAAGAACATGCACGTAAGTGAGAGAGAGACAACCAGTTGGTAATGGAGTTCACCCCTCCATCTCTCTGGGGCTACATCTTCAGATATGCTTCAATTGGAAAATATTCTATGTTCCTTCTTCAAATTAAGCTCTCCAAGATTTCTTACATTCAAGCTCTATGGACGAGCATTATCTAAGCTCTATTGCTTTCAATAACTAAGAATTCTCTCCTTTCTTTCCCCTTCTCATGGCTCACATAAGGAATATATATAGTTTTCCCTCATCCACTCTCCAACAAAGAACTTTAATTACAAGACCCACAAATGTAGGGCCTAATTACAAGGAAGGAAAAACAAGATCCTTGAAAGTAGGATCTCCAACAATCGCAGGCTCATAATTGGGAAAAGTCTCAAAACCACCTAAAGACTCTTTAACCATGTCCTTGATTCTTTCAACCTACAATGGAGAAAAATAGAGAATTGGTGTGAGGTGGTTTCTCACATAAAAACCAATTTCCCTAATTACATTAAATGGATGATATGTGAGACAAATTTTCTCTCACAAATATTAATCATTTATATCAAAAGTGAATAGTAATGCATGGGATTAATAAAGGCTCATAAAATGCATAATTAAATGCATGAGCATAATTTCACCCACTTAAACACTTTGTCACCAAATTCAAATCGACATGGCAGCAAGCTCTTTCACGTGCAAAGATCCTTTTGGTTCACACCTCCCCACAAAGAAAATTTTGGTCTCCAAAAGTATTAGCTTCAATCCATCATCAACTGTATGCAAATGTATCTGAAAGGCACATTTCCACATGAATCCTTCACTTGACATACTTCAGAATCAGAGCGCAATGCCAACACTTGCAACTGCTGCAACATAGATGTCTGAAAAGGTACATCCCTTGAAGAATCCTTCACCCAACGTACTTCGGAATCAAGATGCAAGCCAACACGTGCAACTGTTGTAATGAAAATGCATAAAAAGACACATCCCTTGAAGAATCCTTCACCCAACGCACTTTTGAATTAGGATGCAAGCCAACACTTGCAATTTTTGCAACACAAATGCTTGAAAATGCACATCCCTTGAAGACTCATTCACCCAATGTACTTCGGAATCAGGATGCAAAGCCCACATCTACCTAAAGCTGCAACACAAATGTCTGAAAAGGCACATCCCTTCAATATTCATTCACCTGGGTCCTTCAAAATCGAAATGAAAAAGTCCACATCTACCTAAAGATACAACATGTAGTTGATCATAGCTGTTTACATCTTTTGAAACACTTTCCAAGAGTTCATTGGTCAAGTTTACATGCCAAAATGGCTTAGGAAAATCACCTCATTCAACTTGATTACAAAGAATCCAACAAGGCTTAATGCACAAAAATGTGCCTCTCACTCTCCCTCACATAAGAGTGGCTAAAACAAGCCTTTTACAATGCTTCATAATCATCTTTACATCATGTCTTTCATGGTGGAAACTATGGCTTTTACATGGCATTCAAAAATTTGCATGCCAATTTTTCAATGCAAAAATATGATGGCAACTAGGGCCCTTTTTCATGGAAATTACAAGCAATTTAATGTGCCAAAAATGTGCACAAAGGGAAAAGTATCAAGTTTTCAAACCTCCCTTTTACATAATGTGTACATAAACAAAGAGCACTAATGGTGGGAAAAATAAAATTTCCACCCTTTGACATCTTATGTGCCAAATAACATGTGCACTTGGAAGGTGAAAATAAGTTAAATCCCCCATTATAAAAGTGCATCAAAGGACTATGGGTAAAAAAAAAAACACTTCAAACCTTCAGAAATTGGTATATAGAACAGGAAAAAGGGCTGCCATATTTATAATATTCAACATCTATCATTTCTAGTTGAATAGGGCTTTCCCTATCCCAACCAAAGTCAGAATTATTTGCGCTGACCCATTTTCAAACCATACATTCTTTCTTCTTGGTGGCTTTTCATCCAACCTTTCCACAACCATTTATGCATCTTCATCTACCTATTGAATTGTCCATTTCCAGAACTTCTTGTTTTGGAGCTCGGGTCTTTCATATTTTCCATTTCGACATCTCTCTTACGACAAGCTCGAAGTATTTGGTCTTTACAAAATATCCATCAACAACCTCACACATTTGTAACATGACCTAAAGATGAAATAAATCTATACATTGAAGCAGTTGTTGCTGGAAACATTGATTACCTACCCACCATGCCCTGACAAAGCCTAGAAAAATGCATCAAATGGGCTTAAGATGAATTTGAGATTTTAATGCAGCAAATAACCTTCAAAAATCCTTGCAAGACGGATGCCAAGTGAGAACCCCCTATCAATCATAATTTTTTATTTCTCCACCATTATTCTAGTTTGATAACAGACCACTTAATCTCTAGAATTTCCAGGAGAGAAAGAGTTATCGTAAATGTAAGGAGATATATATAAAAAAATGACATTGAGGGTCTGCACAATAAATTGCCCAAGAAAAGAGACTGTGCTGGAAGAAATTAATGTACAATAATTAATTTAGAAGTGAAAGGATAAATTCGAATATTGAGATATGCTACTTGTTGTAGGAATTTCAAATGGGAGCTTCCAAGAAGTGAATTATTACGTGAATTTTTTTTTTTCCACAGAACTTGTTTCCATCTGCCACACGATCTTCACACAACCCCAATCAAAAACTCCGCATGAAATCAGAGATCGATCTATCTTGGTGATCTTGAGGCTGATTCCTCCATGCTAAATTTCCATAATTCACATTACTTTGTGACAACACAACTCAGCTCCCCAATTGAGCTATCCACGCTCATCATCAACCAAATTTAGGAAATTATTTTGATCCACAAGATTATGATCCACCACAGGTGTCTTTGGATCTAGAAAGAAACCATATTTGTGCTCCATGCTGGACTCACATGGAATACTCTCTGGAAATTAAGTAAAGCCACAGTTGCCAGCACGTTCTTTCCACAAATCCATTTCCACAATGGATTAGTGTGGACATCGAAGCTAGTAGAAGATTTTTCCTCTAACTCGACCTTGGATCAAGAACCTCACTAATAAATGGCTCTACAATCGCTTTGGATGCGGCTCACCAAAATGATTCTCCATCCAAGCCACTGCACCATGCTACCAACGCTCTAACCTTCTGCTGAAAGCACATTAAAACCAACATTCGAGGACTTGGCCCTTCCTAAAAAACTTCCAAACTTAGGACACACTCCAGCAACACCATCGACTTGGCCGATATTTATATGAGGCAAATCACTATATTTATCCATCAGGAACCTCATTTCATCTGCTATATCATCCACGTAGAGAAATTCATGTAGAGGTGAACCAGTGTCTCACTTATCATTTCGGCCCATATCCCCATGACTCCTAAATTAAACACCATGCCAATCCACTGCTCCAAATGGAACCTCAATTATGTATCACCCTACGTTCACATAAGAAAAAATAGATTGCCATCCTGATCCAATCGCCACACCTAAGATTATTGGCTGCATGATGTTAAGGAGGATGGTGAATGAGAGCAAGTACTCCAATTTGGATACTTCCTCTATGATGATTGACTGCAATCTGGTTAAATTATTAGTGAAATATGGTTATAGAGCTATGTCATCGTGCAAACGACAGAGATCTCGACAAATGATGTGTGCTAGTGATGCACATGATATACCATGGCCAGATAGTCCGTCAACGATTTCCCTTCACTTTCTCATCCAGAATTGATGTCTGGTGAATGAAGTAACTCAATGGGACTTCATCCAAGAACGAACGTCTGGACTACCACTTTCTTGTAACGCGTATTACCTCATCGACCATGGCATTCGATATAGCCCTTACAGAGCTCATCATGCTAGTTATTATCCCACTACTCATCATTTTATTTTTCTATTAATCGTTGCTTTAGTCGCCTGAGGTTGCAGTTTTTGGGAGGTTTTGCACTTACGTGGGCAACGACGGGGTAGTGTTCGATCTTGGGGGGAATCTAAGAACTCCTCCCTGGTGGTTGAATTGTCCCATGAGCGAGGCTATGTGATAAGGAACAACCCACTACTCTTCCTAAGGGCCTCCACAGCGTTGGTGAGAATAACAACGACTCCTATACTAGCGAGCATGACAATTGTATACTTATGGCGAAGATATCCAAGCAACAAATGGTAGCACATCCATCTCCTTAGCTAAGCCAGAGGATTATCAATGAAGGATTCTAGTATGTTACTAGGATCTAGCTCTTCCATCTCAAACCCCATGATCGATCCCACTTTGATCATGCCGGAACGATCTCAGCACCTTTTGTTTCTCTGGTTTCTTTCCTCCGCAGCTCTTCTAAAAAACTCTATGTTGAAAATGATTATAGAAGAAGAATTCCCAGCAGATGAAGCATGCTAATAATCTTCAGTTGAATGAAAATAATATTTCACCTTATTGAACCCGAAATCTTGCAACTACAATTGACCTCTATTATTTTTCACAGGAAGCGAATACACCACCATTAACACTAGGAACAACATGCACAACAAGGTGTTGTGATCCTTTAGGTCACAATAAATTTTAAATCCAGAGGCTGTTTGATGTGATTCAAGTTCCCTCAAACTTCTCTCGTCGAGCTCTTTGCAATGGTGTCATTATTTGTTGATTTTGAATCAAATTTTTTTTGAGTGTTTTACATCAACAGAGGGATATTTGCCCCCATAAAACTCAAAAGTTTTCAAATGAGAAGAAATAAACATTGCAGAAACCTTATGAATTAATTACCAAACCATCACCAAGCACTTTCTTCTCGTAATCATGCTTTTCGAATGATGGATGGAGCCTCCTTCTTCACGAGATCTTTTACAAGCTGCCTGCTTGATTTGTGGCGAATTTCGGGGTGCAATTTCCAGCACTTCTTCTCCCAATGGCCACTGATCTTGTAGAAACTTCAGAAATTATGTCGTTTCTCATTCAACTGTGTCTTCATGATAGGAGGATTTAGAAGGTTCTCATTCTTCTTGGTCTCACTTCTCGTGGACACATCTATCTTCTTAACCGACACTTTCTTTGTGTGATGCTTAATTACATCATGGTTAGAAGATCTATGGAAAAAATAATTTCTCTTATATGCAAAAGAATAATTTGAATGACTGTCATACCTTCATGACTTGTCCTTGAACTGATGAGGACTAGGTGGCTTAATTCCCTTCTTGGAATCGGGTGATGAAGAGATAGTTTTTGCTTCAACTACCTTCGAGCATTCTCCTTTCTTTTCATGTCCATAGCCTAAGCCTGCAAATGTTTGTCTTGGTACAACCTCCAATAACTGGGTGAATCCTTGGCTATTTATGCCAAGTCCACCTCCTTTATACCCCATCTTCATGAGTATCTTCATGCCAACATTAGTTTCATATTTAAAGAGAACAGAACATGAAGTAACATCCTATACCTCGGATTGAGATGAAACATCCATCGTTTCAAAGCTTCTACAACTTATCCAATAAATCCTCTTTGGATCATAGCATCTCTTGAAGCTCCTGCCTATACTTTTCAACTACTTGCAACAGTCTTCACAATTATGTATTGTCAGCTTGAATGTTGTAATTTATCTCTTTCAACTCTTGCATTCTTTCAGTGTGATTCACTCCTTTTCCCATCATGCAAAGCAGTCACCTGCTCTAATACCACTTGATCCGATCACGGGTCGAGTACTACTCTAACCATCGTGTACGGTGTGAAGAACTTTTAATTGACTATGGCTTATACAGTTTTAAATGAGCATGTTAGTCCATTTATTATAGTGCATAAACAAATAAACATAAGTAAATGAACTTAACATATCAAGAAGCACATGCACGCAAGTGAGAGAGAGATAACCAATTGATAATGGAGTTCACCCCTCCATCTCTCTGGGGCTGCAACTCTGGATCTGCTTCAATTCGAATGCATATCTTCTATATTCCTTCTTTAAAGTAAGTTCTCTAAGCTTTCTTACATTCAAGCTCTATGCCCGAGAATTAGCTAAGCTCTATGGCTCTCAATAGCTAAGCATTCTCTCCTTTCTTTCCCCTTCTCATGGCTCACATAAGGAATATATATAGTTTTCCCTCACCCACTCTCCAACAAAAAACATTAATTACAAGACCCATAAATGTAGGGCCTAATTACAAGGAAGGAAAAACAAGATCCTTGAAAGTAGGATCTCCAACAATCTTAGGCTCATAATTGGGAAAAGTCTCAAAACCACCTAAAGACTCTTCAACCATGCCCTTGATTCTCTCAACCTACAATGGAGAAAAATAGATAATTGGTGTGAGGTGGTTTCTCACATAAAAACCAATTTCCCTAATTACATTAAATGGATAATATGTGAGACAAATTTTCTCTCGCAAAGATTAATCATTTATATCAAAAGTGAATAATAATGCATGGGATTAATAAAGGCTCACAAAATTCATAATTAAATGCATGAGCATAATTTCACTCACTTAAACACTTAAACACCAACTTCAAATCGACATGGCACAAAGATCTTTCACGAGCGAAGATCCTTCCATTTTTTTATTTTCTGGACTTGATTCACACTGATCTATCCATACTTGGTCATATATGCACTTTAAATTGCATTATCACTTAGATCTGTTTGTTTGCCACACCCTCACTAAGAAGATATACACTTCACTTGCACATGCATTGCCTTGCTCAACTGGGCATTGTGTAAGTCCGAGGTTCAAGCTGAGGGATTTGCCTTTGAGACTGCGCAATGATCAGTACAGGCTAGCTCAACTACCCATTGCGTAGTTCTAGGGCTTATTCCTACCACCTTGGATATTGAGACTGCACAATGCGCAATCCCTCACAGACTCTGCCCAAGCTGAACTAGGCATTGCACAATATCAAGCCTCAGAATGCATCACCAGTTGCTGAGACCACAAAATGCACAGTTCCTCTAGCCAGTCTCCCTCCCTTGACCCCATAAATTGTGCATTATTTCTCATCATTTCACTGGTTTGTTTCCTGATCATGCCTTGAAATTTGATTTGTTAAAGCTAATGTTTTCTTTCCATTAGTGTCTTTTCCTCCTACATTTATTACATTTTTTGAGAACTTCTCTCCAACGGTCGATGTTACCATGGAACCCAAAAGAGCTACTTCAAAGGATACCACAAAGAGAAGTACCGGGGAAGAAATTGAGAGTACACTAGTAAAATTTCCAGTGTATTCATATACTAAACTGTTTGTGGAAAAGAAATCATATATTACATGGCAGAAATTGAATGAAGCTTTTTTAGCAAATATATTCAAAGCATATCTAAAGGACCGACATCTATATATAATTTTCAGCGGTCAGGACTACATAGGGTTTCATGCACATATCCAACCTTCCCATGTGCATATGTTATCAGATGGAGTGTTTCACATATTGATGTGAATATTATGAATTTAATCATTTCCAGTGGACAAAATTTTGCTAATTTTATGGCAATAGATTAGCATCTCATGTACCATTTTCCTGAGCCATAAGTGCTCATGGAATCATAATTCTATGCCACCAACAACTATGTGAGAACGAAGGACATTAAAGGATCGGTGAAAGAGAAATCAAAGTTTCATCATACACCCACCAATACATACAAGACAAAGTCTCTCAATAGGGCCTATTAACTCTTTTTTTTCCTGTCTTGCAGAATCTACGACCAACAGAGCACTGAGACCTTTCATGAAGGGTGGGAAATATTATTGAACAAGGTTGTGAATGAGGGGAATTTGTTCAACTGGTCACACTTTTTGGCTCGACAAATAAGTATGCATGTAGTGAATGCCCTGAATCCTCCCAAGGGTGAGCATGAAATATTCTACATGTCTGGATATTTACGGGATGCAATACATGCGCATAATTAATTCCCTTCCATGAACTGGACTTGGACACCTCGAGATCCTGTCATGCACATCCACTTCAAATTGCATTAATATTGCAACCACAAATGAGTAATGGAGAATATAACTGGCCACTTCCTCATTTCACTTTATAAGATAATATTTGAGGAAGAACCACCTTGCATGTCACGTGGGGAAATGGAAACAGTAGCAGAGATAGCAGATTGGTTTGCCTCATCGGATGCCACCTTCTTTAGAGTGTTCTATGTATAGAACTAGCCACATTTTTTCCAAGGTATGCCACAAATAAAATTTTCATGCAAGAAGTTACATATAATCTCTCCAAATGGTTGTCAACAACTTAACATTAGAAGAAGAAAACACCCTGGCCAACTCTTCCTATGGAAATTGGATTGTGCGAGATCAAGAACCTGAAATTCATGGATACTGAAGGAAAGGTGATATAGAATTTTGTATTAGATACTTGGGAATTTAATTTATATGATCCTCATGGTGTCTGCAAATACCACTATGAAATAATTATTTTTTAATGGATAAGAGGGAAATTGAACTAGTTGGAGGAAGATCCATGGAAAATTTGTTATAATTCCTCCAAGTCCTGTGGGTCGATTAGTTTTTCAGGAACTTCACAGGTAACTCTGTAGAAGGAATCTACTTCGGAAGCAATACCTATAGAAGGGATAAATCACATGCATGAAAAGGGAAAGAGAAAGTTTTCATATAGTCCATGGGGAGAACGAAGCCACAAGATGAGTACAGATCCAAATATTATGAAAGCGGCTTTAGCAGTAGAGGAAAGGAGGAAACAGAGGATGTATGGAGCATAAAATAGGAAGAGGGAAGAGTAGAGGATATTGAAGGAAGAAAAAGAGAAGAAAGAATAGGAAGATAAGAAAAATTAGGAAGAATAAGAGAGGTGAAGAGTAATAAAAAAAGAAACAATGTAGAAATAAGCCGAGGAGTAAGAACATAACCAAAAAGCAGAAGAGGAGAGTGGATAGATGCAAGACCCAGAGCTTGCTCAATAGACTGAATAATTGATTGAGATTGTAGATATGTAGGAGGAACCAGAGCCACAAAATCAAGATGTCGACATGATTCCTAGCACACAACATGTCACCGTTTAGTCTCCACCCCCTGTAGCGACAGATTTAGCTCTAAGCGATGAAGAGGAATTTGTTCCTCCTGATGATGATCCGGTTATGGACATGTAAAATCTATCGCACAATGAGCTCAAAAAGAATATTTTATAAGCGCACAAGAAATATTTTTCGGATTACCTTGCATCACATGCCTTTATTAGAGAAAGGATGATCATGGTGGACATCAAGAAGAATCCCAATTCCATTTCAACAACCAACTTTGCATTCAAAGGTGAAAAAAAGTCAAGAATTGAGTATTTGATGGTCGAGAATAAAAAATTAGCACAAAAATTAAATGATGTTAGGAAAGAGGTTTAACAGTTCCATGTAGGAGCTCAGAACGCAGTTTCCGCACAGGTCCACTTGGGGGACACGAAGGCATTGATACTCGACGAAGTGTCGACACTCAGAGAGACTATGCAGAATATTTATGAGGAGCTTGTTACCGTTCATAAAGAAATTTTCCACTTGCAACAAAAATGTAGAGAATTTTTCAAAACTCTTAAGGCTATACAAGCATCCATTACTATTGTGCATGAATGGTTAATGTGATATAAAGGGGATCCATGTGAACTAGGAAGGATAAAAACGTAGGAGGTAGATCTAGAGAAGGAACAGGTTAAAATAATCATCCATAATAACAAACAACTTGCATCATTCATTTCTAGAATTTAGGTATTTTATGCATGATTGTATAATAACATGGATGTATTGGTGAAGACCCATAAGATCCCATCAATTGTCTTGCTCACCGAAGCTCAAACACAGGAACCAGGTTAGGAAGGAGATATATGAATACTTGGAGAAGTGCAAACAAATCATCACTAGATAAGATCTTGAAGTGAACAAACAAAAAATGCAGAATTACATTGGTGGCCCTATCCAAATCAACACGATGTCGCTCATGTCGAAGAAAAAAGTACAAACCAGTTCCAAGTCAGTGTACCCAGATTCCATGGAGGTTAGAGTCCGCTTCCATCTTGACATCATTGCACAATTTGAGGGTCTCATTGCACCAATACACAATTGAGACACATCAAGTGGAATTTGTTGAGCTAGATTTTCGCCAAACTCAAGCATGGTATGTTTTTATCTTATTAGGTTGTCTAGTGGCCCAGTGGGATCTACCTAATTTTATTTCATATGGGTATGAGTAATTGTAATTTTTTTTGTAAATAATTTCTAAGTGAAATTCCATGTGTCATTTGTGGAATGTGAATATCCATGATGTAATGTAATTGAAAAATAATTCGTAAAGAAGTTGAAGAGTCATGAGGGAAGTCCAAGAGTCACAAAGGGGAATTTGAAGAGTTTCCCCCTTTTTTATAAATACATCCTCATAAATTATGTAAAATGATTTTTGGATCCAAGGTTTTGGCTAGGCTTAGGCTTAGAATCGAGAGCTCCGTAGTTTTGTGAGAGCCTGGGCTTCTCTGTAGCATAGAGGGAGTATGTTTATTTGGAGGAGCATGTGTTGAATTCATGTTCCACTATTGGGGCTAGTGGTCAATCAATGGTGTATGTATGATTGGAACTTCCACTTCAATAAAAGCTCAGAGTCGACACGTTTTCATGCATATGTTGTGAATATAGTAGGACTATTCTTGTTGTATTTGGAATGTATGTTATTTAACTTACACTAATGATTGTGAACTATTTCGTTTGCATTGGTACAAATCTTGTTGAATGTGTGTTGTTGTATTATTCCATCATTGTTAACTTGTGAACTATTTCACGTATTAGCTTGTGATGTCTTTTATTCTTGTGTGTTCCTTTCAAGCTGCATATTTTTATAGGCTTCTAAGGGGCTCACTTATTTTCCCTTCATGTGTTAGAACCTTCATGCATCGCACTTGAATTTATACATGGTCACACACTTTCTCTCACCAAAGTCACCATGCATCACTCTTAGCAAAGGCACATCATTAAAATTCACTACATTGGAAACCGAGCCATATTCTGGATGGGAATCCTACACCAAGCAAGGTGAGATATAATTGGGATTTCATATCGTGAGATCCCCTGAATGTTGGTGGGTCTAGCACCATCAAAAATACCCAAGACCTCAAATTTCTGTCCTTAGCCCTCGAGATCCCTTTCTCATGTAAAACATGTGTGCTAGCGCTTAAACATAAGGATTATCTCTTGTCATCATCAACTGATCAAATAATTTTAATTCTTGAAGACCATGATCAAAAGTAGGGTTTTTGGTGGCCGATAGGCATTTTTGGGTTTATGACCAAGATCCATGTGGCTGGGGGCTATGGCCTAGGGCTATTCCTTCATTGGATCATCATTCATCAACTGATTTCACTAAATTTTTCATCACCCTCCAATGTTGGGGGTACAATAGATAGGAATGCCACTTGTCATTGATGTTTTCCTATTAGCTACCACATATTTTTCTATCTAACATATGTCGCTTATCAACCAAATTTGTTTCACTAACCATTATTGATCCTAACACCTAACGCTTGGTCATAAATGACCTGTGTTGAGAACCATGGCTTTAACGAGTGTTTATTATATATTAAAGGTTGTAAATACCATCCAACACTTTTAAATGCCAAAATTTAAGACTAAATAATTGAGAGGATAAACCTCTTGGCATCTCTTGCTAAGCCCTTCGCAACCAGGGGTTATGACTCTTGGCTTAAGCTTATTAGATCTCGAGTTTTCAAGAATACCATCCAACATTCCAAATGGAAATTTTATAAGACCAAATTTTCAAGATGGAGTCCAATACCACATCACTTACATTCATGTTTGACATATCCCCTACTGTTTCCAACAAGAAATTTCCACATTTACACTTGTAAATATGTTCCCTCCACGTGTCATTTTCGAACTATCCATTTGTCCCATCAAAATTGTTGAATTAACTTACCACGTGTAACTTCCATGTTCTTCCATGTCATCTATTTTACACATATGCACCATTTTGGCATCCAACTGACATCCATGTCAATCATGTCGTCATCTTACTTGGTTCTTATATCTTGGATCTTAGGGATTTCAGATTGGTTTCATTGCCTCGTAAAGTAAGGATGATGTCCCAATGACTTGATTTCCCAATGGGCCTTCAACCCACGTGTGTTATCCTGTGGCCCTTTCTGACCAAGAGTGATGATTAGAGGATTTATCTCCCTGGTTCTTTGTCTTCTCAACATTTTAAAATTATGGGGAAATCCTTGGTGAGGTTTGTTTCCACACTTCCACTGTCTGATGGTCTAATAAATGGCTTGTCAATTTCCCTCTTGACCTATTCACTACCTTTGGGACTTTGGGTTGATCCCTCCTGAGCTTATATTACTTGTTACATGGGCCTTGACCCCTCCTGAGCTTATATTACCTATTACATGGGCCTTCACCCCTCTTGAGCTTGTATGGCCTCACTTCAAATTGGGTTTTCTCCTCATTCCCTAGGAGTTAGAAAAAATGCCACATACCATTGGAAAGTTATTTGAGAAAGTTAGAAAACTATAAAATTTTCATTTGTATTTTTCCTAAGTAACTGAAGAATAAATTACTTCAAATATGAACTATGCCACTCCATCCATGACATCAAGCCAAAAAACTTACACTCAACAAGCCATGACAACACACATCCAAAACTGCAACAATGACATTAATGACAACACATTCAACAAGCTTCCCTGAACTTGAATTTAATGACAAATCCTACTCAAAAATCTTCCAACTCACTCAACAATCTCCTAGAACACTCAACAATATTCCCCTTTGGCATTGATGGCAACAACATTAGACATTGATGGTCATTGATAACTTTGGGATTGACTACCCCTATCAAGTTGCACAAGATAATGTCTACAAATTCTTCCCGATAATACTAGGTTGTTCCAATGCCTTCTCACTTTGAATATCTACTCACCCTCCCACTCTTCAAATGTTTGCTCACTTACAATGTCTGCTTGCCCTCCCCCTTTGAAATTAATGGAAAAGATGTCTTGCTACTCATATTTCACGATATGCTCACTCTCCCCCTTCCTACATATTCTCTAAATACTAATACCAAATATTCTATTTTTGTACCAATTAGGCCAAGTTACATTTATGCTTATATACAACCAAACTAGTGCACATTTATAGCTGTTCCAAGAGCCAAATTATCCCCCTACTTTAGTACAACGGATTGTTGATTTTAATGACTGTTGAACCAAATTTTTTAGACCATTTATACAAATTAAATAAGATAAAACATATAAGATATGAAATTTTTTCATTTCATGTTCTTCTTGAGCAATCTACTTCCCTTGAACACATGCTAGTATCGATATTGCAACTCCCCCTAAGCTTATTCCATTTTCTTCTCTCTAACCTCCTAATATGAAAATATTCCTTAAAACTACCTTCCTTCCTTTTTCCTGTTTTATATTCATGGGGAGCTATCTTCCCTTCACTTAACTTATTCATATTTATTTTTGTCCAATTGAACTTTTATTACTACTACTAATCTATATCCAGTGGTCTTTTCAAAGTATCATACTTCTCTTACAACTCACCCTCAAAGGTTTTTGTATTCTTGATGTGACTTGAGGTGCTACAATATCTAACTTGTATTTTACTAATAAGTTTGTCTCTCACTTGTATTTTACTCTCTTACAACAATATTTTCTTTTACCATTATTAAGGACATATACATTGCTTGAGGTCCTAGCTATTTTTTCCACTAGTCTTCTAGATTCTCCCTTCTTTATTTTAAAACATTTAATATAAAATATGACCTTGTGTCCATTATCAACCATTTGACTTGCAGTTAGAATATTGTGCTTTAAACCTTCAAAAAATATGACATCTTTATTTTTTATTTTTCATTATCAAGGATAAATAATCCTTTTTCCATTGTCTCTAAGAATGACTGCCACATTTGACTTCCTTTAGTGAGAGAATTATTTTTCTTTTTTTTTCCTGTCATGTGACTTGAACATCCACTATCTACATACCACTGGTGCTCTTTACTTTGACCAAAGAAAGATAAATTACATTTCTCCTTCATCTCTACTTTCTTTTCCCATATCCTTGTGCTTTATTTTTACTTGTTTTTCTTCGAAGGATTTATTGAGTTGGTTCTATAGTTACTTGCTTGATTTACATGATTGTAATATTTGAAGCATGGAGAGTGATCCAAAGGGAGAAAAATAATTGTATGTGTTAACACCACCGTCATGGGGATTACTTGATTTTTTCCTTTCATAGTGTTATGAGGAGAGACTTATTGGGAGAATAGTTCTTTTATACTTGCTTTGATTGTCCTTATGAGAAAACTCAAATATTTGTTGAATTATTACCTAATTTATTTTATTCTTAGCTTGATTTGTTCCTCTATTTTCATTTCAGTTGAATACTTTGTGCATGTTGGAAAAGTTATTATCTATTTTAATGTGCATCAAATACCCACTCTCAATATGCCATGGGTTTCCTTAATTTCTAGCGTAAAGTGGAAATATATACTCTTCAACTTTGTTAGGCCTCCCTTCCTTCCATTTATAAGTTCCTTATTTTGTTTCTTATTCTAAGAGAAAGGTATGATCTTACCACTTCTACACTTAGGTTCTTTGTGCCCATAATTATTATAGTCATAACATTAAATGTTATTAGGCAAAGGAGAAAATGAATTGTTACTTATGGGGTTATTCCTTTGTGAATTTATAGATAATAGATATGATACCTCCGATTCTTCAGATCTGACAATAACCTTTACAACTATTTCTAATGTGATCATTTTAACAAAATCTCTATAGTTAGCAGCCTTATGACCAAATTTGGTATAAGAATAAAAATAGCCATAGAATAGATTTTGGTACCTAGGTGTGTAGGGATTTCTTGGAATATTTTTTTTTCTTTGGATGATTTCTTGAGAAGTTTTGGTATTATCTTGCTTTCTTGCTCCATTGTTGATCTAATTATTTATTTTCTGATTTTCACTTTCTTTACTACAATTTCTCTCTTTGATAGGTATTTTAAGCATTTTGACATAGCTCAAAGATTTTCTTTACATATTAATGAGCTTGATTCTCCCATGGTACCTTCATGATAGCCAAGACTTGTTTTATTGACAGGGGATCTTTGATAGTTGAGGATACCATCTAATATTTTGGTACTCATATAAAATTTTAGATTCTATTTTAGCCGATCATTGGTTTTTCTAGATTATTTCTCAAGGAAACAATCTTAGGTTCTAGTTTCTCACAATGGACCTCTCTTTCTTGCTGTTGACTTTTCATATCTTCTTCCTCTTTTTTGGATTCTTCTAGTTGAGTCTCCGGGATAACAATAATTTTTCTTAATTCTTCATTATAGATTTCCTTGTCTTCATATTCTTACATCAATTCCTTATGTTTTGGGTTTGTCACTATAAGCCTCTTAGTCTCTTCTAAAGCATAGATAGGTTTTCTTTTGAAACATATCTTCTCATCAAAATATTTTTTTCCTAAATTTGATATTTTTGATTCAATGTATTGATACTTATTCAATTTAAGATCATTTTTCCTTTTGATCTTTATTTTGGGTTTCTCTATTTCATTAGGGGAACTATTAAGTTCACATCAAAGACCTATTTCTCTTTTAACTCCTTTTGTTTCTGAATCCAATATTTCTTTTTGATAGGATTTAATTTCTTGAACAACATTGCGATCCTATATAATCATTAGTAGAGGTCCTTCTTCATGAATACTAGATGTATACTTGTCTCTTTCGTCTAATGATAAAGGACCTCTTTATTTTAATTCTAATGTAGATGCACAAACCAACTTAAAATTACATTAAATTTTCTAGGTACCAACCTATAGGAGGCATCAACCCACATTTCTTTCCAAGCACCCACTTGTTGGAATAACCAACTCCCACTATTTGCAAGCACCGAACCCATTTTTCTTGGCAAGCACCCACTTGTTGGAAGCACCAAATCCCAGTGTTTGAAGGAACCAATCCCCTGATATTTACAGGCACCAACCTGAAGGAGATTCCAATACCTTGATCTGCAAGCGCCTACTTGATCTTCCAATCAGACCCCTCTTTCATTGATTTTCATACTTAGATACATAGGCTTTTGGAAATAAAATTACTCACATAACTTCTTTCTTGCTGCTCTACCTTAATATTTCTCGATGTTTCTTCTATTCCTTTTCATATTTGTTGTAGTCCTTAGTTCTTTAATGATTTTTTTAGATATGAACGTTAATCGTATCTATAAATATCCCACATACCTTGGGCTTATCTCTCATTGACATTGATGGATTGACCATTTTTAAAGCTTGAGCACCACAATTCGAAGTTGGGGTTCCAATGGTCAATATGACCTTAGGAATTGACTCCAATCCCCATGTGTTTAGGGGCTATAACATAGGGCTGGTGTTAGGTCCCTATAATACTAGTGTAGTCCCCTTATTGTTATTGTTAGTGTAACCTCCTATTGTTATTGTTGTACCCATGTATCACCCATATTTTTTATTGTTGTGCCCCATAGAAGCCCACTATTATCATTTTTTTCGCTTACATTATTATTTTAATATATGCTCTGATTATATTGAGACCCCTTAGAATCCTATATATGCCAAGGAGTTATAATCATTTGTATCATATAAGAATTTTTCATTTATGTGTTGTAAAGGAGGTTTCCCTCTTGAAGAGGCTATTTCTAAAGTTATTTATCTATATTTTCTTCATTTTTGTAAGTTGGTTGCATAACATTTGGTATTAGAGCTTTGGATTCTAGGTTTTCACTTCTTCAAATAGGTCATATTGGTATTTTCACTATAAATTGTTTTATAAGAAGCTTAAGAAGCTGAAATTTTGACCATGTAAAGCTGAAATATTGGTGAGATTTGTGTAACAATTTCAAATATTTTTTCATGAGATATGGTCTGAAGAGGTTAGGGTTTTTGCAGGCTCCAAAATTCAATCTAAAACAAGTGACCTAGGGAAAATAATCATAACTTTCTCTCCAAGCATCAGATTAGAATTTCGTAAAACGTGGATGAAAGTAAATGGAATTTAGTTTTTCATGTATCATTTTTTAGGGCCGAAGGTTAAATCAATGACACATGGAACTTCATATAAGTTCTCTCTACTAAATGAATCTATAATTATGTCATCATGGTATATTGGGCATAAAGTTTTCTTGAAGAATCCAATCTTGGTCAAAATTGTGGCGTTGGAAAGAAGACTCAGATGGCTACCACAAGGAAAAATTTCAGACCTTGGAGATATAAAATTATAGAGATACAATAATTTCAATATATATCTCCTAAAAAGTAAGAAAAATATGTGTATTTTTTAAAAAATTGCATAACTTTTATTTGAAAAATGAGTTTGAAGCGATTTAACGAGCATAGTGAAGCATATATATCGTTTTTTAATTCAGAAATGTCTCAAAAAAAAAAATGGATATACCTATTAAGAAACCCAGAAATCTCTACTATGACACATAAAGAAGAGGAAGAAATGCAACATGATATATCAAAATTATGAGACCAAGTGCAACAAATTTCGCTCTCGCAAAGAGTAACCAAAAATGAATTGGAAGCGATGATGAATGTTAATATAGATGGTTTAAAAGTAAAAAAGAAATGGACATTGAAGGTTTTAAGGATGGATTAAAAGAGAATATGGGAGTTTTAAAAGTATACATGGATGCGATGAATGTCAAATTGGAGGGTTGACGAAGTTGCTGCAATAAAGGCTTCCCAGTTGTGACAAGGTGATCCATGAAAATAATGACGAGGAAAAAAAGAATATGAAGTATGATTTTATAGACTCCAATGTTGGGTTTAAATCCAACCACTTTCCAAATATCGATATGAGGAAATTTGATGGCAAGGATCCTTTAACATGGATACTACAAATGGAGCAATATTTTGATCTCCATGATGTACAACACACACAAAAACTCCACATTTCATATTTATATTTAGAACCCAATTATTTTATATGATATCGATGTATTTATTCTCATAAACCAGTTGTCACTTGGTCAATTTTTAAGGAGGAAATGATAACACATTAAGAGGATACAAATAACAACACCTTCTTTAGCCAATTGATAAATCTCAAACAAAAGGGTTAATGGTGGATCACATTGAGGACTTCATAAGGTTAAATATCAGGGTAATTGATATTTCGCAGGAGCATAGGATTTATTTATTCTAGGGACTTTAAAGTATAACATCCACATGAGCTTTGACTTTGAGAACCTAATTAATTAGAGAAGGCATCCAGGGTGGCAATAAAAGTTGAAAGAAAAATGATGCTAACACGGAAGTATAAAACTCACAACTATAAAGATGTAAGTGTTGCTACTCCTATCCTTCCACAAGCTACAAGCTTGACACCACAAAAATTGGAGGAAAAAGAGAAAAATGGGTTTGTTACAGTTTTGATAGAAAATACACTAAAGGTCATAAGTGTGTTGAGAAGAAATTATTTTACATATATTGTGAAGAGGAGGAAGAAAAGGAATAAGAAACATCAAAAGAGGAGGATATACACCATGAACCAACCCGAGAGAAAGGAAAAAATGAATCTAAACATATCTTGTAATGCATTGGTGGGAATTACCACTCCTCAAAGTCTTAAGATAGGAGGATATATCAAGAAGAAAAAGGTAATAGTGTTGATTGATTCGGGTAATACCCATTATTTTATTCATTGTAAGATATCCAAGGAATTGAATTTCTTTCTATATCCAACACTAGAGTGTCAAGTGATGGTTGCAAATGGAGGAACTATAAATTTCTCTATAAAGTGCCATAATATCAAGCTACCATGGGAAAATATGTATTGAATAGTCCAATTCTTTCCATTCCAATGGGTGGTGTTGATGTTGTACTAGGAGTCCAATGGTTACAATATTTGGGAATGATAAATTTTAAATTTTAAGAACTTTTCTTGAAATTTTTTTGGGAAGGAAAGGAAATTGAATTAAGGTGTATCACCAGGAAACTAGGGAAGATAATAAACTATAATGGCATGAAAAATATTCTGAAGAAAGAACAACATGGTGTAATTGCACAATTATTCTCACTAGATGTTCAAACATCAAAATCCTGTTTTCTCCAAATCTCCAAAATGTCTCAGACAATCATTCCAAGGTATTTGAGATTCCCAAAGGCCTCCCACCTATTCGTGATAATTGTTGAACCTCAAGATTACCCTCTCCTTTACATTTTTCTCATCTCATTCCACCACTTTTCCATAAGTTCATAAACCCTAATTAGTGAATAATTCTAAGGTTTTGTCTCAAGGATACATTTAAATGATTGTCATATTATATTTTCATGATTTTTATATTTTGATAAGTTCTTGCAAATTAGCTACAAAATACAGCCTATTCCACAACTAACTGTGTGTTCCGTAGCCACTCTTATGGTTTAGTAGGTTTCAGGTGTCAGTTGAGGAATTGGGCCACATGGGTGTTTCTAGAATATTGCCTACATGGATTCTATCCTACTCATTTGATCTACATTGACATAAAAAGGAGCCTAAACTCATGGTCAAAGTTACAAGTCAAAGAACGTTACCTACAACATTAGGACTCCTTATTTTCTCTTCGACGCAAATCATGAGTCCAGCAGTCCTATTTCAATTTTAATTCAAGATAGACACATGTATCTAGTTTATCTCACAATTAGTTATGTAATTTCTCTTTAAATAGTGGTTCCACAGAACCGAGAGAAAATTCAGTATAGTTCAGATTTATAAAGTGGATACTCTGTTTTCAAGACTTTGTTTTAATAAAGAAGTTTATTTGCCAAATGCTTTCTTGATTGCACTTTTAACAAGCTAAGAGTCAACCAACTTAGTAGCAGAGGGCCCCTGCTTCTGAAGGAGGTTTTTATTATGTTTTCTAGTTAGATTTCCTTTACTCTGTTTAGCAATTTTTGTTTATGCTTCATTTCCGGTTTTCAAATAGTTTTAATGATAAATTGAAATTGTGCAGACTTTCTCTTCCAAAACATTTCATGGAAATATAAATTCTGTTTTCAACATTGGGATAAGGATTGAAGTGCTAAGAAACCATAATTTTTTAGCTTTACTTCTCCTGCCTTTTATTTTCATTAAAACAGAGTTGTCAATTGCTGTGTCAAACTAATATTTATGAAAGTCCTTTTCAATATGCTAAATTATACATTAAATGTTTAAGTATCTCACATATGCAGTAGTTGAATTTACCTTACTTCTTGTCATTTGATTGCCAAGGACTAAAGGCATAATTTATTTCTCCGAAGGCATCTCAAGAGGTTAAACACTTCACATTTGAGTGTGGTTGACAAGTCAATTATACATTTAGTTGACTTTAGCTAGATCTAAAATGCTTTTACTTTCAAGACCCTCACTTAATTGCAAACAATAATCTTCCTAAAAACCATTCTAAAAGGAATTGATCTAAACATATTAAGAAGGGATGGTTGAATGACTAAATGTAATTAAATTTTTGAGTTATTCATTTACAGAGTTTTCGTAGTTCTCTAGTTCAAACAAGTGTAATTAGTTACTTAAACATTACTCCAAGAAGGTCATTCTTTACAAATTGAATAATTGGAGTAGTTAAACGCATCTTAGATATTTTCATTTGCATTCCTCATTTTCTGTTCTAAGACCTTAGCAGACAAAAGTAAAAACAATTGCTAAACTCCATCTTAATAGGGTCATGCCTAGCAATTGAATGTTGAGATAATTGAAGGTACAATAGTTGATTCATTTTCTGCTTTCATTTAAGATAGGCATTATAATTCTCAATCTTAGTTTTTTTGTAGAAATAGATCCATGGATTAGGATTAACAAACAAAATAGATAAATGCTCTGATTTCCATAATAAGTCTTAACTAGCCCTTAGCTTTTGGTTTGCTTTTATGAAAATAGAATATTTTTAGTACACTTCCTTTTCTTCCATCTAAAATTAATTTAGATTCACTTAAGTCTTTTCATAATTCTAGATTAACCATCCTTAGATCTCAAACAACAAAAAATCCCCCTAAAAACAACATAAAACACAACACAACCAAGTAAGGAATATGTTGCTTAAGCACATATGGTGCACCACACTTCATCAACTTACTAGCCCTAGTTAATAATTAATGAAATCAATTTAGGACACTAAATTGAATAAACAATAATTATCACGCTATTCACTTGATTCCAGGAAGTGTTCCTCCAAACATCATGCCTTACAAATATCCCTATTCCCAAAAGAGTGTAATTGAATGTATGGTTGTAGAAATGATAGAGGTCAGTCTGTGTTCAGATTATAGGGAGCTCAAAAATCTCAATATTAAAGATAATTTTCCCATTCATGTCATTGATGAATTATTGGATAAATTACATGGAGAATTAACTTCACCAAGCTGGATCTTCATTGAATATATCATCAAATTAGAATGAAGACTGAAGACATTTTTAAAATGACATTCAAAACTCATGAAGGTCATTATGAATTTTTTTTCATGCTTTTTGGCCTTACTAATCCACCTTTCACATTTCAAGGTTTGATGAATTCCATTTTCAAAATGTTCCTTAGAAAATTTGTGGTAGTATTTTTTGATGATATACTAATCTACAAAAAGTCTTGGAAGGATCATGTTCAACATGTTGATACGGTGCACAAACTATTGGAGGAGAAATAATTATATGAAAATGACTTCGAATTTTTCTTTGGAGTATAGGAGGTGGAATATTTGGGTCATATTGTATCTCATGAGGGTGTTATGGTAGACCCTAAAAAAATTAAAGCCATTAAGGAATGGAAAATCCCCACAACCCTATAGAATCTTCTAGGATTTCTCAGGTTGACAGGGTATTATCACAACTTTGTTAAGGATTATCTGAGAATAGAAAAACCTCTAACAAAATTATTGAAGAAATATGAATTTTTGTGGATGCCAGAAGAAAATAAGGCCTTTGAACATATTAAAGAGGCAATTTCCCAAGCACAAGTCTTAGCTACGCAAGGCTTCACAATAAATTTTATTGCAGAATGTGATGCTTCAGGAAATGGAATTGGTGTTGTTTTAATGCAAGAAGGAAGAACCATGTATTTTGAAATTAGTCTAACCAAAGGAGAGTATTTACATAAACCTATTTATGAGAAGGAAATGTTGGAAATACTACATGCACTAAATCAATCACGACCTTACCTAATGGGAAGATACTTCAAGGTAAAAAAAAATCATGATAGCCTTAAATTTTCTTTGGAACAAAAAATATCTTCAGAAGAGTAGAAAAAATGGGTCATAAATATGTTGGGTTATGACTTTTAAATAATCTAAAATAAGGGAAGAAAAATGTTGTTGCATGTGCACTCTCAAGAAAGGATGAGGATGTTGAAGCATTGATTTGTTCCATTTCTATTATCTAACTTGATTGGATAACTGAAGCAAGGGATGAATAGAAGAATGACGAAGTGGTGTGGGAACTAATTCAAAATTTGCAACAAGATCCCAGTACATTTGATACATTTATCTGGAAAAAAGATTCATTATGGTACAAACATCACTTATATATTTGTAATAATTCCTAACTCAAACAAAATATTCTTTTGGAATTTCACACCTCCCCCTTAGGAGGGAACTCAACATTTTTAAAAAATTATTAGAGGGTCGAGAAGGATTTTTTTTGGGATGGCCTTAAATATGATATTCAAAAGTTTGTGGTAGAATGTATGGTTTTCCAAAAAAATAAAGTTGAGACAATTAAGACCCTTAGTTTGTTACAAACTTTGGCCATTCCAAATTAGTGTTGGGAGGAGGTTTCACTGGATTTTATCAAATGTTTACCCAAGTTTGAATGAAAGGGTGTCATCATGGTGGTAGTTTATAAACTTACCAAGTATGCACACTTTTGTGCATTATCTCATCCTTTTAAATCCAATACAGTTGTTACTGCATTTATGGAAACAATTCAAAAGCTACATGGAAACCCAAAGATTATTGTAAGTGACAAAGATCCCATTTTCAATGGAAATTTTTGAATGCAATTATTTTCTTGCACTGGTACTCAATCAGCTCGTATCTCATCTTATCATCCCCAATCTGACGATAAAAATAAGATAGTCAACAAATTTTTGCAAGCATATCTTCATTGATTTGTATATGATAAACTAACACAATGGGTCAAGTGGTTACCTATGACTGAATGGTGGTATAACACATCCTTCCATAAAGTAGAAAAAATGAACCCATTTATGGCACTTTATGGATATCATCCACCATACATCACATCATCTTTAAGAGAAAATTCTAAGGTTCAAGCAGTGGAAGATCACATTGAGAATCAAAAACAAGTTATACAACTCTTAAGGATAACCTCACTCTGACACATAATCAAATGAAACAACGGGTAGATAAGCATCATATTTAAATAAGTTTTGATGTAGTTGACTGGGTATTTTTACGGTTAAAACCATACAAACAAATATCCCTCAAGCAAGCTAAGAAGGATAATAAATTATCACCCAAGTACTATGGTACTTACAAGGTGTTGCAAAAGATTAGTACTATGGCGTACAAATTGGAGTTGCCTGCATCATCTCAAGTACACCCAATTTTTCATGTTTCATGCTTAATGAAGGTTATCGATGACAAGCTCCTAGTTCAAACAATATTTACAAAAAATGATGAATAATGAAAAGTAATATTTGAGTCTGAATTAGTCACAGATACAAGAACTCGACAAATACATAATCGATTAATTTCAGAGTATGTCATTAAGTGGAAGAGCTTACCTATTGAAGGTTCCACATGGGAGGATGATAATTTTATACAGAAACATATAGAACTACTCAAGCATTGAGGCAACCCTTTTTTGAAGGAGAGGGGAATGCTAGGTCCCTATAGTACTAGTGTTTCCCCCTTATTGTTATTGTTAGTGTAGCCCTCTATTGTTATTGTTGTACCCATGTATCCCCCATATTGTTATTAGTGTTCCCCATAGAAGCCCACTATTATTAATTTTTTTCCCTTATATTATTATTGTTATGTAGACTCTGATTATATTGTGACACTGTAGAATCCTACATATACCAAGGAGATTTAATCATTTGTATCATCCAAGAAATTTTCATTTATGTGATGTGGAAGGAGGTTTCCCCCTCGAAGAGGCTATTTCTCAAGTCGTTGATCTATGTTTTCTTTAGTTTTTTGAGTTGGTTTCATAACATTTGGTCCTTCATTCAATCACCGTTCTTCATTTGTTTTCACTAAAATTTACATCACTCTCTGTTGTGTAGATTAATCCGTCTTGCAGACAAGACCGATCTCTCTAGTACTAAAAGTAACTAGCAACAAACAGCCAATTATACTAATCTCTCTCTAAGCATATAAGATTCATAAAAACACTATATAGGTGTAAGGCCTACCTTATATCCAGCGCTTGCTTGATCTCGTTGAAGTCCTTCCCGTGCACTGAAAGAACGTTCCTCGTGAATCTGCAGTCACAAACAAGAAAAAAGATTACGCAACACCTGTATAGACATTATTATAAACCATACTTATCATAATGATCAAGGAATTTATGAAATAAACCATGAATTGACAGTTTAATGAGAGAAATGAGTATATTTGTATTAACTTCAAATAAAGAAAACCTTTACAACCTGTGCCTTGATGTCGTGCAGGTCTTCCTGGGGTCCGAAGCAGGAATCTCTTCTAATTTGAAAAGCATTGCACTCTTTGAACCAAGACAGATAGAGATGAGTGATTTAACCTCACAGAAAGTCTTAGTTAACTGAGTCTGAATCTCAACAGCATTTAACTTCAAATATCTTAAGCTTGAACTCACTTTGAGGCTACCCAAGGCCTCTTTTTATAGTGGAAAAGAGGAGGTTTCTTGTTCTAAATATGAAGGGATAGAATCCTCCTTCAAAGGGATTAGCTCCTTACATCAAGGGGTTAGCTCCATCAAGTGAAGGATGCATGAACCTTCTCAAAGCGTATCCATTCCCGAAAATTCCCATCTAGAATCTTCTAGAATTCATCTGAAATTCACTTTTTATCTTTACTTTCTCGCCTTTTTATGTTTTACAGAGGTCCGCACCCATAACACAAAGAACGTGCGGTATGGTTCCGCAGGCAGGCTGAAATTTAGGTGTGGGACCGTAGGGAATGAACAGAGAAAGTGCGATACCAAGGTTTAGGGGATTTTTAGGGATTTTTCTCTGATTTTGAAAGCTTGACATGAGGAGCTGATATGTTAGACTTGCAAAAGGAGGAAGTATGAGTAATAATGAGCTCATACTCATAGTAAAATGTCAGGATGACAGATTTTAGTGTAACAAATTGCCCCCTAAAGTGCAAAGTCTGGAATAGATGAAGCTGGAGTCTGTCATATATGAAGAGTGCAGTACTTTATCATTTCAAAGATCATCCTGTGGACACCCCATTCGGAACCTGTAAAAACATTCAATGCAAAAAATATACATATATATGTCATCACTGAGGTAGGCATTCCCATACTTAGATAAAAACTAACTAGAAACTAACTCAAATCGTTCTGATACAGGAATGATTTTGAATTCATCATAGTACAGATATATGTAGACACAGTATGGACGCAGCCATCTATTTATAAATAGTCTACTGTATAGATGAAGACAAAACTCCTCGCAGCCTGGATGGTGGAAACTAGATCCAGGGTCTTGATTTCCGCATCTCGAACTAGTACGATTCTATCCATGTGAATAAATGTGTTGAAGTCGAACATGGTAGAAACCACTTGATTACCAGTCAATGATGTGAACTGTTAACAAGTGTGAGAGAAACCACCAGTAATTTCAATGGCTCTCAAAGTACCCATTACAATCCATGAAATGTGAATGAATGAGCTGAAGTCGAACATTTCACGAAATCATTCGATCGAAGGTCAATGATGCAACCTATCATCGAAGGCGAGAAACCTGCCATTGAGGCATGCAGATTTCAAGGTACTGACAATTTCTGGATCAAATTCCTAGATAATGTGCTGATGTCGATAGAAAGTGATCTGTCGTAGGCAAGCCCACAACACGAAATCATAGATCAAGTTTTGAAAATATATTGGCAAATACTGACTCAGGGATGGTCAATAATGGATGACAGATATTTTGCAGATGAATGGTTTATTTGAACTGTTCTCTTGAACACATAACGACACTGCAGATGGTTTGGTAACAATTGACCCAAAGCTAATACCCAGAAACCGGCTGAAAATTTTCAATGTGGTTTGATTAACTGTTAGGCAAAGGATTTCCCAACCCAGGTGAACAAAAAAGTGTCGTGTTCAAGAGTGGTTGACTGAATTTTCGAAAATTTAAAATACAACAAACACGCCCATTTTTCTCTCTTTTTCCCCCACCATTTCTGGCAAGTACCTCTTTATTTTTGACAAGCTTGAGGAGGATAACATTTTCTTGGTTATAAGCTCATCCTTCGGATGAGTCCAACTTAGTTTAAGATTCGAACCCTAAGAAGGAGTGGTTCGTTCCTGTTGAAAATTAAACAAGTCCTTTACTGTTAAGTTTTAACGAGTCCAGTATAGGAGAAACTCGGTGTTTTTCAGTTTTAGGGAGTCAGAAGAAAAACTTAAGAAAACTCCGTGGGTGTAATTTTTCGTAAATTTAGTCTCTCGAGCCCAAAAAAGGATAAAATAATGCGGGAGAGAACTCTATTGACCGTATTTAGTCAACGTATACCTTTTTCGTAAATAGTCCATTCCAGTCCGTAAAAGGGGTAAACTTATACTGAAAGGACGACTGTTCATTTACTTTAACGAGTTCGAATAGTCAAGTACTCGGCGATCTTTTCATATTTAGAGAGTCTAAAAAGGGCTTAAAAGAGGACTCCAAGGTTTCGCTTTTTCGTAAATTTTTTGAAAGAGTCCGAAAAAGTGATAAAAGTGTGCTCTTTGTTGAAAAATGATCATTTCCCCTGAAAAATCCTGTTTCTGCACAAAAACATGAAACATTACACATACCTGTTTAAGATAAGTAAAAATGCTCTCAAAAATACCCTTTTAAAGTGAAAAATAAATAAATTAAAAATTCATTCATTCGAAAAAACTTATAAAAAGGACTTTTTCAATTTCATTTTTACCGTTCAGTTCCAGAGTGAAAAGTAAAAAGCTTTTGGATAAAAAAGTTCCCGTGAAGATTCTGGAAAATTCAACCGTTGGAATCGAAAATCGTCAGCCCCAGGTAATCCACGACCTCCTTACCTTGTTTTTCATCCGTTTGAAATTCATTTTTAGGCTTTAGTTTGATTTTTTAGGGCAAAAAATGGTTCAAAAATGCGCCCGCGGGGTCCGCAGGTGGGACACAGGTTACCTGCGGACCCCGATTTTTTCCTAAAAGGAAAAAATCGTGGGTACCGCACTCGACACACAGCCCGCGTGCGGACCTACGCTCTGTTTACAAAGAGCGGGTATGGTACCCGCGCGGTTAATTTTAAAGCATGGTTTTCTCATTTATCTGCCAAAATTTTTCAAATAAGATCATTCTAACTTGCCTTATTTTGTATTGTAGGAGTAACAAGATGCTTATCTGGCGAGAACGTGAGCATGAGGAAGTGGATGAAGCTGAAATGCTTCATTTTCCCACACAAAGGGCATTAAAAACATGTGGTTTATACAAATTCTGGGCCATTTCTGGCATGAGGGCACAAGTGGAACTCTTAACATGGTTGGTAGAAAGATGGAACGTAGAGGACCAGTGCTTCTTGATTGGTGGCCACCGGCTCGAAATTGAGCTGGAGGATATATAATTTTTGACTGGTTTGTCCAAGAGGGGCGAACAAGTATCCTTGTTTGGGACTAGGCCAGGTGGCCAGACTGTCGCTAGTCTCCAACTAGAATTTTGCAATGATCAGGAAAATCCTCGGGACAAACGGATTGACATAAAACACATCATCCGTCCTGAGCTGAAAGTTATAGCTTTTACTGTTACCAAACTGTGTGGGAGTGTCGCGCTTCATGTGGCTACTGGTTCCCAAATGCGTGTTGCAGTGGACTGTTTTCGTGGCACCATCTTTAACTGGTGTGAAGCTGTGTTGGCCAATGTAAAAGGCCAACTAACCAGAGCAAAAAATGGGAAACTGAAAAACTTTGGATATGGATCCATCGTCGTTTCTTTCGCTCTGGAGAGGATCCCCATGTTATCTCCACAAAGTATTGCTGTTGATGCCGGTCGACCTCGAGAACCGAGAATGGTTCGTTGGTCCGCGTTGATGGCTCGTCATGCTATTGAGGGTACTGAGATTGTGCGATTCCCTCCTTCATATTTTCGTTGGCTGGATCGCCAAATTTTTGTGATAGAGGATTTTCCGTATGCCGGGATAGATTTCCGCGGTGATAGAGAGATGGTTCTCCCTGCAGGGGAACAGTGGGATGATTCAGGTAAAAACATTTTTCAACGTTTGCTAAATTCTAATTTTTTTTAAAAATTTTTTATCGTCTTTGAAAACTAATAATCAAAAGTTTTTCGAATGCAGACGTGGGTCCACATCGACCAGCTCATCTCCAACCTTACGAGAGACGACAACCAGTTGTGCCCGCACCAGCCCCAGCAGGCCAATCAGCAGAGATTTTGACTGATTTGGAGCATCATCTAGAGCGTTTGACTCTAGATATACCAGAGACCAACATAGATGGCATTCCTCTCAGGCTGCAGAGATATGTGATTGGAGTTCCAAGACCTTTTAGGAGGTTCCTATGCAGGGTAGCCCGGGCAGTGGTTTCGTATCGTGATCACCATCAGTGATGGGATGATCATGTAGACTCATATTTTTGACTTTTGTATTATCATTTTTTCCGATCATAAGGTGTTTCCAACCTATGATCGAAGACGATGTATATTTTTTGAAAACACTCCTATACTATGATATATCACTATTTTGACGGCTATCTGTGTACATATGTGAATGTTGTTTGTTTTACTGCTTTTGATTATTGCAAATGTCTATTTATCATACTAGAAGCAATCGAATCTGCTAATGTATTTAAATGTCTTGGAATATGCTGATATTCAATGTAATCAAACTCACGTTCCAAGAGACGAACTCTTAAAAACAACCTTAATAACATTGGATTTCTAATGGTATAAACCCTGTTAAGCTGTAATACAACAAGTTCAGAATCCAACCTTACAATCAAACTCCGAATTCCAAATGATATGGACTCAGACAATAACTCAATCACTGCACTATACTCGGCAATGTTATTTGTTGTTTGACCAAGGCTTACCCCATGTATGGATACTAACTCGTCAGAGGGTGAATAGATAACCCAAGCTGCGGAAGAAATGTTCCGTGTACTACGACAAGCACCATCAGCAAAACCAATGTAGGTTTGAAGAGACGTCGACATATGCAATATCAAGAGTAAAACTCAGATAAGCAGGAATAGTGACAAAAACACACTTCTAAACTAGGCACACTTTTCTAATCTAAAACACACCAGCAGTAAAGAAATCTAAACTAACAAAAATCTCCACACCTCGTTTTAAGCATAATATCGCTTTAGATAAAGCCCATTTCTAGGTTTATCCAAAGGGACACCGTCAAAATCTATCAACTCATAGGCCCCTTTTGCTAACTTTCGTTTCACAATGTAAGGACCATGCCACATAGGCACAAATTTCCCAACTCCTAGCTTGTCGTTAGCTTGATCATAAAGTAAAACTAGGTCTCCTTCTGAAAAATTTTGAGGGGTCACATTTCTATCATACTGAGCTTTTATCCTTTTAACATGAGCCTCGTTTGCTATTGCAGCATTTCGTCGATTCTCATCTAATTGGGCTAAGTACAGGAAACGTTTCTCCTCTTCAGACGTAGCTGGAAGTAATTCTACGGCTAATTTTAGTGACGGTATTTCGCATTCAATCGGCAACACAGCTTCCAAACCGTAAACTAGTTGAAAAGGAGTGAAACCCGTTGATGTTTTGACTGAGGTTCGATATGCCCAAAGCGCTGAAAATAACATGGAATGCCAATTCGTCTTGTGAATGCCAATGATTCGTTTAATCATGGTGACTAAAACTTTATTAATGGCTTCAACCAGACCATTTGCTTGTGGATAGTACGGAGTGGAACTATCGTGGCGTAGGCCAAGTTGTTCTGTTAGTTCAGTCATCATGATATTCCGAAAATGACTTCCATGATCTATAATAATAGCTTGAGGAACACCGAACCTAGAAATTATGTGATTAAATACGAATGTTGCAGCAGTCTTGCCGTCAGCTGAATATGTAGGCATCGCCTCGGCCCATTTTGTAAAATAATCTACTGCGAGAATAATATAGGCATGCCCCCCGGCCGAGTGAGGGTTACATGTGATGAAATCGATACCCCATTTTGCAAATGGACCAACAGCAATTATAGGGTGAAGAGGAGCGGGTGGCGCGCACATTTTTCTATCAAAAATTTGACAGTTGTGGCATTTCTGAACCGCATAAATGCAATCTTTAAATAATGTTGGCCAGAAATAACCTGCACGCAATATCTTTTGGGCTGTGGCATACCCAGACATATGACCGCCACATGCTCCAGAATGACAGTCATTTAACACCTTTTCAGCTTCTTCATGAGTTAGACAACGTCAGAAAATAGAATCCGCTCCCCGTCGATAAAGTGTATCACCAATGATATTATATTGTTGGGATTGGAAGCGCATTTTCCGTCGCTGAGTTCGTGAAATGTCCGGCCGAAAATATTGGGTTTGGAGATACACAATAATATCCCCATACCATGGATCAAGCGTACTAATAAGAAACAAAGATTCGTCCGCAATGGACTCTTCTGCCACTGTTTCAGTATCAGTAGAGGGGAAATCGCACATCAGTTCCGCAAATACCAAAGATTTCTTTGCCTTGGATTTCTCAAATTCCAAGTCAAATTCCTGCAGGATAACTATCCATTTGGAATATTTTCCCCCTAGCAATTGTTTGGTCAAAATATACATCATAGGGTTGCAATTAGAAATTACCATGGTTTTACGTAACATGATGTAATGTCTAAAACGTTGGACATCTTGAACAGCTGCCAAGGCCAATTTCTCCACATGTGTGTATTTGATTTCAGTCGGATGTAGATTTCGACTAAGATAATAAATCACATGTTCATTGTGAGATTCATCTTCCTGAACTAATACCATCCCAATGGTGGAATGAGAAGCAGCGAGATACAAAATGTAATCTTGGTTGTAGTTGGGAGGATGCAATAACGGTGCATGGGTCAACGCGTGTTTAAGTGCATCAAAAGATCGATCAGCGACCTCGTCCCAAAAGAACGGAATGTCTTGTTTCAACAACCGGGTAAAACCTTTTGCAAGCTCGGCATAGTTCTGAATAAATCTACGTAAAAAGTTTGCTTTCCCCTGCAAACTCTGGAGTTGGCGCAATGTCGAAGGAGGAGGTAATTTAACAATAGCTTCGACCTTCGAAGGATCAACACGAATGCCTGATTTCGAGACAACAAATCCCAGTAAACGACCTGATTCTACGCAGAAAACACATTTATGCGGATTCAACCTTATCCGATAATGCCGACATCTCATAAAAATTGCTCTTAAATGAGTGGGATGATCGGCCCTACGTGATGAGTGAGCAGGTAAATCATCAAGATATGGTTGAACAATGTGCTTAATGTCATGAAACGCATAAGACATGGCCCGTGGAAAAGTTGCTCCAGCGTTCTTAAGTCCAAAAGGTAGTTTACAATAGGCAAATGTTCCCCATGGACAAATGAAAGCTGTTTTAGGCTGATCTGCAGGGAGTATGTTTATTTGATTGTAGCCGGAAAAACCATCCATAAAGGAGAATAGTTCACTACCAGCACAATCGTCGATTATCTGATCGATATAAGGAGTTGGATAATTGTCTTTTGGACACGCTCGATTAATATCCCTATAATCGATACATACTCTTATTGTTCCTTGTTTTTTAGTCACAGGAACAATATTCGATACCCAATCCGTTAAGGGAATTGGATAAATGAATCCTGCTCGAAGTAATTTTTCAACTTCAGTTATTATAGCAGCAGCTTTTCTAGGATGAATTTGACGTAATCGTTGATGAACAGGTTTAGCATCCGGGTAAGTCTTAATTTCATGAACGACGATCGATGGATCAATTCCTGGCATTTCTTCATAAGACCAGGCAAACACGTCACGGAATTATTGAAATAGGGCTTTATAAGTCCGAATTTCTTCATCTGTACAACAAGCACCTATATGAATGTTTTCAATTATTCCTGGTTTTACTGAAATGTCAATTGGAACCGTTCTAGATATATTTTCCAAATTTAACTCAGAATCAGGATTTTGCAATGGATTCTGAGGTTCCTTGGCATATTTAGCAGTAAAAATTGAAGCGAAATCATTTTGAAAATGATCTAATTCAGGTAAAAATGAAGACCGGTGATGTAGATCTTCCCATGGTAAATCATCAACAGAAAAAAACTCACGAATTTGCTCATCTGAATGAACAAGTTCAGGAAATGTTGTTGTAACTGAACTAGATATAGAAAATGATTCCTCTTGGATCCCATTCATTGGATCAATTTCAGTTGAAGAGTGGTCGGAAAATGAATGTACAGCCTGGTACGCAATTTCAAATGGACTCAAGGGCATCACGCCATCAAATGAATCTATCTCGGATTCTGTAGGAATAATCCAAGGATCATCAAACGTAACAGTGTCAGATGAAATAATGTGTATACTTGCAGTAGAAGGCGATACGTTAGGAGGAGGAAAGGAAAAAGTTCCTAGTAAACCAGAATCTTTAATCAAACCTACTTCAACATCCTTATAAGGGATAGCCGTTTTACCAACATGCTGGATTATTTCTGTAGAGGCTGCGTCGGACGAAAAATAAGTTAACTGATCTATTGTCACGATCTTTCCTTGATATGGAAATTTGATAAGTCGAAAGACCGAAGAGACAACAACAGTCATAGCATAGGACCAACTACGACCTAGTAGAAGGTTGTAATCTAGAGGGGCATCAACCACTTCCACATCTAGATTAATAATTTTACCTTCGACCCCTATGGGTAAATCCTGCAAAATACCAAAAGGTTGAAAACCTCGACCATCAAAAGCCTTTAGAATCGTCGGAGATTGGTTAAGTGTACGAGAACCAAGAGATTTCCAACACTGAATCGACATAATACACGTTGAAGCTCCCTCATCAATCACAGTCCGAAAAATAGGTCTGTTTTTTACTAACACTGGAATCTGGAAAGCCATTTGGTGAGCAAGACGTGGTGTACTATTTTCTAAATCGAAGATTATAAGGTTAGAATCCTGAACATCGATAGCTCCTATGGCAGACAATAATAATTTACGTTGTGCTGGACACGATTGCAGCACTTCCAAAGCCGACATTGCTGAAGGAGAAACGACTAAGTCTTCAACAATGTTGTAATTCTGAGCAGCTCTCGCATGTGGATTGAAAGCTGATTTACGAAGAACACCTTTAGCAGGCGGTTTGATTATCAAGTCTGGATTTTGTTTCTCGATCTGTAGCGGACCGGAAACAGGAGGAGTTGTATTTGATGTATTCGCATTAGAAGACTCTCCTTCTTTGCCATCAACGGGATTCTTAGAACCGTAATCTTGCGATCGTGTCGCAACCCTTACATGAGACATCATCATAATAGGCTCTTCTAAAGTAGTCGAGGAAGAACCAATCATTTTACTATCTTGAACTGGAAAAGGATCCTTCAAGACAGCAGGTTGTTGTGATCCTTTAACGAGTTTCGTAACTAAATCTCAGAGGCAATTCTTTGGTAAATGATGTACATTTTACAAATAAAAAGCAAGGATAACGAGGTTCGATCCCCAGTCCGATCGCCATTTTTTTGTGTGGTGTGCGTCTTGTGGAATGAGGTGATCTCTCTAGTACTAAAAGTAACTAGCAACAAACGACCAATTACCTAATCTCTCTCTAAAATATAGATTCATAAAAAGAAACACTATATAGGTGTAAGGCCTACCTTATGTCCAACGCTTGCTTGATTTCGTTGAAGTCCTTCCCGTGCACTAAAAGAACGTTCCTCGTGAATCTGCAGTCACAAACAAGAAAAAAGATTACGCAGCACCTGTATAGACATTATTATAAACCATACTTATCATAATGATCAAGGTATTTATGAAATAAACCATGAATTGACAGTTTAATGAGAGAAATGAGTATATTTGTATTAACTTCAAATAAAGAAAACCTTTACAACCTGTGCCTTGATGTTGTGCAGGTCCTCCCGGGGTCCGAAGCAGGAATCTCTTCTAGTTTGACAAGCATTGCACTCTTTGAACCAAGACAAATAGAGATGAGTGATTTAACCTCACAGAAACTCTTAGTTAATTGAGACTGAATCTCAACAGCATTTAACTTCAAATATCTTAAGCTTGAACTCCCTTTGAGGCTACCCAAGGCCTCTTTTTATAGTAGAAAAGAGGAGGTTTCTTGTTCCAAATATGAAGGGATAGAATCCTCCTTCAAAGGGATTAGCTCCTTACATCAAGGGGTTAGCTCCATCAAGTGAGGGATGCATGAACCTTCTCAAAGCGTAACCATTCTCGAAAATTCCCATCTAGAATCTTCTAGAATTCATCTGAAATTCACTTTTTATCTTTACTTTCTCTCCTTTTTATGTTTTACATAGGTCCGCACCCATAACACAAAGAACGTGCGGTATGGTTCCGCAGGCAAGCTTAAATTTAGGTGCGGGACCGCAGGAAATGTATAGAGAAACTGCGATACCAATGTTTAGGGGATTTTAGGAACTTTTCTCTGATTTTGAAAGCTTGACATGAGGAGCTGATATGTTAGACTTGAAAAAGGAGGAAGTACGAGTAATAATGAGCTCATACTCATAGTAAAATGTCAGGATGACAGATTTTAGTGTAACAAATTGCCCCATAAAGTGCAAAGTCTGGAATAGATGAAGCTGTAGTCTGTCATATATGAAGAGTGCAGTACTTTATCATTTCAAAGATCATCCTGTGGACACCCCAGTCGGAACCTGTAAAAACATTCAATGCAAAATATATACATATATATGTCATCACTGAGGTAGGCATTCCAATACTCAGATAAAAACTAACTATAAACTAACTGAAATCGTTCTGATATAGGAATGATTTTGAGTACATCATAGTACAGATATATGTAGACATAGTATGGACACAGCCATCTGTTTATAAATAGTCTATTGTATAGATGACAACAAAATTCCTCGCATCCTCTATGGTGGAAACTAGATCCAGGGTCTTGATTTCCGCATCTCGAACTAGTACGATTCTACCCATGTGAATAAATGTGTTGAAGTCAAACATGGTAGAAACCACTTGATTACCAGTCAATGATGTGAACTGTTAACAAGTGTGAGAGAAACCACCAGTAATGTCAATGGCTCTCAAAGTACTCAGTACAATCCATGAAATGTGAATGAATGAACTGAAGTCGAACATGTCACGGAATCATTCGATCGAAGGTCAATGATGCAACCTGTCGTCGAAGGCGAGAAACCTGCCATTGAGGCATGCAGATTTCAAGGTATTGACGATTTCTGGATCAACTTCCTAGATAATGTGCTGATGTCGATAGAAAGTGATCTGTCGTAGGCAAGCCCACAACACGAAATCATAGATCAAGTTTTGAAAATATATTGGCAAGGACTGACTCAGGGATGGTCAAAAGATGAATGACAGATATTTTGCAGATGAATGGTTTACTTGAACTGTTCTCTTGAACACATAACGACACTGCAGATGGTTTGGTAACAATTGACCCAAAGCTAATACCCAGAAACTAGCTGAAAATTTTCAATGTGGTTTGATTAACTGTTAGGCAAAGGATTTCCCAACCCAGGTGAACAAAAAAGTGTCATGTTCAAGAGTGGTTGACTGAATTTTCGAAAATTTAAAATACAACAAACACACCCATTTTTCTCTCTTTTTCCCCCACCATTTCTGGCAAGTACCTCTTTATTTTTGACAAGCTTGAGGAGGATAACATCTGCTTGATTATAAGCTCATCCTTCGGATGAGTCCAACTTAGTTTAAAATTCGAACCCTAAGAAGGAGTGGTTCGTTCCTGTTGAAAATTAAACAGGTCCTTTACTGTTAAGTTTTAACGAGTCCAATATAGGAGAAACTCGGTGTTTTTCAGTTTTAGGGAGTCAGAAGAAAAACTTAAGAAAACTCCGTGGGTGTACTTTTTCATAAATTTAGTCTCTCGAGCCCGAAAAAGGATAAAATAATGCGGGAGAGAACTCTATTGACCGTATTTAGTCAATGTATACCTTTTTCGTAAATATTCCATTCCAGTCCGTAAAAGGGGTAAACTTATACTGAATTACGACTGTTCATTTACTTTAACGAGTTTGAATAGTCAAGTACTCGGCGATCTTTTCATATTTAGAGAGTCTGAAAAGGGCTTAAAAGAGGACTCCAAGGTTTCAATTTTTCGTAAATTTTTTGAAAAGTCCGAAAAAGTGATAAAAGTGTGCTCTTTGTTGAAAAATGATCATTTCCCCTGAAAAATCCTGTTTCTGCACAAAAAATTGAAACATTACACATACATGTTTAAGATAAGTAAAAATGCTCTCAAAAATACCCTTTTAAAGTGAAAAATAAATAAATTAAAAATTCATTCATTCGAAAAAACTTATAAAAAGGACTTTTTCAATTTCATTTTTACCGTTCAGTTCCAGAATGAAAAGTAAAAAGCTTTTGGATAAAAAAGTTCCCGTGAAGATTCTGGAAAATTCGTCCGTTGGAATCAAAAACCGTCAGTCCCAGGTAATCCATGACCTCCTTATCTTGTTTTTCATCCGTTTGAAATTCATTTTTAGGCTTTAGTTTGATTTTTTAGGGCAAAAAATGGTTCAAAAATGCGCCCGCGGGGTCCGCAGGTGGGACACAGGTTACCTGCGGACCCTGATTTTTTCCTAGAAGGAAAAAATCGTGGTTACCACACCCGGAACACCGCCCGCGTGCGGACCTACGCTCTGTTTACAAAGAGCGGGTGCGGTACCCGCGCGGTTAATTTTAAAGCATGGTTTTCTCATTTATCTGCCAAAAGTTTTCAAATAACATTCTTCTAACTTGCCTTTTTCTGTATTGTAGGAGTAACAAGATGCTTATCTGGCGAGAACGTGAGCACGAGGAAGTGGATGAAGCCATCATACTTCATTTGCCCACACAAAGGGCATTAAAAGCATGTGGTTTATATAAATTCTGGGCCATCTCTAGCATGAGGGCACAAGTGGAACTCTTAACATGGTTGGTAAACAGATGGAACGTAGAGGACCAATGCTTCTTCATTGGTGGCCACCGGCTCGAAATTGAGCTGGAGGATATATACTTTTTAAATGGTTTGTCCAAGAGGGGCGAACAAGTATCCTTGTTTGGGACTAGGCCAGGTGGCCAGACTGTCGCTAGTCTCCAACTAGAATTTTGCAATGATCAGGAAAATCCTCGGGACAACCGGATTGACATAAAACACATCATCCGTCCTGAGTTGAAAGTTATAGCTTTTACTGTTACAAAACTGTGTGGGAGTGCTACGCTTCATGTGGCTACTGGTTCCCAAATGTGTGTTGCAGTGGACTGTTTTCGCGGCACCATCTTTAACTGGTGTGAAGCTGTGTTGGCCAATGTGAAAGGCCAACTAACCAGAGCAAAAAATGGGAAACTGAAAAACTTTGGATATGGATCCATTGTCGTTTCTTTTGCTCTGGAGAGGATCCCCTTATTAGCTCCATAGAGTATCGCTGTTGATGTCGGTCGACCTCGAGAACCGAGAATGGTTCGTTGGTCCGCGCTGATGGCCTGTCATGCTATTGAGGGCACTGAGATCGTATGATTCCGTTCTTCATATTTTCGTTGGCTAGATCACCAAATTTTTGTGATAGAGGATTTTCCGTATGCCGGGATAGATTTCCGCGGCGACAGAGAGATGGTTCTCCCTGCCAGGGAACAGTGGGATGATTCAGGTAAAAACATTTTTCAACGTTTGCTAAATTCTAATTTTTTTTTTTTAATTTTTTATCGTCTTGGAAAACTAATAATCAAATTTTTTTTGAATGCAGACGTGGGTCCACATCGACCAGCTCATCTCCAACCTTACGAGAGACGACAACCAGTTGCGCCCGCACCAGCCCCAGCAGGCCAATCAATAGAGATTTTGACTGATTTGGAGCATCATCTAGAGCGCTTGACTCTAGATATTCTAGAGACCAGTATAGATGACATTCCTCTCAGGCTACAGAGATATGTGATTGGAGTCCCAGGACCTTTCAGGAGGTTCCTATGTAGGGTAGCCCGGACAGTGGTTTCGTATCGTGATCACCATCAGTGATGGGATGATCGTGTAGACTCATATTTTTGACTTTTGTATTATCATTTTTGCCGATCATAAGGTGTTTCCAACCTATGATCGAAGACGGTGTATATTTTTTGAAAACAAACCTATACTACGATATATATCACTTTTTGCCAGCTATCTGTGTACATATGTGAATGATGTTTGTTTTACTGCTTTTGATTATTGCAAATGTCTATTTATCATACTAGAAGCAATCGAATCTGCTAATGTATTCAAATGTCTTGGAATATGCTGATATTCAATGTAATCAAATTCACGTTCCAAGAGACGAACTCTTAAAAACAACCGTAATAACACTGGATTTCTAATGGTATACACCCTGTTAAGCTGTAATACAACAAGTTCAAAATCCAACCTTACAATCAAACTCCGAATTCCAAATGATATGGACTCAGACAATAACTCAATCACTGCACTATACTCGGCAATGTTATTTGTTGTTTGACCAAGGCTTACCCCATGCATGGATACTAACTCGTCAGAGGGTGAATAGATAACCCAAGCTGCGGAAGAAATGTTCTGTGTACTACGAAAAGCACCATCAGCAAAACCAATGTAGGTTTTAAGAGACATCGACATCTGCAATATCAAGAGTAAAACTCAGATAAGCAGGAATAGTGACAAAAACACACTTCTAAACTAGGCACACTTTTCTAATATAAAACACACCAGTAGTAAAGAAATCTAAACTAACAAAAATCTCCACACCTCATTTTAAGCATAATATCGCTTTAGATAAAGCCCATTTCTGGGTTTATCCAAAGGGACACTGTCAAAATCTATCAACTCATAGGCCCCTTTTGCTAACTTTCGTTTCACAATGTAAAGACCATGCCACATAGGCACGAATTTCCCAGCTCCTAGCTTGTCGTTAGCTTGATCATAAAGTAAAACTAGGTCTCCTTCTGAAAAATTTCGAGGGGTCACATTTCTATCATACTAAGCTTTGATCCTTTTAACATGAGCCTCGTTTGCTATTGCAACATTTCGTCGATTCTCATCTAATTGGGCTAAGTACAAGAAACGTTTTAATTCCTCTTCAGAAGTAGCTGGAAGTAATTCTACAGCTAATTTTAGTGACGGTATTTTGCATTCAATCGACAGCACAGCTTCTAAACCGTAAACCAGTTGAAAAGGAGTGAAACCTGTTGATGTTTTGACTGAGGTTCGATATGCCCAAAGTGTTGAAAATAACATGGAATGCCAATTCATCTTGTGAATACCAATGATTCGTTTAATCATGGTGACTAAAACTTTGTTAATGGCTTCAACCAGACCATTGGCTTGTGGATAGTACGGAGTGGAACTATCGTGGCGTAGGCCAAGTTGTTCTGTCAGTTCAGTCATCATGACATTCTGAAAATGACTTCCATGATCTGTAATAATAGCTTGAGGAACACCGAACCTAGCAATTATGTGATTAAATACGAATGTTGCAGCAGTATTGCCGTCAGGTGAATATGTAGGCATCGCCTCGGCCCATTTTGTAAAATAATCTACTGCTAGAATAATATAGGCATGCCCCCCGGCCGAGTGAGGGTTACATGTGATGAAATCGATACCCCATTTTGCGAAAGGTCCAACAGAAATTATAGGGTGAAGAGGAGCAGGTGGCGCGCGCATTTTCCGATCAAAAATTTGACAGTTGTGGCATTTCCGAACTGCATAAATACAATCTTTGAATAACGTTGGCCAGAAATAACCTACACGCAATATCTTTTGGGTTGTGGCATACCCAGACATATGACCGCCACATGCTTCAGAATGACAGTCATTTAATACCTTTTCAGCTTCTTCATGAGTTAGACAACGTCGGAAAACAGAATCCGCTCCCCGTCGATAAAGTGTATCACCAATGATATTATATTGTTGGGATTGGAAGCGTATTTTCCGTCGCTGAGTTCGTGAAATATCAGGCCGAAAAGATTGGGTTTGGAGATACACAATAATATCCCCATACCATGGATCAAGTGTATTGATAAGAAACAAAGATTCGTCCACAATGGACTCCTCTGCCACTGTTTCAGTATCAGTAGAGGGGAAATCGCACATCAGTTCCCCAAATACCAAAGATTTCTTTGCCTTGGATTTCTCAAATTCCAAGTCAAATTCCTGCAGGATAACTATCCATTTGGAATATTTTCCCCCCAGCAATTGTTTGGTCAAAATATACATCATAGGGTTGCAATTAGAAATTACCGTGGTTTTACGTAACAAGATGTAATGTCTAAAACGTTGGACAGCTTGAACAGCTACCAAGGCCAATTTCTCCACATGTGTGTATTTGATTTCAGTCGGATGCAGATTTCGACTAAGATAATAAATCACATGTTCATTGTGAGATTCATCTTCCTGAACTAATACCATCCCAATGGTGGAATGAGAAGCAGCGAGATACAAAATGTAATCTTGGTTGTAGTTTGGAGGATGCAATAATGGTGCATGGGTCAACGCGTGTTTAAGTGCATCAAAAGATCGATCAGCGATCTCATCCCAAAAGAACGAAATGTCCTGTTTCAACAACCGGGTAAAACCCTTTGTAAGCTCGGCATAGTTAGGAATAAACCTACACAAAAAATTTGCTTTCCCCTGCAAACTCTGGAGTTGGCGCAAAGTCGAAGGAGGAGGTAATTTAACAATAGCTTCGACCTTCGATGGATCTACACGAATGCCTGCTCTTGAGACAACAAATCCCAGTAATCGACCTGATTCTATGCAGAAAACACATTTATGCGGATTCAGCCTTATCCGATAATGCCTATATCTCATAAAAATTGCTCGTAAATGAGTGGGATGGTCGGCCCTGCGTAATGAATGAGCAGGTAAATCATCGAGATATGGTTGGACAATGTGCATAATGTCATGAAATGCATAAGACATAGCCCGTTGAAAAGTTTCTCCAGCGTTCTTTAGTCCAAAAGGTAGTTTACAATAAGCAAATGTTCCCCACGGAAAAATGAAAGCTGTTTTAGGTTGATCTGCAGGGAGTATGTTTATTTGATTGTAGTCGGAAAAGCCATCCATGAAGGAAAACAATTCACTTCCAGCACAATCATCTATGATTTGATCGATATAGGGAGTTGGATAATTATCTTTTGGACACGCTCGATTAATATCCCTATAATCGATGCATACTCTTATTGTTCCTTGCTTTTTAGTCACAGGAACAATATTCGATACCCAATCCATTAAGGGAATTGGATAAATGAATCCTGCTCGAAGTAATTTTTCAACTTCAGTTTTTATAGCAGCAGCTTTTCTAGGATGAATTTGACGTAATCGTTGACGAACATGTTTAGCATCCGGGTAAGTCTTAATTTCATGAACGACGATTGATGGATCAATTCCTGGCATTTCTTTATAAGACCAGGCAAGCACGTCACAGAATTCTTGAAATAGGTCTTTATAAGTCTGAATTTCTTCATCTGTACAACAAGCACCTATATGAATGTTTTCAATTATTCCTAGTTTTACTGAAATGTCAATTGGAATTGTTCTAGATATGTTTTCCAAATTCAACTCAGAATCAGGATTTTGCAATGGATTCTGAGGTTCCTTGGCATATTCAGCAGTAAAAATTGAAGCGAAATCATTTTCAAAATGATCTAATTCAGGTAAAAATGAAGATCGATGATGTAGATCTTCCCATGGTAAATAATCAATAGACAAAAACTCACGGATTTGCTCATCTGTATGAACAAGTTCAGGAAATGTCGTTTTAGCTGAACTAGATATAGAAAGTGATTCCTCTTGGATCCCATTCATTGGATCAGTTTCGGTTGAAGAGGGGTCGGAAAAAAACTGTACTGCCTGGTATGCAATTTCAAATGGACTCAAGGGCATCACGCCATCAAATGAATCTATCTCGGATTCTGAAGGTATAATCCAAGGATCATCAAACATAACAGTTTCTGACGAAATCATATGAATAGTTGCAGTAGAAGGCGATACATTAGGAGGAGGAAAGGAAAAAGTTCCTAGTAAACCAGAATCTTTAATCAAACCTACTCCAACATCCTTATAAGGGATAGCCATTTTACCAACATGCTGGATTGTTTCTGTAGAGGTTGGGTCGGACGAGAAATAAGTTAACTGATCTATTGTCACGATCTTTCCTTGATATGGAAATTTTATGAGTCGAAAGACCGAAGAGACAACAACAGTCATAGCATAGGACCAACTACGACCCAGAAGAAGGTTGTAATCTAGAGGGGCATCAACCACTTCCACATCTAGATTAACGATTTTACCTTCGACCCCTATGGGTAAATCCTGCAAAATACCAAAAGGTTAAAAACCTTGACAATCAAAAGCTTTTAGAATCATCAGAGATTGGTTAAGTGTAGGAGAACCAAGCGATTTCCAACACTGAATCGACATAATACACGTTGAAGCTCCCTCATCAACCACAGTCTGAAAAATAGATCTGTTTTTGACTAACACTGGAATCTGGAAATCCATTTGATGAGGAAGACGTGGTGTACTATTTTCTAAATCGAAGATTATAAGGTTAGAATCCTGAACATCGACAACTCCTATAGCAGACAATAATAATTTACGTTGTGCTAGACATGATTGTAACACTTCCAAAGCCGACATTGCTGAAGGAGAAACAACTAAATCCTCAACAATGTTGTAATTCTGAGCAGCTCTCGCATGTGGATTGAAAGCTGATTTACGAAGAACACCTTTAGCAGGCGGTTTGATTATCAAGTCTGGATTTTGTTTCTTGATCTGTAGCAGACCGGAAACAGGAGGAGTTGTATTTGATGTATTCGCATTAGAAGACTCTGCTTCTTTGCCATCAATGGGATTCTTAGAACCGTAATCTTGCGATCGTGTCGCAACCCTTACATGAGACATCATCATAATAGGCTCTTCTAAAGTAGTCGAGGAAGAACCAATCATTTTACTATCTTGAACTGGAAAAGGATCCTTCAAGACAGCAGGTTGGTGTGATCCTTTAACGAGTTTCGTAACTTCGTCTCGATATGGACATTCTTTCGTGAAATGATATTGTTCACAAATAAAGCAAGGATAACGAGGTTTACGTTTTTCATCATTGGATTCATCTTTATCTGTTTTTTCTTTCGAATTCTTTTTGTTTTTATTCCTCCTCTTCTTTCTACCACCAGATTTTGATTTTGTTGTAGATGTTTCAGCAACATGAATGTCGGTGGAAACTTCGGGAGAAGATTCTCCTTTCGGGGAATCAGGTAAAGTTATAATTGGAGAAGAATTCTTTGAGGATTTCTTCTTACTTTTAGAATTAACTGTACCAATCATACCGTCAGCGGCATGAGACCCTGAAGGAGCAGCAGCTATTTGACCTTGTTTTGGAAGGTCTGGGATTTTCTCATGTAGAGTACCTGACTGCGTATAGACGACGTCAAGGTACTGAGCCTGAGCAATTACTTGCTCCTCAGTAACAACACCAGCCTTAGCTACATCTTCAATGATCTTGGGTAATAATGATTTAACAAACCATTCTGCCAAAATTTGATCCGGAATATAAAATTTCACCAAACGTCGTCTACGTCGCCATTCATGAATATGATCAGAAATATACGTGGACGTAGATTTTTTTAGTGAAGTTAATAATTCTGTGCCATTTTCGTATCTGACAGGCAACTGAAAATGAGTCAAGAAAGATGTTGCTAACTGACTGAAATTATGAAACGAGCCTCGTGGCAACTCAATGTACCATTTGGCTGCAAGACCTATGTGGGTTCTTTGGAAAAGACGTAAGCGAATCGAATCATCAATGATCGAATTAGATGCACACCAAAGGTGATAAGTCATAACATGATTCGATGGATCCTCTCCTGACTTACCTTCAAATTTTGGTATATCACTGAGCAACTTATGAGGCATTGGCGGCTAGTTCTGATAATAAAAAATAGGATCATTTGTAAGGTGCGTCAAATTAGGTAAGTCCAAAGTTGCGATAAATGGTAATTGACGGTTAGGGTCACGAAAACCTTGAGAAGCCAAAGTAGATCTAGGAGGCGGATACCCAGGATAACTAGGAATCGGATTAGCATTAGGTATTGTGTAACCTCCCGGATAACCAGGATGAACCGGACCATACTGAGGTTGTTGATAAGTATAACCAGGGTACGGTTGATACTGATAGCTTGGATTCTGTACATAGGGACCGAATTGCGGTTGTCCCTGGTACGGTTGATACGTAAATTGAGGTTGACTTGTAACAACTGTACTCATACCGGTTTGTCCTGCAGGCATCTGAACTGAAGTCTGAACTGAAGGTCCTGAGTGAGGTACAGAGACTTGAGGAATTTGCACGGATACAGGGATAGCCGAACTCAGGGCTACAGATACTCCAGAAATAGGTGTGACAGGTTGAACAGACGTTGTAGCAGTTGCAGCAGTTTGGGGTGGAGTCTGAGGTGTACTAGGCCCAGCCTGCTGAACTGAACTAGGTGCAGGAGTTTGAATAGCTGGCTGAACATGTTGCTGAGTTGAACCAGAAACCAATGGCTGGCCAGGTTGATAAGGTAACTGCAAAGGCTGTTGATATTGGGATGGATCCCACACCATCATTCCGGGGTATTGTCCCTTAGAAGGTTGAACGTAAGGACCAAAACCTAGTTGAACGTAGGGTTGATAATTAAAAAGTAAATTTCTGGCTCCTTGAATAGATGGTTGTCCAGAAGGATGTTGGTAACCTTGCATTGGGTACTGCCCTTGAGGTTGATAACCTTGAGGCACGTACTGAAGTTGGGGTTGTTGAGGACCCTGAGGAGCATATTGAGTTTGGGGTTGACCTTGAGGAATGTACTGTCCTTGAGGTTGGATTCATCTTTATCTGTTTTTTCTTTCGAATTCTTTTTGTTTTTATTCCTCCCCTTCTTTCTACCACCGGATTTTGATTTTGTCGTAGATGTTTCAACAACATGAATGTCGGCGGAAACTTCGGGAGAAGATTCTCCTTTCGGGGAATCAGGTAAAGTTATAATTGGAGAAGAATTCTTTGAGGATTTCTTCTTACTTTTAGAACTAACTGTACCAATCATACCGTCAGCGGCATGAGACCCTGAAGGAGCAGCAGCTATTTGACCTTGTTTGGGTAAATCAGGAATTTTTTCATGTAGAGTACCTGACTGCGTATAAACGAGGTCAAGGTACTGAGCCTGAGCAATTACTTGCTCTTCAGTAACAACACCAACCTTAGCTACATCTTCAGTGATCTTGGGTAACAATGATTTAACAAACCATTCTGCCAAAATTTGATCCGGAATATAAACTTTCACCAAACGCCTCCTACGTCGCCATTCATGAATATGATCAGAAATATACGTGGACGTAGATTGTTTTAGCGAAGTTAATAATTCTGTGCCATTGTCGTATCTGACAGGCAACTAAAAATGAGTCAAGAAAGCAGTTGCTAACTGACTAAAGTTATGAAACGAGCCTCGTGGCAACTCAATGTACCATTTGGCTGCAAAACCTATGAGAGTTCTTTGAAAAAGATGTACACGAATCGAATCATCAATAATTGAATTAGATGCACACCAAAGGTGATAAGTCATAACATGATTCGATGGATCCTCTCCTGAATTACCTTCGAATTTTGGTATATCACTGGGCAACTTATGAGGCATTGGCGGCCAATTTTGATAATAAAAATGGGATCATTCGTAAGGCGCGTCAAATCAGGTAAGTCCAAAGTTGCGATAAACGGTAATTGACGGTTAGGGTCACGAAAACCTTGAGAAGCCAAAGCAGATCCAGGAGGCGGATACCCAGGATAACTAGGAATCGGATTTGCATTAGGTATTGTGTAACCTCCTGGAAAACCAGGATGAACCGGACCATACTGAGGTTGTTGATAAGTATAACCAGGGTACGGTTGATACTGATAGTTTGGATTCTGTACATAGGGACCGAATTGCGGCTGTCCCTGGTACGGTTGATACGTAAATTGAGGTTGACTTGTAACAACTGTACTTTTACTGGTTTGTCCTGCAAGCATGTGAACTGTAGTCTGAACTGAAGGTCCTGACTGAGGTACAGAGACCTGAGGAATTTGCACGGATACAGGGGTAGCAGAACTCGGGGCTACAGATACTCCAGAAACAAGTGTGACAGGTTGAACAAACGTTGCAGCAGTTGCAGCAGTTTGGGGCAGAGTCTGAGGTGTACTAGGCCCAGCCTGCTGAACTGAACTAGGTGTAGGAGTTTGAATAGCTGGTTGAACATGTTGCTGGGTTGAACCAGAAACCAATGGCTGGCCAGGATGGTAAGGTAACTACACATTAGGCTGCAAAGGATGTTGATATTGGGACGGATCCCACACCATCGTTCCGAGGTATTGTCCCGTAGAAGGTTGAACGTAAGGACCAAAACCTGGTTGAACGTAGGGTTGATAATTAAAAGGTAAATTTCCGGCTCCTTGAACAGATGGTTGACCAGAAGGCTGTTGGTAACCTTGCATTGGGTACTGCCCTTGAGGTTGATCACCTTGAGGCACGTACTGAAGTTGGGGTTGTTGAGGACCCTGAGGAGCATATTGAGTTTGGGGTTGACCTTGAGGAATGTACTGTCCTTGAGGTTGATAACCCTGAGGTATGTACTGTCCTTGGGGTTGCCCCCCAAAATAATATGGATCGACAGTTTGTCCTGGGAAAAAGCTACCTTGAGGTTGAGCCCCGGGTGGTAACTGACTACCTTGAGGTTGACCCCCAGGCGGTAATTGACTACCCTGAGGTTGCCCCCCAAGCGGTAACTGAGTTCCCTGAGGTTAGCCCCCAGAAGGAAATTGACTGCCTTGAGCTTGAGGATTGGGAATATTACCAGACATCATAAAAATTTGTTCTGCTTTCGACGTTTCAATTTTAAGTCCATCAAGACCAGATGATAACACATTTTCGATGGGTTGAGGAGTTGCTCCCAAGAAAGTACCAGACAAAGACTAATATCCCGAAGGAACAGAAGGACCACCATGTAAAAATGATTCAGGTGTTTGAGAAAACATGGATGACTCTCCAGCCATAAGAGATGACGGATAATAACCTCTGGGTGTAGGATGAAATGGAACTCGAGGTGGATAAAAAGCAAGACCCGGATTCTCTAAAAAATCAGTTAAAGAGAGATACCAAGGATTAGTTCGAATGGGGCTGTAGAAAATAGATTCACGCTCCCTAAGATTTAACGATTGAGGGGAGTTGGGAAGAGATATGTCTTCGTCTGGATTAGTAAGTTCTTCAATAGAAATAAGTCTAGAGGGAAGATTGTTTGTAATGATATTTATTACCCTAGGTGAACCTGGATCGCTAGAAGTTGGTGTAATAAATCCTGAGGATGTTTCTAACACAGAAGATTCAGTTTCAGGTTCAGAGATTTCAGGTTCGTCAGATAATTCACCAGAAGGAGAAATATTTTCAGTAACTTCAGAAACTGAAATCGATTCTTGAATGTATTCTGTTGTAGGTATTTGATGATCAGGATGTATAACAATAGCAGAACTTTCAACTTCTGTTGACCTAAGTCTACGGCTACTGTGTGGTACCAGAGCTCGAAGCCCTTCAAGTTGACCTGGTGAATATTCGGGGGGTTTCCCTTGTATTCTCTGGGATTGTCTTGGCGATTCCGCCACGATGAAAAATTATCTAATCACATGCAAACAAAGAAAAATTTCAATGAAAACACCTAAAGTCTCTAAGAAACAAAAAATTGAATCAATCGCTTAAAAATCTAAGAGTTCAAACCACACACAAACAGGTAACTTTCCGTACTAAAAACACTAGTTGGTGATGAAATCCAACTTAGTAGGATTTTAACACGAAAAGGGCGGTTGGAACAGTTACCCCGACAACCTGCTTAATGAAACAGACTGGCACAAGTTTCTTCACAAAACCATCTCATGTGAAGAGAACCCCCCAGAGATTCCAAGTGAGTCTAGTCGATGTCTGTTCCAGGTACAGCGGGATCTTCCCTCCACCGTCACCTTAGGAAAGAATCCTAAATATTATGGCCTCTAAGGTTACCAACTGAAACAAATATACCTAGGGGAACAGTCTACGATCCGACACACACGCAAGGGCAGAGTAACAAAGCTCAATCCCCTTGAAGGCTCCTTGAACAGAATCCAAGGTTTACCGACAAGTGACCCCTGGCTCCTCGACAATGGTCTATCCGAGGTTTACCGTTTTCAATACGTGTATATCTTCTATCGTTCCCAATGAGGAAGGATTGATTACCCCACTGGTTCAGATATGATCTCGTGCTTAACTCCTTTAAGAGGAGCTTCCCAGAGCATACATGCAACAACTGGAATTCTTCCTACCGCAAGATTTGTCTACTTGTTTGTTTTAGCTACCTTGGAGAGTTAATTACTCCCTACTCCAAGATACTAGCCTAAGCTATGTTGGTGATAAGAGCCCTAGAAATAAAAGATTACTAGATGAATTTTAAATTAAGCGTTACTTTTAGGAGCTGTTTCTTAAGTCAATGGGTGCGGAAATGAAACTTTGGATGATGTGAAGACTCGACTTCCAAAAAACACTAAAATGCACCTATGATGATATTCAATTCTTTTTCTTTCAATGAACTTTCTATCTAAAGAAAGAGTTGGAGAATGCAATTCTTTTAATTCCTTCTTTAAACATGAAAAATGATTGAAAGAAAATATTTTGTCTTTTCAATAAACTATCAAAGCTCAAGAGAAAAATCCTTTTCTTTTGCAAACTAGAAGCTACAAAACAATTTCGAAAGAAAGCTACAAAAACTAAAACTACTCAAAACTACAAAATCTAATCTTGAGATCTAAAATCTAAATTGAGTAAAAGCTTTTAAGATTTTTTTTTTATGAATGTTTCCCTTAGTTGTTCAGAAAACTAAGAATCTATTCGTTCAGATAACAAACAGATCAAAAACACTCAAAATATGTTTTTATAAAAATGAAATTCAAAACTTTGAACCAAGTTTTTCGAAGATTTGCAAAGAAACAAAAGGCTTAATGTATCAATATAGGATGTTTTCACAATCAGGTCGGATTCAAAAGACAAAAAGAGATCAATGTAATCTGAGATACTGCAAATTGTCAAAAGATTGAATCGCTACAAAGACCAAGTGGAAAAACAATCCAATCAGCAAAATGTTCTAGAAAATCATCAAAACATTAACACTGTTGGAGTTCATTCACAAAAAATTCTTGACAGAAACAATTATCAGTCTGGGCAGACACCAAAAAGCTAAAAACAAACTAGAAAAAGAAATCTAGAGATTTTCTAAAATTTTAACAGGGTCCGCAGGTAACCAGCATTGATAGGTGCGGTCTCGCACTGTATTCTCTAGAGAAGGTGTGAACCTGCCCGCACTGTCAAAGTAAGGCAGAGTGCGGTCCTAGGAAAAATTATAGAAAAACTTGAAATATTCCTAAATTTTCAAAAACAGGGAAAATCTAAATTACCCAGATAGATATGTATCAATCAAAAACCAGGAAAAAATGTTTCCTCAAATCAAAAATAAAAGAGAACCAAAATCAACAAGTTCTTTCCCCAGTGGAGTCGCCATTTTGTTGTGTAGATTAATCCGTCTTGCGGACAAGACCGATCTCTCTAGTACTAAAAGTAACTGGAAACAAACAACCAATTATACTAATCTCTCTCTAAGCATATAAGATTCATAAAAACACTATATAGGTGTAAGGCCTACCTTATGTCCAGCGCTTGCTTGATTTCGTTGAAGTCCTTCCCGTGCACTGAAAGAACGTTCCTCGTGAATCTGCAGTCACAAACAAGAAAAAAGATTACGCAACACCTGTATAGACATTATTATAAACCATACTTATCATAATGATCAAGGAATTTATGAAATAAACCATGAATTGACAGTTTAATGAGAGAAATGAGTATATTTGTATTAACTTCAATAAAGGAAACCTTTACAACCTGTGCCTTGATGTTGTGCAGGTCCTCCCAGGGTCCGAAGCAGGAATCTCTTCTAATTTGACAAGCATTGCACTCTTTGAACCAAGACAAATAGAGATGAGTGATTTAACCTCACAGAAAGTCTTAGTTAACTGAGTCTGAATCTCAATAGCATTTAACTTCAAATATCTTAAGCTTGAACTCCCTTTGAGGCTACCCAAGGCCTCTTTTTATAGTGGAAAAGAGGAGGTTTCTTGTTCCAAATATGAAGGGATAGAATCCTCCATCAAAGGGATTAGCTCCTTACATCAAGGGGTTAGCTCCATCAAGTGAGGGATGCATGAACCTTCCAAAGCGTATCCATTCCCGAAAATTCCCATCTAGAATCTTCTAGAATTCATCTGAAATTCACTTTTTATCTTTACTTTCTCTCCTTTTTATGTTTTACAGAGGTCCGCACTCATAACACAAAGAACGTGCGGTATGGTTCCGCAGGCAGGCTGAACTTTAGGTGCGGGACCGCAGGAAATGAACAGAGAAAGTGCGATACCAAGGTTTAGGGGATTTTTAGGGATTTTTCTCTGATTTTGAAAGCTTGACATGAGGAGCTGATATGTTAGACTTGCAAAAGGAGGAAGTATGAGTAATAATGAGCTCATACTCATAGTAAAATGTCAGGATGACAGATTTTAGTGTAACACTCTCCAATCCTAGCAGTCTGATGGATAAGCATGCCACCTTTCGTTGACCCTATCTTATTAATTGCTACAAATTTTCCTATCTTCTGCCTATTTATCATTGGCCACATTCGTTTCACTAACCATTGCTTCTCATAACACCTAATTCCTAGCCAAGAATTGTGGACTTAGTGATTCTATCTTGGATATTTGAGGTCGAGAATACCATAAAAAAATTTTGAATACCAAAACACAAGACCAAATTCCAGAGATGATAAACCCTTGGGAATCTCTTACTAAGCCATTTATGACCAAGGGCTTTGACCCATGGCTTAAGCTTCTCAAATCTAGGGTTGTTAGGAATACCGTCCAACATTACAAATTCCAATTCCCTAAGACTGAAGTCATAAGAAGGGGTTGACTTCCACATCACACGCCTTCATGTATAACACATCATTATCTGTTGCTAACAAAAACTTGTTGTGTCTCTAGCTACACACATGTGCTTTCCATGTGCCATTCACCAATTGTCCATTTTGCCCATAAAAATTGTTGAATTCAATTTCCACTTGTGACCTCCATGTGCTTCCATGTCATTTGTTTTCCATGTATGCTCTGTTGTGGCATCCCCTTGGAATGCATGTCAATCATGCTACCATCCTGTCTAGTTCCTGGACCTCAAATCTTGAGGTTGTTAGATTGGTTTCATTGTCATGTGAAGTAAGATTCATTACCTGTTAACCCGATGAAATGATGGAATTTCAAGTCGTGAGTGCTATCTTTTGGTCCTTTGTGACCGAGATTGATGGCCAAAGGCTTTACCTCCTCGACACTCAACCTTATTGACATTTTCAATCTATGGGGAAATCCCTCTTGAGATTTTCTTCCATGTTTCTGTTGTCCGATGGTCTGATAGATGATCCATAAATTGACCATTTGACCTATTCACCAGATTTGGGACTTTGGGATGATCCCTCCCAATCTTACCTTACCTATTACATGGGTGTTGACCCCTCCCTAGTTTTTTTTGCCTCACTTCAAATTATGCTTTCTCCTCATTCCTTGGGAGCTACGAAAATTTCCATATACCATTGGAAAGGTATCCAAGTAGGCTACATAATTATACAATTTTCCTTCTTATTTGACCTAAGGAACTAAAGAATAAATGCCTTCAAAGATAGACTATGTCGTTCGATCCATGACATTAAGCTAGACAAATTACACTCAACAAGTAATTACAACACACATCCAACACCACATCAATGACATCAATGAAAAAAGCTTCAACAAGCTCTCCCTGAACTTGACATCAATGAAAACTCATACTCAATAATTTTCCAACACACTCAATAGGGGAGACCATGAAAGAGCATTAGAGAAGGAGTGTCTCAATCGAAAGTCATGGTGAGAGTGGGAAACAACATGGAGGAGAGTACTGGAAGTAACAAGAAACTATATCCTCGCACTATGAGAAAACAACCTTATACAGTTCTCTAGAGTATCTTACATGAGTGTGTTTAATGTGATCTGTAGTGTGCTTTCGGTGGCGCCTTGAATGATGTTGGTAATAAATACAGAGTAGAGTCAGTGGCACCTGAGGAGGAGGGGTGTCTTGGAGCCTTATCATATCTCTTGCTTCTTTGATTGTTGATGGCTACAATCACCGCCATCAAGGATATCAAAATTTACACTTTAAGGAATTTAATCCCTTTCGGTACATGATAGATATGGGTTTAAGATGGATTCATGCTCGTTTATTTTTTTTAGATATTGTCAGTTACATATGTAATTATTTATTATTTTTTTGTCATAAATATATGTACATAAGTATTTAATTATTTTTTGTTAACACTTAACGTTAAGTGACATCTCCTCCATAATGGGCCTTAAAGTGCAATAATTTGTAACTATATTTTAATTCCAAAGGTTAGATTAGGGGTTGCTATTAATGTGTTTAGGTATTTGTTTCATTCTATGTTAACACACTAAACTTGTATGATTTGGACATTAAGGAGGTTTTCAAGTGATAACGTTTTTATCATTTTTATCGAAAATATAGATAACAATTTAGAAGAATGGCTAGAATCACATATATTAATGGTTAAGATTAAACAATTTGGTTGTAATTGGGGTTTTTGACAGTAGTGAATCCTTTTTTATAATAAAAACTATAAATTTAGAAATGAAAAATTGCAGGTCCAATAATTCTTTTATAACTTGATTTTGGTGGTGCTCGTCTTAAAAAGTCCAAATCTTAGAAAGTTTGGATATCTTTGACATTTCACTAATTCTATATTAACAAAAACATAACTTAAAACCAAAAAAATATTTATTAAATATGTCATCCAAGTAAAAATGTTCCTTATATTTTCCTATAGAAAAATAAATTGCAATTAAAATTTATAATTAAACACATGAAAATATTAAAATTGAAGAAGAACAAAAAGAGAGTTGATGACGATTTATAAAAAATTCATTTTATTTCTTTAATGTAAGTTTATGAGTTGTCGTTTTCAAGTTTAATTATAATATGACAACAATTTCATATAACAGACATCATGTTTTAGGGATAAAAATAATGTTTATGTATAGAATTTGATATCATGTTCTAGGGATAGAAATGATGATGATGATGATAATGATGATAATAATGACGATGATAATGATGATGACGATAATGACAATGATGATGACAAGGATGATGACAACAGTGATGAGGCTGATGATGATAATGATAAGGAACATCCATTAAGACCAATATGGTTTATGAGACCTTAAGAAGGTAAGATAGTATCATACTTTTTAACATTTTTTTCTAAACTAAAAAAACATTAATAGAAGTGTTCCAACCACCATAAAATTCAAATCTATAAAAAAAATCTTTTATTAAAAATAACAATTAATTTCTAATAATTTTACAAAATATATTAGATATTTTTATTTTTTATTTTATGAAAAATAATAATTTAATATTAATATCTTTTTAAATTATTAATATTTTTTTTTAAATTTTAACATCCATATAAGATAACAAGAGTCACGAGAGTGTGACATATGAGTTTTTCCTAATCCCACAACTTAAAGTACACTAATTTACACTTGTTTTCAAGCTAATAATAAGATTTCCACCCTCCATTTATCCCTTTTTCAACACTATAGTTCCAATTGAGCTTGTGATGAATATCAATTCCAAAATATTTGTATAAATTCACTTCTTATAAACTATTACTGTCATACATGAAAGTGCCATAATCGAGCTTTTAGGATTTGATTATCAAAACCTTTATTTTGTTCGTGTTACAATCATAAGCAAAGTAGAGCAGAAGTCCTTGATTTTTTAGATAAATATCCAGATCATAGGAATTTCTTACCCTAAGAACAATATCATCAGCGTAAAGAAGAAGCACGTTGACCATATTAGTGAGGGTCAGGCCAATGCACCTAACATCTTCTACCCAAGATTCTAACTTATCATTGTATATGCCAAAAAGAATAAGGGACATGGGGTGAACTTGTTTGACTACTATATTACAATTAATTTCTGCTAATTATCCTTCAATGTTTTGAAACTTGTAAATAATATTGTCATCTAGTCTTATTTTGTAACTCTTAACTCATAAGGAACTTTTAGCTCTTCTAACCTATATTAAAGGTTAGTTCAAAGCTGCTCATCAAAAGATTTCTAAAATCAACAAAACAACAAAAAATATTAATTATATTATTAAAATTAGTTATTTTATTTTAACACTCCTCCATAATGATCTTAAGCATAACAAGATGGTCCAATATCAATGATATCCCCTAAAATTGACCCATTCTTTCTTTTTTTTTCATGGCTTTTAAGCCGATCTTATTTAAAAAAATACTTTTATATACACTAACTTAAAAAACGAGTTCAAATATCATACTCTATTTTAAAGAAATGCTTTTATAGTATATCTTATTATATTATATTCGTTATACATTAAAAATGTTAATTTCTTGAAAACATATTATATGAAAAGATGTTATATGAAAAGATGTTTTACGATACTATATATAAACGTAAGGAAAAAAATTGATAAAAAACTAAAAATAATACATAATAAAAACACACGTAAAACATAAAGTATAATTAAAAAAATTAATAGTTTAACAAGTAGCAAATTAAATGCTAATTGAAATTATTGATATAATTAAATTGGATAAACGAAATAGAAATTATTGTGATATATAACTTTAGAGGAAACCCACGAGTCCTATCTTGAGAAGGCCAATAAAAATATCAATGGATATATTGATCTACTCTTATATGGCCTATGGAGGTAGCGTGACCTTCAATTAGGGACCCTAAAAACATTATTTTTATAAGTTAATTAGGGATCCCATTATTCACATAAAAAATAGAGTGGTAGTTGAACCAAATCTTTCCAAGGCTAAGAGGTAGGGAAACTAAAAGACCAAGGCTCAAAGTACACCATAGAAGTTTTACCAAAGAGGAATTCCAAGACGGGAGGGAAATCAAAGAAATTATTGAGATTCTGCTAATGAAACTTTAAAAGAAAGATAATTTTTGAATACATATCAAAGTAAACAAAGCCAAACATCTAATGCAAACCACACATAAAATGCATTTAACCATTAAAAGCCAATGCCAAGAAATGAAATCTCCTTTCTCATGCCTTACAACAAACTCAAATAGGATTAAATTGAAAAGAAATAACTAGAGGCTTCGGAAAATTCTTACCATGGTTGGCCAAATCATTATCATCTCTTTGCCCCCACAAACTTCTTCCCCCTCAACCATTCATAATCCACAAGTGTAGTGCAAAGCAATTCTTTAATAGTGGGTTCTAATGACTCAGCAAACTTAACTTCATGAATATGAGAGGAGGGAATGCTAATTATTTTTTATTTATTCCCCTTACATGAGATCCATTGATGATTTTTTATTGACAATTAGTTATTAATTACCATAATAAGTGCGCTACTCATTGAAACAATGGATTATTAAAGGCTTGGGTGTAAGCTCCACTCATATTATGTCAAAATGATACTATCCTTATAAGCATTGTTTTACTAGCCAATGTATTAGCTTGCATATTGAACTCTAAGTGCGCTACTCATTGAAACAATGGATTATTAAAGGCTTGGGTGTAAGCTCCACTCATATTATGTCAAAATGATACTATCCTTATAAGCATTGTTTTACTAGCCAATGTATTAGCTTGCATATTGAACTCTTGAAAAACTTGGTAAAACTAGAATATATGCAAATGTTGGTCGATTTAATTGCTTAAAGGATTTGACATTAAATTATCAACCAATATGTTCGTAAAATTCAATATGCAACACTATACATGCAAAGTATATTATTGATGGACTTCTATCCTATCAATATGAAAGGAAATGACATGTAAAACCAAACTAACTAAAAGTAAGCTCACAAATAACTTGTTCTATGGACAGTAGAATTACTGAGTATGGCTGTAAGGATTTCATGAGATAATCTTATTGCATAGGACAACTATTGCATCCATATCTCGTTCAAGAAACCTAAAACTAATTCTTGGATCTAGGTTCATTGTGAGGGTAAAAAAATCACAAGAAAAGGCATGGAAATGGAAAGGGTTGTAAGTATTCTAAGGTCATTGGGGTTGCCTACACTATCCATGATTGAAAAGGCCTTATCTGTCAGGAAAACAGGACCAAACAATCATTGTAAAACTAGGAGGGAAGCAAAACTTGACATTTCCCTCAATGTTCTCTCTCACAATTTGCAATTCAAAAGTAAAGCTACAAAATTAATGAATTTTGTGGAAACACACCAAACTGTAAAAGGAAAGGAAACCTATCTATGTTTGCATTGGGAATAAATGCTTGGCCAAGATTTAATTTCATGGGCTCATACAAAGACTAGTCATATGGATCATTACTATGTTTTGGGCAAGTGAAAAGGTTTGTTCTCGTATACCTCCAATGCACACACTATCAATATTCACACTCATAAAAATGACATGAATCTAGGAAACATTACGTACCTACATCACAACACAAAGTTAGGAAAATAGTGTATATGACAAAGAAAACGTAATGAAGAAGAGCACAACAAGCGCAGTGATACACAACTAGAAATTTGAGAGTGACAATATATATATATATATACATTTCAAAAATAAAACCAAGATAGGGTATATAAGATAAAGTGTTACCACACACGTTCAATATATAATTTACAAAAGAGATGCAAGGTGTGCATGGCTAGATAGATAGGCCCTCCTAACCAACTACATCACCTACATTAGCTACCTAAACCAAGCACAAAGCATGTAGGGGCATTCGATGTAAAACACCAACAAACTCCATTGTATTCATTTGATCCCAATTAAATTACACGTCAACTAATGTAAGAGAACCCCAACACCAGGTTATTACTACATAATACAATCCAATCGATTTACTTCTTAGTCTCCACCTCTGCCTCCTATGTGATGCACAAAGGGTCAAGTTTTATACAAATGCATGAAGAAGAGGAGTGAACAGGCGGATCCAAGGGATCCCCTGTCTCACTTGAAAAATAAAAATTGATCTCAATAAAAACCAATAATGGAAGATATGAGTGGATCTTGTGGCCAATTCTAGACAACAAACCCGACATGTACAACTGTAACTAGTGTCTTATGCGGGTCTTGGAAAATCGATTAGCTATAGGCCCATCATCGACGCTTTGTTCAAAACTTGAAGATCTAGTCAACATAATTTTTAGTAATGGCCAACACCTTGCCAAAAAAAACTCAACCTAATCTAACAAATATGAGAGCATAATGATGATGCGTAGAAGAAAGCCCATGTTGTATTTTTTTCCCAATAATAGTGGAGCCCTCTCCAACTTGGAAATCGGTTACATGATCCCATGAAGGTTACTAGATTTTCTCAAAAGCCATCATTAGTAGCATAAATCCCCAATTAATTCTTGTTATAATTAATGGAGAAAGTTCAGTTAGGATAGGATTGAGATTCTAATTCTAGATCTCAAATCCTAATATTCAGAGAGTGGTTCAAACCACTCGATTGTGAGAAAGCCTATATGTACTAGGCTATTCTCTTGATTGAACGTATTAGATTGTGTGATTGTTTCTACACTCTCTAGGTTCTCACCTGGAGAGCCATTTAATTATATTTGTTTTTTTATCATGGTATCAGAGCGCACAAGTTCAGAGACCTATGCCCTGGGAGGCCAAGAGCCTGTGTGAGGAGACATGTGCATTGGGAGGCCAAGAGCCTATGTGAGGAGCGTTGCTGTTAGCTGCTCCTGGAAAACTGCTTTGAAGTGGAGTGATGTTCTTGCTGATCTGTGGAGGACGTGGAAGCCAACATGCATCTGTGTTGTTTGCATGAAGCATTAACCAGCAGGGAGGCGTTGTCCCTCGTTATTGGAGGCTGCGTGAAAGTCGTGCTCAACAACAGAGTTTGTGGGTGATCTAATCGACCAGTGCAAGAGTAGTGTTGCGTGAGGCAGAAAGCCGTGGAGCCGTGCTGTATTGTGGCATCGCTACTATGTTGAGAGAGCCATGGTTGAGAGCACTCCCGTGCTGCAGATGAGTTGTAGAGGAGTGGAGGAATGCTGTGGAGATTGAAGAGGCAGTGGAAGGAGCTATTGACCAGCAACATAGCGCTGCCATTCCAAAAGTGCCAGAGGTTGCTTGTTGCACAGAGAGCCATGGGCTGAGGTGAGAACCGTAGTTGATTTCTCAGTAGTGCAGTGAGCGTGGAGGCCGTGAAGGCGAATCTACATTGGTGCGGTGAACCCGACATGAATGTCATAGAGTGTTGAGGGGTGGATTGGTACAATGAGCTCTAGAACTGAGGAGCGCTGCCACCAAAATTGAGGTGTGCAGAAGATCCCTTCTTCTCAAATTTTCTCATCAGAAAGGCGTTGTTCCACGAGGAGAGAGCTTGAGAGTTGCTTTCTGAATTCAGAACCATTACAATGTCTGCAACAAGTCGAGTCCGTGTTGATACTGCACACGGTTCGTCCACTACTCGATTTCCCCCTTCGACGTTAGGTGAAACGCTGCTGCGGAGGAATTTGTGACATCTTAGAGTTTGCATTTGCGGTTATGGCTGACCAATCTCTGCAATTGCTGCTTTTATAATTTTCATTTTGTGGGGATCAATCCAGTGCGTGGGTGATCGAAGTATCATATTCTGTCGATCATCCCTTTGGTCAGCGTGTTGTGTGGGGATCAAAGAGTATATCACAGATCGGAGAGTAGCACACTTACTTGGCTCCTTAATTCTCAGTGACATAAGACGGTTGGAGTGTCTTCTGTCGTGTTGGTGCGATCCGAATTCTAGACGTTATGATCTACATTGCCATGTGAGTGGAGAAGAGGTGTTTTTTGTGTGGAGAAGAGAGTGGCTCGGCGTGATCTACTATGTGGGGATCGCAGTCTTCCTCCAGCATGGATTTGCTGCAAAGATCGGATCTCCGATCTCATCTGATCGCCGAGAGATCTTGATTGTTGCCTAGGTTGAGAGAGGTCGTGGAGCTGGGTGGAGGCACAATATTGGAGCCCGTGAGACAGTGAGTGATTTGGCACTGTGTCCTCGTGGATGGCTGTGGTGATCTCCTGTGGGATTAGAGGAGGCCGATCTGATCGTAAATCCTTCGAGACAAAAAAGTCTGTAACACATCAGGTCAGTTGGAAACATTATATTCATTGTAAAGATACAATCCATCAACAATATACAGTTGTCCGATGAAACTATTTTTTTTTCATAGCATAAGAAGCATAAGTCAAACCAAATTAATCCTCCGTCAGCATTCTCACAGTCTTGTCATAGAGTAGTGATTGCTTGCTGCGAACATTTGTAGCATTGGTGCATTTTTGTGTCTCCCCTACATTGAAGGAGGCCATATATTCGGTCTAGACTTTGGCCATACTCAGAAATGTTAACCCTGTTTGCTTTACAACAAGACTATCCATCACTTTATTCAGATTACCCTCAAACATACTGCCAGATGTATATTGAAAACCGTTGTTGCAAATACTTGGCGGCCAGAGTGGATTTGTACCTCCCACCGATCTATTGCAAGGTGAGAGAAGATTTGTCCACGAGATCGAAGTCTCCTCGACGTACAGAGGAACGCTGACATGTGGAAGTTGACCGATTGTGTTCAAATTTGTGTGGTGAGCTTGCGTTGAATGCGTTGAGGCTCCGAGACTGAGAACTGACGCTGCCATTAAGGCTCCGGTGTTGTCTCAGCCCTCAGACAGGAGGAGCGTGAGGAGTTGTGGTGCCTGTGTGGGTTGATGCTACAATGGAAGAAGTGTTCTTGCAAGGGAGAAAATAGAAAGTGAAAATGGGTCGTCAAAGTAAACTGAAAGAGTCTCGAAGAAAATTCAGGAGAAAGCATCAATGGAGAAATGCAAAATATTGTGTTCCAGAATTTTGTGATTTTTTTCAGGTTGACGGTGATGGACCAGCTATTGATCAAGGTGCAGATTTGGAATTTGGTGAGATTATTAAAATTTTAATGCCATATTTACCATCTTTTTCAGGTATGAATTATGAAAGCTGGACAAATGAAATGAAAACAGTTTTATGGAAGTTAAATTTACTGGATTATGTTGAAGATGTTATTAATGATAGTAGAGATACAGTAGTATTAAGCCTTATAATATCTGCAATAGATGACAACATCATACTCAGCATAATATATGAATATGGAGAGATTCCTAGTACAAATTTTTTATGGGATGTTTTAGAGATGAAATACTGTTTGAATGAGAGCAATGATGCTGAAGATATTGATGATACCATATTTGATTGTGAAACTGAAGATGTAATGATGGGTGATGCATGTGTATCTATAATTGAAACTTGTAATGATGAAAACACATCCATTATTTTAGAACCTGAAAATTTTCCTGATGTAGAACCTGAAAGTTCTCTTGATGTAGAAATCAAGTTTGATGAGACTTATATATCTCATTATGAGTGGATCAATTTGATGATTGAAAAACATCAAATTGATGAATTATTGTTTGGTGAGAAGGAAGGCCTATCTTCACATACAGATCAAATGCAGAACATGCTTGTAGCAACAGAACTAGATGAAGGAATAATCATGTCAGTAGAAAGGGATGAAGTAGGGAGAGATGGTGAAATGACATCTCTCCTGAAGGAGTAGGAAGATGAAAGTAATTGTGGTCATCTTTATAAATCTAACAATGAATTTTGAAAAATAATTGAAGTTTCTTGAAGCATGGCTTGAAACACCATGTCTTTATGAAATTAACACAGAAATTGTTGTAATCAATGTTGAAGATATCATCGTTGATGTTTAGATAATTAACACCGGAAATAGTGAGAAGGAAAATTCTCCTATCCACCCTGCCATAATTATGAGAAGGGTGAAAACAATAAATCAAGGTTTCCTTCACAAGGGAAGAAATGAGGCGAAGATACATCACTATCTCATGGCAAAGAAAGTGAAGACGAAGCCTCATCCACGAATGAAAAAATATGGTCTCACAAGCATGAAGACTAAGATGAAAACTATGTTACCAAGTTTTTTATGTTTTTATTGTAAGCCTAGCTGAGACTAGACCAGCAGGCATATGTTTTTTTTTTTAGTACCCTTTCTCCATTAAGGGGGAGTGTTAAAATTAATGGAGAAAGTTCAGTTAGGATAGGATTGAGATTCTAATTCTAGATCTCAGATCCTAATATTCAGGGAGTGGTTCAAACCACCCGATTGTGAGAAAGCCTATATGTACTAGGTTGTTCTCTTGATTGAACGTATTAGATTGTGTGAGTGTTTCTACACTCTCTAGGTTCTCACCTGGAGAGCCATTTAATTATGTCTGTTTTTTATCAATTCTCCTAATCATGCTAAAACATTGAAATAAATATATAATATAGAAAATTACCTCGTGGGCTTCTTTTGGTGATTTTTTATGGAAAGAGGAATGAAAGGATGATATTATCAGTAAAAAGTAGGCATTGCATGAGGTTAGAAAGGGGGATAATATACAAACCGCTGACCTGATAAAATACCGATCATGCTAGGGTGTAGGTGTTAAAAACATAAAATTTATCATCAAAATGCTTAATTTACTGAGTTAGTGGGTTCCATTGGAGATATTTACATTTGTCCCACTCTTATTTCTTGCTACCTTCAATTTATTCTCCAATAATTTGATGTGAATGAACATGTAGTGGTTTATTTGGCACCATTTTTTTGCGAATTTGCATGTTTTCTAATTTTCACCTCCAACTTGTCAATTTCTTCCTATAATATATGATTTTTACTTTTAAGGACAAATTTCACACTCTTGATATAGTAGCCCAACACTTTGAACTCTTCAACCGTGGCCTTCAATTTTGAAAATTTCGCGTATTTCTTCCTTAACTCTGCGAGTGAATGTCCACTTGGGATAGTAGATGAGGTAGTTGGTATAGGTTTTTCATAAGAATTAGTAGTTTCTTTGAACTAAGTAGGAGTAGATGAACCATTAACAATGTCTTGGGGATGGACATAATAAATCTTTGGATTGGAATACCTGGTTTGGGGTATTTTGGATGAAGAGAGTATGGCGTTCTTTTATTTATATTGACTAAATGTGGTAGGGGAAATGTTAAATGTAGCTTCCTTGGAAGGTTGAGGAGGTATATTTTGTCATGAAGCTTGAGGATGAAGAGAGGATAAGGGCTCCTTGAGGTTCTCTAGAGGGGGCAAAGAAGCTTCCTCACTTTACTGAAGTGACCCTTTTTTTTCCATACTCCTAGTCACCCTTTTAGTGACAATAAACTATTTTGTCACCTAATCAAATTTCTTGGGGGTTTACTCACACTGATCAATTTCAAATATGTTTTCATCACTCTTGTTTTTCTACCCCTTCTCAACACCATTCCCATTGTCACATTCTTCAACTATTTATCTACTCGGTGCTCAAGGTGTTTCTCTTGGAAATTGGGGTTGGGCATTAAACTACTTTCTAGCAAGGAAAGTGTCTCATGTATCCTCCCTTTTACTGAGCTTTTCTAAAATCAGGACATTTATTAACCCATGGTGATATAGAATACAATTTACATTTATAGGGTTTTGTTGCACCTTTTTTTCCATGCGACCAAGAATTTTATGCAAAATAAAAGGAAAATTAATGAGTTCCCCTGCTTCAAAATAGAACAAAAATATGATATGGTAAAGGAATGTTAATGCATACCTCTCTTCACATGAAATATACTAATAATATGTTCTTCCACTTATCAACAATCCATGACCTCGAGACCTCTTTTCCCCAGTTAGGATTCAAGTCCTATGAGCGCAAGAATCATCTCCACACCCCCTTCTCAATATGCTTGTTTTGAGACCATCGGTCACTAGTATGGGGGAGTCTAGTGGCTTGGGCCACTAACTCTTATGAAAATACCATGAAAAAATCTCCAACATGAGTAATATGTCCATCAAATCCTTGTGAAAAACCATTGGAAGCTAAATTGTCATACCCAAAAAACTCATAATAAATGTAGGAATTCACAGCATAAGTTCCTTAGAACAAACACCCAAGGTCACCACTCACAAATAGATCACAGATCAGTACACTAGTATGTTACATGGTTAAAACCCTTAAAGAGGGAAACAGTCCATAACCTGAGCCACGCGACCACTTCAGGAAATTTATTAATATAAAGAAAGAAAATTTACATAAGCTTCTCTCATAAACAGTCACCAGAAAAATGGCCCTCCATTCTCTTTAAATAGATATCATGCACCAATTGGGTGTTAAGCCACAGATAAAGTGTCGGTAATACCGAGGAGAGAATGAACCGTTAAATCACTACATATCACGACCGTCGGATTATAATTTATAAATGTACATAGTAAAGAAACACACTTTACCTAACTCTACTCTAGACCAAGTTATACTTAAGTATTTCTCATGTGTTGGAATATCCTAACATCCCCCCTTAAGAACAACTTGGGATAGAATTCAAGGATTTACAAAGGTGGCACGATAGGAGAAGGAAGGAGGCATTAGAGCTTATCCCCCATTAATGATAACTTCTTGAACTCCAAGCATAGATAAAAGTTTGGTAAACTTCGCTTCTGTGAGAGACTTTGTAAAGATGTCAACAACTTGATCATTGGCTGAAAAATACTGCACTTCAAAAACATGCCGATGAAGTGTATGTGTAGCTCAATGTGTTTCATGCGATGGTGTTGAAATGGATCTTTGCATAGCTGAATGGCACTCTGATTATCACACCAAAGTGTAGTTGGATGTTGCTGATGAAGACCAAATTTAGACAGGATCTGACGATGCCACAGGGCTTCCTTGCTGGCTTCAACAATGCCACGATACTCAGCTTCTGCCGAAGAAAGAGAGATGGCACTTTGTTTCTTACAATACCATGTAATGGGCTGTGAACAAAGAATGAATACATAACTTACAATATATTTTCGATCATCAGGGTCACCATCCCAATCAGAATCAGTGAAACCAGTCAACAATGGAGATGCTCCCGCGCTGTAATGAATCCCAAACTGAATTTCACCTTGAATGTATCGAAGTATTATTTTAGCTTCTTTCCAGTGAATTTCATGAGGTATGTGCATAAACTGAGCAACAAGACCAATGACATAGGAAAGGTTAGGACGTGTATGGGTTAGATACAAAAGTTTACCAACAAGTTGATAGTATAAGGTAGCATCAACTTCAGGGGAAGTACAAGTGACTGAAATCTTGACTCCGGACTAAAAGGGAGAAGGGGCTAGCTTACAGTCTTCCATGTGAAAGTGGCATAGAAGATCACAAACATACTTGGAATGAGAAAGGGTAATACCCTCTTTGGATTGAAAGACTTGAAGACCAAGGAAATCGTGAAAGTGTCCCAAGTTTGTCTTTTCAAACTTATTTTTGAGGCTAAAATTCACATGGTTTATATGGTTGGGATCACTACCAGTAAGGATAATATCATCAACATAAAGACAAGGATGATTAAGGAATTACCCACTTTCTTGGTGTAGACAACATTGTCAGAATGACATATAGAAAAGTCATTATCTAAGAGAAAGATATCCGTTTTGGAATACCAAGCCCAAGGGGCTTGTTTGAGACCATAGAGATATTTCCTAAGGTGAAAAACAAGGCTAGATTAATTTTGGATAAAGCCATGGGGTTATTCCATGTAGATTTCTTCATGCAAGTCCCCATGTAGGAAGGAGGATTTAACATCCATATGATGGGCTTCCCATTTAAAGTAGGCAACAAGGGAAAGAACAAGGTGGATAGAATTCATCTTGGCAACAGAGGTGACGGTTTCAGTATAGTCAATTCCTTCAACTTGTGAAAATAATTTAGCAACAAGATGAGATTTATGTTTATCCACTTTTCCATCTGGTCCAAACTTTGTTCTGTAAACCCATTTACATCTTACAATTTTTCTTCCCTTTGGAAGAGGAACAAGGTCCCAAGTATTGTTTTCTAATAAGGAACCATATTCTTCATTCATAGCTACATCCCAATATAGACGACCTAAAACTTCTTCAAAGGTGTTTGGATCAGGATTTTCTGGAACTTGAGCCAATAAGGAAGAGGCTTTGTTGAACTGAGAATGTGTATGACATTGATCAGCAGGGTCACCTGCAAGAGAACCTGCTACATCCTGAGTAGAGTAGAATCAATTTGGAAGCCATGGATCTTATGGAAGATCATGAGGAGGTGGAGGAGGATTTTCATCCTCGTTGTCATCATCAAAACTAGAATGAATGCTCACAAAAGTAGAAGAGATAGAGAGAGGTGGCACATATGCCGAATCAAGCTCGCAGGTCAAAGGTGGCACACCTGCCGAACTAGGATCATAGGCTGATATATTTTCATCAAATTTTACATATCTTCTAAGGATTACATTTTTGGATTTGTGTTGAAGAAATCTATATCCTTTGACATCTTCAGAATATCCAACAAAAATGAACTTTTAACTCTTAGGTTCTAAGTCTTTATGTTTTTCATCTGGAATATGGGTCCAAGCTTCACTTCCAAAAACACAAAAGTGACTTACATTTGGTTTGATTGAGATCCAGGCTTCTTCTGGAGTTATATTCCTTGAAACCTTAGTAGGATTGCGATTTACTATGTAATTTGCATAGTTAATTGCTTCTGCCCAAAAATTAAGACTAAGTCCTTTAGATTGAAGCATACATATATCCATTTCTTTAGAGTGTGATTCTTCCTTTCAACTACACCATTTTTTTGTGGAGTATACTGAACAATATGTTGCAATTGAATGTCATGCTTAGTGAAAAAATTGATAATTTTTTTGTTAACATATTCTCCTCCATTGTCAGATCTTAACTTAAGAGTTGATGTCCAGATTGTTTCTCAACAAAGGCCTTAAAGGCCAAGAACATGTTAAAAAATTCACTCTTGAGTTTTAAGAAGTATACCCAAGTGCATCTATAAAATTCATCAATGAAAGTTAAGAAGTACTTGTAGCTAGAGAAAGAAACAACTAGAAGTGGACCAAATAAACCACTGTGACAAAGTTGCAAAGGGGCTGAAGCATGCCAAGAGGCATGTTTGTCAAAACTGTCCTGATGATTTTTTCTGAGTACACAACTGGAACAAACACCATCTCAACAAGATACCATAGGAATACCTGTCACCATATTTTCTTTACAAAGAGTTTGAAGAGAGTGATAGTTTAAGTGACCAAATCTCTCATGCCAAATTTTTCTCACTTCACCATTATGAGCAACAAAAACGGAGGGAAGACATGATGACCCAAAGTTGTCAAAATTATACAACCTTGAGGAATCATCAGCAATGCCAATAGCTAAAATATGTCTAGGATCTCTTAGGTCCTTAATTACAACATCATGAGGTGAAAATTATACATTTTTCCCTTCACCTGAATGAGTTATCTGATAAACAGATAGAAGGTTGCAGGACAAGGTAGGAACACATAATACATAATTAAAATGACCTTTATCTAGATGAATAGTTCCACACCCTATAACACTAAGAGATATATCATCACCAACATAAATATTTTTGGTGTTACAATCATTTTAAAAAGAAAACATGGCTTTATTTTGGGCCATGTGGTAAGAGGCTCCAGCATCAATGAGACACTCATGAGAATGAGAAGAAGAAGAGACATTTAATGCCTATCCAGATATTTATGCTTGAAAACCACATGCAGAAAGTTCCATTCCTGAAGATGAAGTTGAAGAGTTCTCCAAATGGATGTTGTGCTTCTTCATTACTTCTTCCAAGGCTTGCATCTTCTAGAAACATTTTGACTCTATGTGGCCATCACAATTACAAAAATTGCAATGTCTATTTTCCTTCTTCCTTTGTTTTTTATTTTCCTTATCAGTTTTTTGAGTTGATTTTTCAGTTTATGGCTGAAATTGCTTAAGACCCTTGTTTGGTTTAGGAACATTATTTTTAGGATGCACCTTCTTAAGATTCTTTGGATATGGTTGATGTTGGGCTGCTAAGGCTTTCTTGGAAGAGTTTCCAGTATTAATAAGATGAAGGCGTAAGATTTTTTCTTATTCTCTTATCAAAGAATCAAAAAAGGCATCAAAAGAGGGGGACTTGTAGGTTGTTCCTTGAGAAATGAGGGCTTCTCTAATGGAATGAAGGTGGAAACAAATACAGAGCATGCAGGGCCTACCTTAGCAAGAATGGAATAGATAAGACTACCATATTCCTTTTTGACTTTACAACCTTCTAAAATAAGTCTAAGGGTCTTGAATTTGGACAAAAAATCTTCAATATAGGAGAAATTATTGGCGTCCATAGTAAGCAACTCATTTTTAAGCTGGTGGGCTCTGATTTCATTTTTAATTCCAAAAACAATATTTAGCTTTTTCATAGCTTCAAAAGAGGAGTCAATTTATTGGATATGAAATCTAGGATCTTGAGCAATGGAAATTCCTATCAACAGTCATGTTTGATCTTGTTTATTTTCCCATTTAGCCGTTTTATCAGCAATGATAGGTTTAGATTTTTGTCCTAAGGCTATTGTATAAATCCCTTTACTTCTAAGTAAGTCTACCATGTAAGATAGCCATTGGAAATAATTGGTGATGTTAAGAATAACCGGGAATGCACTTTCAATTTTAAAAACTGAACCTGAAAAGGTTAAAAATAACTGCTCCAATGGAAATATCTCAAAAAATTAGGTCCGTTAAAAAAATGGATCTAAAAATGGCTTCTGGTTGAAGAAGTTATGCATTTTTGAAGAAGAGTTGTAGTAGATGTCGAGTAGTTACATGATAGGTTGAAAGTTGATAAGGAAGTTGTACTTAAAAAAAAAAAATCCCCCCTTTTCCAAACTTAATATAATAAGCTCACTTGTAAAAAAATAATACTTTATATGACCCACTTTTATAAATAAGTGAGAGTCATTTTTACAATATTACTTTTACATGTTATTTTAAATAAAACACTTTTTAAAAAGAAAAATCAACTTGCCAAATTTTTTTTAAAGAAAAAGTAACTTAACAAAAAACTTTTTAGAAAACGAAGCTTGACAAAGAGACTTGAATCCAAGATCTCTATTTTCATAAAGTAACTTTACACTAAGTGAGTTAGTAAAATGATTCTATAATTGTTTGAAAGGAGGAAGAGTTTTTTTTTTTTTTTGCATTCTTTTTCTTGCAAAAAAACAACCATGCAAAAAAAAAATACAAGTCTTATGACAGAACGTTAGATTTCCGGTTAGTCCATCCTGAAATTATATATTTTTTCTCGCTATTTCTGGTTTCCAGAGATCGCACAAAGTCGCGGGGAAAGAGCATACATAGCAGAAAAATATCGTCTTCCTATTTCTGGTTTTCCAGATCACACACAACGCAAAGGTAAAAGCATACGCGGAGAAGAGGGTATAGATCCGGTAATAAAAAAAGACTCTAAAACGAAATAAACAGAGGGATTAATAAATGTAATTTCAAAAAAAATACTTTATATGTCTAGATCTAAAATGACATAACTTGGGCAACTAGAAACCTTTTTGCATGATACGAAAGGGGCTCCTCACTGTAACAGAGGCCCCAGACACAACATAGCAGTTCTCCTAGCTCGAAAGTGGTTAGAAACAATAGATTTGGAAAACGACAGTCGCATGTAGTCAAATCGACTTCGGATTTGGATCAACAATGGATGCGACCCTCAAAATAGCTCTGATACCATGTAGGAATTTACAGTGTAAGTTCCTTAGGTCAAACACCAAAGGTCACCACTCACAAACATATCACATATAAGTACACCAATATTTGACGTGGTTAAAACCCTCCAAGACGGAAACAATCCATGGCCTGAGCCAATGCGACCACTTCAAGAAATTTATTAATATAAAGAAAGAAAATTTACATAAGCTTCTCTCATAAGCGGTCACCAGAAAAATGACCCTCCATGCTCTTTAAATAGAGATCATGGACCAATATAATTCATGACCCAAAAATATAATTCCAAGTCTTAACATGTTAAAATCTTAATAGAACATCCAAACCTCCAGTATTACCATATAATTAAAACATACTCACAAATAGACTCTTGGAACCTTCATATTGATGAAAATATTAATTCTGGTGAACATATGAATGTTGGGATGTGAAGCACTAGAATGCTAAGATTGTAGATTTTCAAGTGTTGAGGCTTGTAAACATGTTTTTTTTTGGGAAAAATAGTTGTTGTATTTTTCAAAAGAAGAGTTGATAAACTTGTATAATGATTGAAACAACAAATCCTTTCTATTAAATAAAGCATAAAGTATGGAGGAAGAAGAGGAGGGATATAAAGTCATCTAGTGGCTTCATACCGTCATCCAATAATCATCTGCTACTAAAGAACCTAAGAAAGTGCAAACTGTATTGCATTGGCATGACATAGGTAGTCCTCTAACCATTAAGGGTTCCTATAACCAAAATTATAGGATTGTGTGTTGGTTACAGGAAAACCCGTAGGTGCATAGAAAAATGTTGTTGATGCTTCCTTTTCCATTCCAAAAGACAAATTGCTTGGAAGTTTCTATTCTGCAGGCTCTAAAAGGGATATTGGTGGCCAATGAAAATGAAGTCTAAATGTTGAAGACAACCATGTAATATTAATTTTGGATGAAATGTAAAGATTATAGTCCTTTTGTTTTTCCTTTTCCTCAGAGTACATAAATCAAAGTGCTGATGTTGATACTAAATTATTTATTTTTCATCTTCCTTTTCATAGACTGAGAAAAAGATAAATTGACGAAGAGGGGGTTGGCCCATGAAAATAATTGCAGTGGAGGTGATCACTAGTTGGGCACCGAGATTAGAAAGAATGACCATCCCTAACCTTGTAACATAGAATATTTTCATGACACTAATGTGACAATGTTAAGATTTTTGTTTATAGAATCATAGGTATAAAACTTCCTCTTTTGAGACAAGATCATTTTGCTTCTCCTACAACTAATGAAATTCCTTTTATTATAAATTTTAGAGAGTATTTGCCCATTTATTTCCCATTTTTCAATTAAAAACTCTTGTCCAATTGTGCTAGTGACTGGTCTTCACAATTGGACTTTTATTTTTTTACCTTTCTTTTTGTATTTTTTTTAATATATTTGTTAACATTTTTTTTCAAAAAAATTCTTGGAAAAGGGAAAGAGAGAAATAGATGCAATCAAGGAGTATTTAGAACATGTTGACGGTCCCTTCTACCCACTGCTTCCATCTCAGATTGTTGTGAGACATGCTAATTGAACTTTTCTCAGTTGAGGGGCTTTTGATACAATTTCAACCTCTTTCCATTAACTAGAAAATAAGTTCCTTCCATGTCAATTGCCTTGATTGTAATTGGGCCATTACAAAAGACTTGATTAATCTCGCATATGCCCATCTTGCATGTGATGAAATTTCCTTTGAAATTTTTAAATATTGAGTAAAAAACGAGAACACGGTTACTTGGTTTGAAGTTATTTTTTTGGATGAAATTATCATTGCAATTACTCTGATTTTAAATGATATTTTTATGCTGAATCGACTCCTGACACATCTCATCCAAATTGTTTAGATGTGTTATTCTTTGTTGTTGATATTTCGAAAGGTTGATTCCCAACTAAGCTACAATTATGAAAAATTTCACCTAGAATTCTATTGGGAGAATATGCTTGCCATGCATGAGTTCTTATTGTTTAAACATGATAATATCTCTTCATGGGGACCTGTTGGCCCAAAGTGCCTTAGGAAGCCATTCTTCCTAATATTTATGATGCATCAATAAGGTTTTGGTCAAGATTGCTTCAAGGACCTTATTAGTAAATTCCACCTACCCATTGGCTTGTGGATGTTACAAAGAGTACTTTTGGTGCTTGCTCCTATATTTTTGGGTGATGGTTTGCACTAGTTTTGATTTGAACTACATTCTTAGATATGTTATGATTTATGTAGGCACACCAATAACAAGTAATCGTATTTTTAAGTAAAAATTCAACAATTTATTCTTCAATAACATTAAGAAGGGATTTATCCTCTACTCATTTAGTTACATAATTAGTGCGCTAAAATAAACCTCATACTTCTAGACATTGGAGCAATCGATCCTACAAAGTCCAGAGCCCAATTTTGAAAAGGCTTAATGAGTACCTATGGTTGAAGAAGAATCTTGTATGATTGCACCGTGAAAACCATCCATTTACAACTATCACATCTTCAAACATATTCTTTGGAATCGCTGAAAAGAGTGGGGAAATAGTAACTTGATAAAAGATCCTTGTATGCTATTCTTATGTCAACAAAATGTCCTCCATAGGGTTCGTCATGACAAGATTTTAAGATATGAAAAATTTCTTCTTCTTGTATGAATTTTCTGATAATCATGTTTGGTCATGTACAAAATATATCTCCTTTAATCCAAGAGTAGGATGCACTATCTCTGAAGATCCTTTGTTTTTATTTAAGTAAAATATGTTGCCATAATATTCCCACAACTAAATAATTTTCTATATCTGCAAACCAAGGAAAATTAGAGTGGAGGCTTCTATGAGAAGAACAAATATGTTCTATCATTTTCGGATTACTCACATTGAAGTTTTTATGGTCGACGTTTCGAGCCATCAAATGTGGCTCATCTCAGGACAAATATATGAAATGTGATCCAACGTTGAGAGATACATAAGTGAGACATGTGGGGAGAAGAGACATTTGGTTAGTTAAACGTTAGAAAGTAAAATATGAGAAATTTAAAAAGGGAATAAACAAGATTCAAACGTTCACAATAATTAATGAGGATATGAACACAAGGAGGGAAGTCAAAAAAGAAATCAAAAGGTTTTGAATGCTAAGAAAAAATATAAATAAATAATTATTAAATAATTAAAACAAACTAAGACCAAATAAAATTAATTTAGTAATTTAAGACTAAATACTATTAATTAAATAATTCAAAAAATAAATAAATATTAAAAGGAAAAGAGATAAATGAAACATAATATCAAAAGAAAAGAACGAGTACTAATATAACTTCTCTCTCTCTCTCTCTCTCTCTCTCTCTCTCTCTCTATATATATATATATATATATATATTAAAAATAAAATAAAATGTCATTATAAAATAATATAAATAATAAAATAGAGTTTAACCATATGATAGTAATAAAATAGTTAAAAAATGAAAGTGACTATAAATAATAATAAAAGGAACAAAGTCTTCTTTTTAATATTATAGTATATTTAAAAATATTGTATATGTATATAAATTCTATATTTATACTAAAATAATACTGCACACACATATAATATTAATTAGTCAAATAATAGAAATTAATACTAGTAATCATAACTATAATGATAAACTTATTCCAAAAATATAAGAAAAAAAAAGATACTTAAAATTAAAAGAAGAAAAGGAAGGAGTGGGACAAAATATTTAGGAGGAAGAGAAAACAAAAGAAAGGGTAGGAATCCAATCCCTTCTAATCTTCCAACCATCATCTTTGTTCAAATTCCTAGTGTGTTTTTCAAACTCAATGGCTTCTCTGAACTTCTTTTGATGATAATGATATACCCTATCTAGGATCCCAAAGTATTTAATGAAAATATGATGTTTGGTTTTCTCAGCATGCTCAATAAGAGAAGAGGAATGAGAGTGACAATGCCTAATATCAACAATACGATTTTGAATCATTTCCTCGAAAAACTGACATGTTTCACCAACATAGGGAGTACCACATGAGCACATAATTACGTAAAATCCTTTCATTCTAGATTGGTTGATAGGATCGTTGACAGACTTTAGCATACCCTGAATGGTATTTAATGGTTTGAAGGTGGTGGAAACTTGATTCTTTATTAAAATGTGAGCATCCCTATGAGTGGTTCCCTGAATATAGGGAAGTTGAACTTTGAGGATAGGATCTACAAGTTCCCTTTTTGGTCCAATACCTAGGCTAGATTTTTGGAAATCCTTGATTCCATGGCATTTATTATAACCACGTTTCTCAAAAACACCCAACAGGTGGGTTTTATCCTCATTAAGGTGACTCTCATCAGAAATCCTTAATGCACATGTGGCCAATGTGTTTAACACACCTATTTGTACAAGATGATGATGACGCTCAACATTGGGGCATTGTTCCGTGTGAGTCTTTTTATAGAACACCTGGTGTGAAATGGAACCATCATCATTTTTGGAAAGAAGAACATAAAGGAATGGAAGGCTGTCATTACTCTCAACCTCCATGGTAAACTTGATAAAGTCAGATTGACTATTTAAATTTTGCAACAATAATTCTAACTTATCACATCCACGGGGAAAAATAACAAAACTATCATCAAGAAAGTGTTGCCATGATTTGGATGGAAATTTTTTGTGGCCAAGGATTTGATCTCAAAGTCTTCCATGAAAAGTTTCGCAATGACTAGTGATAGAGGGGAGCCCATGGCAACTCCACAGGTCTACTCATAGAATTCACCTTGAAAACTAAAGAATGTGGAGTTCAAGAATAACCCAACCAACTTGGCTATGATGGAATTTATAATGCGACTAATATTATCCATAGCTTCATTAATACCCTTAAAGGATCCAACTTAATACCCTTAATTTCATTGACAAACAAATATGAATCCTTAATGAAAATGATAGTGAGGCCCACCAATGGCTTCAACTTTTGGGCCAAGAGCTTTGTCAGAAGATAATTGGGTCTCCCGATGGTATGAACGATGGGTCTCAAAGGGGAACCCTATTTATGAATCTCAGGGCAACCATAGATTATAGGAGTGAGGGAATTACTTTTTAACACACACACACACACACACACACACACACATATTAATATATACAATTAGCTTATATTAGTACTCATTGTTTTCTTTTGATACTAGGTTTCATTTATCTCTTTTCCTTTTAATATTTATTTCTTTTTTGAAGTATTTAATTAATATTATTTAGTATTAGTTTGTTTTAATTATTTATATTTTTCTTAGCATTTAAAACCTTTTGATTTGTTTTTTGACTTCCCTCCTTGAATTCGTATTCTCATTAATTATTGTGAACAATTGAATCTTGTTTATTCCATTTTTAGTTTTTTCATATTTGACCTCCTAACATTAAAAAAAACTAACATCTCTTCTCCCTGCATCTCTCACCTATTTATCTCGCAACATTTGATCATATTGGATATTTTAGTCCTAAGGATGAGCCACACTTAATGGCTCAAAACATCAGCCATAAAACTTCGATGTGAGTAATTTGGAAATGCTAGAACAGAAATAGATGAAAATTAGTGGACATAACAAACACAGGTTCATCATGTTCAAAATGATTGTTTACAAGAGTACGTAATCTTTCGTTATGAATCCTGGAAAGAAAATATACTACTAAATTAATTTTCTCAGGCCTATCCAAAATAGTAACCTTAAACTCTTGTAATAATAAAAAACACCTAGTAAATGTGTCATTTTTTATTGGATCATTCATTAGATATTGCATGGATGAGTGTTCAGTATGGATAAAAACCTCATACCTAGTAATTTAATGTCTAAATTTATTTATTGCATGTACTAGTGCTAATAATTCTCTCTGTGACTGTAGAATTCATCTCAACATGTGTTACATTTTTAATAACAAAATAAATAAAATAGGAAGATTTATTTTAATATTGTCCCAATTTTCTTAACGGGTTGTATCTGAGGCATACGTGGAAATGTGAAATGGAAGGGACCAATTAGGTCCCCTTGGAATAGGTGCCATAGTGAAATTATATTTCAACCCTTGAAAATCAACTTGACAATGTTCATCCCTGTTATACCATCATTCAACACTCCTATAGATCTGATGTTCTGTGCTATGGCCTTGGGCAACCCTTTCCCTTCACACTTGATCAATTTATTAAAAAAAAATATTTTGAATTCCATACATAACTATTCCCTTCAAGGAACGCGTAAAAACACGGGTACGTCTATATATGACCCGCGTATATAATTTAAAATATGAAAAAAAAAATAAAAAACCTATTTTTTGGGTGGGGTTTACTAGTTTCACCGAAATCCTGCCTACAAGAACCCATGGCCTAACTCTATGAAACTAAATAAACTATTTTTGGGTGATAAACATACACCTCATGATAATGCCTAAGCATAGAGAGAGAGACGATATTGATATTATAGTCAATTTTTCCCTGATCAAGTCCGAGTTTACCTGTGCCTCCTGCACTCCCAGTCATAGGAAACCCTTGTTTCCTAATAGAGATGTTCCTCTCCTTTATATGACATACATGTATATATCCTTGGGAGATGATTTTTTAGGCTTGGGTTCGACGGATCCAGAGGAAGGTTTCGCTTGGGGCCATGGTCGAATCAGGTTGTCAGTAAAGAAGCTTTGCCTGGTTCCTAAATGTTGTGATCTTATGTTATAATTCATGTTATGATCTTATTATGTATGGTTAATGATTTATATCTTTATTCTTATATGATATAAATTTCATATCATATCCATGCTTTAAACTACTTGCAGTATATATGCTTCTTTGAACTTTATTGCAGGCTTTAAAATCTGCAATAAAGTTTAGAGACACATATATAATACAAGTAGTTTAAAGCATGGATGTGATATGAACATTATATCATAAAAAATTATATATATAAATCATGAACGATAGATAATAATATCATAACATGAATTATAACATAATATCACAACGTTCAGGAACAAGACAAAACTTATTTATTGATATCAACAAAAGACTATGGAAGAATACAACTTGATTCGACCACAAATTTAAGCGAAAAATTCCTCCGTATCCGTCCAAACCAAGCCTCAACAATAATATCTCAAGAATATGCACATGGATGTCATATAAAGGAAATGAATATCTCTATAAGGAAACAAGGGTTTCATATGACTGGGATTGCAGGAGGCATAGGGAAAATCATACTTGATCAAGGACCAATCGACTATAATATCAATATCCTCTCTCTCTCTCTATTTTTAGGAATTCTCATTAGGTGTATTTATATCACCCAAAAATAGTTGATCTAGTTGGGTACAGTTAGGCCATGGGCTCCTGTAGGGGGGATTTCAGTGAAACCCATAAATGTCACCCAAAAAATAGGATTTTTATATTTTTTTCATATTTTAAATTATATTCGCGGGTCATATATAAATGGAACCACATGTGTATGCATTTCTTGTAGGGAAGAGTCACGCATGGAATTCAAAATAGTGTTTTTTAATAAAGTGATCAAGTCTGAAGGGAAAGGGCTACCCAAGGCCATAACACAGAGCATCAGATCTACAGGAGTGTTGAATGATGCTATAAGAGATGCCCCCTAATTTATAAGGTCATAAGGGGTACAAGATGGACGAAATGTATTAAGTGTATCAAAAGAATCATGTGAGGACATGGGAGGAGATCACCAGATTCAAGCCTACCAAAAACGTGTGGAAGATATGATAAAGAAATATCATGTCTGAGGCAGGAATACCCATGCTCAGAAATAGTAAAGCATGTGCGCAGATCAAGTGTAGAGCCAATCCAATACATATATAAGTACAAGAAGTACATAGTGTATCATCTGATCATAGCCGCATAAGAACATATCAAGGTCATTTCCCAATATCATATATAAAAAATCTGATCAATGATGCTCAAGGAGATGCTTGATCACTGATGTCACATAACTGATCCTTAAATTACCAAATCATAAAGGTGGAATAGTACTGCACACAACTCAGGTGCCAACATATATGATGCTGCTATGATGAACTGTAACATATAAGGTGGATGGTATCACTGGCAGGAAAATGAAGGAGCTGACAAGTGAACCAAAAAAGATGACACAACCCGAGGTCTTTACCAACTGCAGATGATACATTTCTACACTATGGGAATAAATGAGCTGAAGTCGACCATGTGAGAAATCGTTTGATTACCGGTCATTGATGTATACCGTTAACAAATGTGACAAATCACCGATAATGATGATGAGAGACAAGGTACCCCAGTACAATCTAACAAGTGTGGATAAATGAGTTGAAGTCGAACACTTTAGAGAATCTACCAATCATGAGACATTAATGTATTCTCACCGTCAATAGTGAAGGAATCTGCCACTAAAGACTACAAACCCTAAAGTACTGGAAAAAGGACTCTAGATCTTGTTCCCAGAGAAATGATTTGTAGTTGATGGGAAAATATTTGTTGGAAGGAAGGAATTAAGGCATCGCACATCAATCTAGCATGAGTGTAACCTGTAGGCCAATAATTTGGAAGGAATCAGACGAAGAGAGATGAAGTGACCATTTCGAAGCACATTTTAGGCATACACAAGATGTGGCTAGTGCACAATAGAAACCATATGAACCAAAAAATAATGAAAGCTAACACAGAGGCGAGGAATCCACCAATAGGGTCAAATGAAAACCAAGGTATTGCACAAATCCCAATGTGTGATAATGTAAGATGACATTGAACAAAATGGAAATCACTTAGTCAAAGACCCATGACATTGATCAATGATGGGCACAATGTTACCTATCAATGATGGAAATAGGGAAAGGGATACCCAAGGCTATAACATAGAGCATATGATCTATAGGAGTGCTGAAGTACCCAAGTCAATGCTAAATGACTGCCATAATGGAGCTTGTGGTGGTCATCTATTTGGGCTTTCTACACCCCAAAAAATCATGTGAGCAGGATATTTTTGGCCTTCAATTTTCAAAGATTGTGTTGAAGCAGTCAAAAAATGCCATCCTTATCAGGTTTATACTAGGAAAATGTGTGCTCATCCAACTCTTCTTTTTCCTGTTATCACCGTCGGTCCTTTCACAAAATGGGGTATTGATTTTACAACTTGAACCTACCTTTGACAAGGGTTCATACGTATATTATCGTAGTGGTGTACTACTTTAATAAGTGGGTTGAAGCTATGCCTACTTTCACGAATGATGGTGAGCCAACAACTCTTTTCCTATTTAACAAAGTCATTTCTCATTTTGGTATCCCAAAGGATATTGTCACTTACCATGGAAGTCATTTCCAGAATAAGATGATGTTCGAATTGGCTCTTAAATTGGGTTTTCGGTAGGAGAATTCGTCTCCTTACTATCCTCAAGCCAATGGCTAGGTTGAAGCCATGAATAAATCCCTAAAATTTATCCTACAAAGGACAATTAATAAAGCTCGATCCAAATTTCATATCATGTTATATCCTGCACTTTGGGCATACCGAATGTCGGATAATACCACTACAGGTTTCACTCATTTTCAACAAGTTTACAATTTGGAATCAATATTCCCAGTGGAATGTGAGATTCCTTATATTAAATTATCAGTTGAAGTTATTTGACACACATCTAGTCTTGAAGAATGCCTTGTTCATTTGGGACATCTTGACCAACAACGTCGAGATGTAGCCATAATCAATGAGGCTCATAAAAGAGAGTGAAAATATAATATGATAAGACTGTGCATCCTAGGGTTTTCTCTGAGGGTGACCTTGTCCTAGTCTATGACCAAGAAAAGGACACCTTGGGGGCAGGAAATTTCAAACATATGTGGTACAGTCCATACATCATTAAAAAGGTACTGAAGTAAGGAGCTTATGAGTTGGTTGATTTCAAAGGAAACGCTTTGTCAGAGCCTATAAACAGGCTCTATCTTAAGAAGTATTATGCCTATGATTTTGCCTAGGATTTTCTTTGACTCATAGATATTTTATATAATTATGCATATCTTTCTATAGGTTTCATAGTGATATCGATATTTTTGATATACTTTTGTAGGCATCGATGCATGATTTGGTATATCTAGGGTCCATCAATGATGCTAGTCAACACACCCATAATTTGGCTTTCGTGGCTTGGGTAGTTTATTATCCATCTGGTCAATTGTTAGTTTCAAGAGGCATATGTATTGGCCCTGCTTCAAATAATGTGGCTGAATATATTGTCGTTGTTAACTTACTATATGAAGCAATATCTCTTAGTGTTGAATTTTTAGTTAGTATACTTGGACTTGCAACTGGTGGTGTCTCAATTAAACAACATCTATCATGTGAGAGATCCTTTTTTATATCACCAATTTCTGAGAGCGCGTTTATTACAAAGATCTTTTAATTTTGTTACTTTTATTCATATTCGACAGTAAAAAAATTCATTTGCTGATTCCATAGCTAATCAAGCACTATATTGGAATATTAATAATTCATCATATTAAAATAAAAAATAATAAAAATCATCTGTATATATGATCATCACATCATGAAACCACCTGTTTATAGATAGAAATAACATGTCCAAAAATTTATACAAAGTCAGGACAAAATGTCCTACAAAAGTAGGGTTTAAGCCCAATCATGTTCATAAAATATTAGTAATATATAATCTATGTATGTTGGCCCTACCCTGGATGAGCATCATGGAAGAAGATGATAGCTTTAGCCACCTGTTGGAAGAGTCACACCCAATCTTATGGTACTCCTACCACGTGTCTCTGAATCGCCTCCGGAAGGTCTTCTACTGCTACCATAGGAACTTGGTGTGTCATAATCTCCAAGTTCCTCTCCACATCATGGATAACTCTCTCGGTCTCAGCAACGGCACTCTCTCCATATCTCCCACAACACTTGTGCCTAGGTAGACCCTCAGGTCACACAGATCCAACATCTGTATCATGATCAAACAATATTTTAAGATTTTTGTCTCATCAATAATAATTTTTAATTCATATTTTTGAAATCCAAAAAAACAAAAAAACATAAAATATTAATTTTTTTTTACTGATGGCACCCCATGCAGCGCCTGTGGGAAGTACTTGATCTAGGCCTTCCCAGAAATCCATGCATGCCTAAGGGTATTAATCGATAGCTATTGACTTTTTGTTCCCACCAAATGAAGAACTCAGCATCAAATATTGTTCTAGGGACCTCACCACCCCGTATTCTCTTCATTAGATCAACCCATCTAGCTATTCTCGTATCTCTAGGGCTGTTGTTGGCGAAAGGAACTTTGGGTCGAAGTCCTGGTATTCTCTCAAAGACGAACACACAAATAATGGCACTATACCCAAAATGTTTTGTTTTACCCTTTTTTATTGGGGTGAGTTTCTTTTCAATATTGGTCAGGAGGGCTGCACACCAGTCAAAAACTATTGAGAAGCAATCCACTACCAAGGACATGGTAGGACGAGAAGCCTGGTGTAATGATGCTGAACCTGCTACCCCCACTATTGTAAAAAGGATATTTTTTATGGGTAATCTCACCACATATTTGATCAAAACCTATGACCTGACCTTCTCTATCTCTGGTGTGTAGTAAATGCCAATATAATCATCCACATTAAGACCCCCTCAGGCCTTCCCTTGCAAAATGACTGGCTCTCCTCTCTAGGAAAGTCTAGTGATGAAATATATATCTTCTATTTCAATTCAAAATGGCATCTGATCAATCATAAATGCATCTTCCTCTGGATCCCAGTAATTGACGAGCATCTCCAAGAATTTTTTGTTGGTTTTCATGTTTGGAATTTTGAATTTTTTTAACAAACCACGTCCTCTCAGTACATCCAGTGATAATGGATCATTCATAACTTCATTATCCACCTCACTGTGTTCTCTTTCCCTCTAGCTGATTTTCATCCTGAAATTTCAAGTGTTTTCATCTGTTAGAAATCATAATTTTAGATCTTGGCCTGCGTGTATGCGTGTTCCTTTCATACACAATTGCGTATAGGGATTTTTTTACATGACTTCACAATATACAACCCATGTACATGCAGATCTAAATACTAAAAATAAATATATACGGTGAAAATTTGTTGAAAAATACCTGAAATACGTTTAATTAATGGAGAAATCGAATTGAGGATTACCTGGAAGTTCAGTTGATGTTCTTGTTGAGAGATATTGTGGTTTTAGCTGCTAAGCGTTTTCTCCAAGATCTCTAGCACTCAATTGTTTCAAACAAAAATGAGGCTTGGTAAGTCAAAATTCCCTATATATATTTGAAATTTCAAGATTTTAAACCCACTTTTATAAAGTTTCTGTTTTTATTTTATAAAATTTATAAAAATTTTGACCTTTTGGCTTTGAGTTCTGGGATAGGTAGTCTTTCAGGGTAAAATGAAGACTTTGAAATATTTTTCACCACTTCTATTCCATGATCGTTGACCCATCATGACAGGTATCATTTTCGTCACTGACATGTAGGTTAGGGAAGATCACCTTTTCTGTTGCATTATGCATTCTAACCTCATACTACGACATGTTGCCATAGGGTGACCCCATTGTGTTTTGATTCTTAATCCAATTTCACTCACCGATTTACATAAAATCATGAAATAATGGTAGAGCCATCATTTACATGGGATTCGTAGTTAGATCCTCACATCACTTTTTCTGCTACATTATGCATTCTAGCCTCATATTGATATATGTTGCCACTAGTACAATTGGGGGAAATTCTGATGCTTTTGACCAAATGTCGGAAATTTCCCCAAATGTTTTCAATCCCGCCCGAAACCATTGCTATACCGACGTTTAGAGAAAAGTGTCGCAATGCTAACACTTAGACACAGTGTCGCAATTGCGACGTTTGGAAGAATACGTCGCAATTGCGACACTATGCCCCCAAGCGTCGCTATTGCGACGGCTGCCTCCAAATGTCGCAAGTGCGACAAAATGTATAAGTGTCGCAATTGCGATGTTTGGAGGCAGCCGTCGCAATAGCGACGCTTTTGCCACTGTCAGTATAACGACACTTATATGCACGCTACATAAAAATGATTTTATTAAAAGCTAGGACACTTATATGCACGCTACATAAAAATGATTTTATTAAAAACTACATTAACGTCTGATATCACGCGCGCATTCGCCCTCAGCTCTTGTAGAAAAGCATTCGCCCTCAACGCTTGTAGAACAGCATTCGCCCTCAGCTCTTGCAGAACAACATTCGCCGTCAGCATTCGGTCCGCCCAATGTTACTCACCCCGCATTCACCTCGCAGCTTGCCCTCGCCCGTGCAACAAAGATTCGCTCAAAGACTCGCTAGTTTCGAGAAACAACATTCGCTCGCACTACCCGCCTTCACAGAATATAACACTTCCCTACCTCTTGCAAAATGTTAAGTTCTTACTGCAGGCCCTTCCTCCTATAGTAGGGTTGACTCTATTTGGGTTTTTTTGGTCAATTCCATTGGATTGTGTTAGGCTGTAGGGTTCTCTCTAGATGTCTTCCAATGTTCTTTTGGATGAGTTTCAAAGAGGATGTGTAAGATGTGTTTGTGCTTGCATGAATTTGACTCCACCAGTTTCATGAAGTTTAAGCTATGGATTTTAGTTTGACAAACTCATCCATCTCAACACCCAGTAACGAATTGCCCTTGGTCTGATCTATATTGAAGGTGAAGTGCAAAGTGGCTTTATCACAAGGGTAGTACTCCAGATCGAAAGTGATGAGCTTTAGTTCTCCAGATTTGGGGATTTTTTGATATTTGGGGATTTTCCGATGACATACCAAAGGTCACATCCATACAACCATATCAAGGTCAATGTTGAGATCATTGTCATATAGATATAGGTCACTGATATATAGGGTTAATATCATCATCACTATCCATGGAAACCGAATGGTTACAAAATCTGTGATTGTGGTTGGCTCATTTATAATTATTAACCTGGTTGGCTCATTTATAATTATTACCCATTTACAGTAGAGCGTAGAAACACTAAATATGGCCTGAGCAGAGCCTTTACAACAGGCAATGGAATTGCAGCTACTTCATCAATAACCAATAGCTCCACTTGAGAAAAATTTTCATAATCTTGGGGCTGGATATACTGCAGAGCAAACAATTGTAGTTATCATTCGTGCTCCAATATATTAATATACTTTTACATTGAATTGAAGAAAGGGAAACAAGAAAATGCTAGCCATCATACAATGCTTTGACATAAGAGTTTTGAGTGACATACTTGAAAAAAAGAACTCATCCACTGATATTTATAATCATTTGAGTTATTCAAGTTAAACACAATGTCAAAAATCAAGATTCAATACCCTCTATTATCTTCATCACCCAATACAAGATTTAAATTTTTCCCAAAGAAACGCTTATTAATTTTGCAACCATTATTTCTCCCTACTTTAAAAACCCTACATTTAAATGAAAACAAGCATTGCATTTCAACTACAAAAATCTATTAGTGTTCAAATGTACATGTGTGCATCACTTGTGTAGGGTATTCCTTTTCCACTTTCACATTATCCAAGAATGTGTGCATTATAGTTCATATTTTTTGTGATTTAGATTATCTTGAAAAAGGAAAGGTAAATTATTTCCCATGGAAAAAGAAGGTTTTCCCTTTTTACTACTAGAAATTGTACAACAAAGTTCCATTTCTACCCGAAACTCCTATGAAACAGGAACCAAATAAAGGCCATGTCCTTAATGGACATCATTTGGCTTTGAAAATGGCCATTGCACCGTGTTGTTTCTTATATTACATCACGATAATTTCTTAGGTCATTTCTTATTTCTTGAGATGAAAAACAACCAAAGAAATTGTGAAGATCCTTTCAATAAATAAATGACCATTTCTCAATCATATCTCAACTATTTTTTATTTTATTCAGTGGTTTCTTACTTTGAGAGAAATTTGACACTTTTATAAGGAATATAACATAAAAACACAAAATGGGAAGGAATTGATGAGGTAGATGACCTTTAGTTGTTGTAAATTAAGAATTGATAATACATGATGCATGTTATGTACTACAAACTAGATTCCTTCCTAGAGTTAGGACACAGAGTATTGAATCAAAGTTGTAGTTTCTAACTTCTTGTATTGGTTCATTAATCTTGAAATTCAAACATTGCATGTCTTCATTGCTTCATGTTTGAATAATTTGCATTATATCGTACAATAGGAAATTAGGAATTATGATTATTATTACTTTATGGATATGTTAAGTTACTTTTAAGTTTGCATGGTTTAGTGTGAAATTATTCTTGTGTGCCCCTAGGCCCAGGTGAAGGAATGCCAAGGACTGAGAACCCTAGTTTTTAAATGGTATTGTTTCTTATACCAAAAACCCCTCAACATCACTTCTTATTAGTTCTTAACAATAGTGTTGTAAACAATTTGAGAATTGATATAGAAAAATCTCGCACTTCTCAAGATAAAGTCCTAAAGCTAAAGTGTGATACCATGTGTAATTCAATAGTCCCATTGTCACCTCACCAACCTCTTTTCACTTTGGGCTAGCTCTCCTCCAACTCAAGGGGGGTTCTCCATAGTAGATGTTAGGGATCTAATGGCCCAACCAAACCAAGTCAAGAGCCCCCTAACTCTCTATGTTTACTACTATCAATCAAAATATTGAACAATAGGGTCAGACATGCATCCTGAAGATAAAATTGCCAGGGTATTTTTTGGGTAATTTCAAAGGGAAAGTCCCCAAACACATATAATCAAGGAATTATAACGTGATTTCAAAAATTAAATATCAACAAAATCATTTAAAGGATATTGAAAGGAAAAAGGTGATGGAAGCTAGAAAGTGCCTTACTTAAATGCTCTAAGGATTTTTCAATAGTTGCTCCAAAAGCTTCACTTCAAGGCCCTTCAAGATCGTCTCCAACAATGCTATACCATCAGCTTCAACAATGTTGCTCTAAAAATGTCCTCAAGGTCTTCACAACAAGTTTACTAGAAGTTGCTCCAACAATATATTCAATAAGGTCTTCATTGTCAACTCGTCTCTTGTTTGGGTGCCTTAATGTGCAGTGACATGTTTCCAGGACTGAATTCAATGCAAGGCATATTTGAAACTCTAACTCTGTCTTCCGGTGTCTTATTAGAAATTATTTCAGTTTTCATTTTGTGTTTTCAAGTTAGATATTGTTTTCAAGTTTTTACATTTATAATTTTATTGCAATGTGGTAGACTGATCAGAGCAGTGCAGGAACAACCCCGAGACAGGATGATCGTGGAAAGAGGCCAGCGGAAGAACATGTAAAGTGCCAGCATTGCTCTATCTTTAGGTATTTTAGTTATTTACATAATTGAAATAATATTAATTTTGTTCAAATATGCAGACACCTAGCCATGGTACGCCTGATGATTCCCTCTTTGAGGAAAATCTTTCTTCATCCCTATCTCCAGTGTTGTTGTTGCAAAAAAAGGCACGAGATGCAAGGTCGGAATTTAATGCTTTGATAGACGCGCCTCAAACACTTGAAACAGAAGAGAGGATACAACATCTTATGAGGCAGCTAAATAGATATCAGGTAATAATAAAAAGTCAAAAGGATATTTTTTTTGTTCTGCATGAGATGAATTGTGATAGTTTGATTTTTAATTTTTACATTGACTAAACTAACAAAAATTTCTTTTGTACGTAGCGTTTTCTGGAACTTTCTGAACCCAGTGTTGGTGGTAGTGGGACAAAAGGGCAAGAGATTTCCCAGCAACCCTCTTGTACACCTTCTACTCCTTTAGGTGCCAGCCAAGAAACACACCCTGCCCAAGCAGACACCCAGCCAACCGCTGAACGTGTTGGCAATGATGAGGCTGATATGGCCAACTACATTATTGCGTTTCTTGGAGCTACACGTGTCAGCTCCACAGGGACCATTAATGGCACGTTGTTGGTGAACGATGAAGGTGTCCCTATAAAGCATGTACAACTCCCAAGTAAATTGTAATATTTTAATTATTTCATGTACTCTATCTAAAACATATTTATCATGACTTTTATTTTTAAATTAATGATAATATCTTCTTCTTTTTTTCTGTGTAGGAAACAATGAGTTCTATAGGTTTTTGGAGAGCCATGCGTTGGTAGTTTTTGGCCCAAACATACACACAAGGTGGAATTCCCAGAATTCCAACCTAAAAAAAGAACTTCTAGATTATCTAGAAGCCCTTTTTGGGGTCGGCACATTTGAAAAAACAATGATTTCTCGGGTAGCCGGCAAATATTTGAAATATACTAGGGACACCTATAGGATGCAACTGCAATTTAACCCTAGATACGAGCATCCTCTCACAGTTCCAGAGAGTGAGTGAAGAGCACTCATCCATGACGGAAAAGAGAAAAGGGCAAAGGAAGAAGGAAAAATGCCAACTGGACCCGCAAGGTAAATTACAACTTTAATTCAATTGCTTTAATTTTCTCTATGTCTAAAATAAAAGTGTGCTATGTCATATCTGACTTCAATATTTTGATGCTAGGTTGCCTGACACCTCAAAGGCAACCAAAGCTAGGATTGAAAAAAAGGGCCATCACAAGCTAGGCCAGGGCGGCTACTTGAAATTAGCTGCAAGAATTGTAATTAAGTAGCTAAAAATCTTATAATTAATTGTATCGCCTTCCAACGTTTTTGTAATCCTATCAAATATGATTAAAAATACATAATCATATGTAATGTAGGGTGACACCTCTAAACATAACTACAAAATAAGATAAAATATCGCTTCATATTTATATTTATTTATCGTCAGAAGAATGTTTGGTCAGCGTCCTAAGACTGCACGCCCTATACAAAACATTAAAAAGAGCATATGTTTACCGCCCATACAAATTTAATGTCTAACAACTTTGTTTAAATCAGGGAGCAACGCCATCAAGAGGCAACAATCCGCTTTTAGATACGATAGAGATGATCTTCAATGCGGCGACTCGATCATTGTAGTGGGGACCAGGCCGACAATGCTACTATCAGTGAGGGCTGTGACGGTAATTAATTTCCACTTATAATTTTTTCTAATTATACCTTGATGGTTGTCCTTATAATTTTTTTTGTTTAAATGACAGAGAATGTTTCCCTTGAGGTTCTTACCACCAGAGAGGAAGACAGGGCAACAGTCCCAATGGCAACAACTGGTGCACTAGGTAAATAATCTCATTGCAATTTTTTTTATTAATATTACCGAACTAGTTCAATGATATTTAAAAACTGACAATTAAAATTTAATATTATCTATTTTTTTAGGCGATGCCCCGTCACTGGATGAGCCCAGACATCGTGAATACGCAACTAGGTCAGCAGTGCGGGTTGAAAGGCACGAAACAGGAGCAGAGCACGATGATATTGATGATGTAATTAGGAGCTTTAAAAATAGGAAGAAGAAAAAGAAAATTTGACAATGTAAAATATTGTATTATTATAAGAAAAACGTTACCATACTTGGAACATTTTTTTGCGTTATATAAAAAACTCATTTATCATACTATTTTTATGTCAAGCATTAATTGCAATGTTTCCTTGCGTACTTTTTGTTGAATTGTTTTTTTAATAGTTATTGAATATTTTTTTTTATGCTCATGAAAGTAAAAAATGAAATATAGATTGGGTATTGGGGAATTGAGAGTGATGTGAGGGGGGGGGGCATAAGAGCTTCCACCTTCACGTGGTTGGCCCTGCTTAGTAGAGAATAATTTATTGGAGCGATTTAATCTTGGAGAAAACCTCCCTCGATCCAGCGTAGCAACAAAAAAGTCACTGTTGACTTAGTTGCTACTCTTTCAGATCGTGGGAGGCTTGTTCCAAGTTCATGCGACTCCAATAAATTGTTCTTGAAATGAAGATGAGCTTATTCAGGTATGTTTTGACATTTTCAACATATGTTCTAACATTATCATAAGAATGCATCTTAGAGTAAAAAATACTACATCAATTACTTGTATTTATTGTATAGATAATGATAGATTTTGATTGACTTGGCAGTGCAGGTACAAATCCTCTTGCATCATGAGCAATACAACTTGTCAACCAGGGTCATGTCCAGGATATTTTTGCTTGTGCACTTGACCAGGTTCGTAATGTCACATTTTGTAAGTTCCTTTACAGTTCATAATTCAATATTAAGCTTGTTCATGATTATTATCTAGGTTTTTTTGTATGTGTTTTTTCATCTATTTGATTGTAAGCAACTCTGCATGTTTCCTGTTGTTCACTATGATTTCTCCCATTACCACTCCCAGGATGAATCTGAATTTATTGTTACATAGGTTACTTTATTGTTACTATTATTTCTCCATTTACGATTTCATAGGTTACATCATGTAAAGTTGTCAATCTCAGGTTGGTGATGAGCTTTAGTTCTCCAGATTTGGGGCTTTTCTGATATTTTCTCCCTCATGTCATTCCTGCATCACCTCGTTGTTTGAGCATGCCAATTCTTCCCAACTATCTTTATATGTCTGTAATTTTTGAATTTGATTTAAAAAACTAGTACCCAACTTTGAGTTCAACTGGTGTTCGTGTAAGGCTGTTTGGGCTTTGGGAAATATTGCTGGAGACTCTGCAACATTTAGGGATCTTGCCCTCAGTCATGGAGCTCTGAGGCAGGTGCTTTCCCAGTTGAATGATACTGCCAAAATTTCAATGATAAGAAATGCTACATGGGCTCTGTCAAATTTTTTCTGTGGTAAACCCCAACCACTATTCGAACAGGTAAGCAGAATACATTTTCTGCCTCTTCTTCTTAGTTCGCAGATACTGTGGATTTTTTTTATAGATCTTGGTGCTTGGTAGATTTGGACATAATATGGACCTAGGCACTTGTTCATTACAATGACTCTGTCATTAGGTTTTAGAAAATGCTCAGAAATTTGGGTTTCACAAGGGGATTACCCTTGCTTGCAATTATTGATTATCAATCACATTCAAAAAAAGTATTTCGTAGCATTGCTGAGCTCTTTGTAGGTGAATTTCCGAGGCAATTTCACAATATCTGAACTAAATTTGTCTGTCCTTTTCAATACTCTGCGCTTGTAACAGAACCAGACAAACAATCTAGTGGCTAATGCAACAACAACAACACCTCCTGTTGCAATGCCTGCAATTCACCCTCTCTGCACGCATGAATGACTATGGCACCCTCTTTTGTGAACAGGTACTGGAGCTGAAGGTACTGGTTTCGATTAGGATCGTGGAATTCAACATCCAAAATAGTATCAAATTCCACTGCAATAGTATTCCCCAGCGAGGGCAACAGTTCATTGAGACCTATTGGACTCATCACCCTCAAATAGCCTCCTTGCATACCTGGAGAGGATCAATTTTTGTTGTTGAGGTTATTTTTATTTTTTCAAAGGAGAGTTAGGGTTTTTACATAGTTTGCAATTGGTCTGAAGGCTCAGCTTGAACATGCGAATACTCATGGTTTGGATTGATGAGCATGTTCTGAATGGTTGGTTGATTCCTAAGAACCACCCATATAGTCATCTTGAGATATTTCAGAAGTTTTCTCGGGTTTCATTTTTAACCGTTTCTAGTGGGTGGGATGGTGTGGGGTGATCCATCAATACTGGTGCTCTTGTAGTAGGGAATTTGTTTTTGGGGATATAAAGGAGCATTTGATGTAGATATCCCATTGGATGTATTCATAGATGGGCACGAGAGGTCAAGAATTTAAATTAAAAATATGCAACCTCTAGCATGGCAACCTGAAGGCCGCGAGAGACACTGGTTAAAGATTGTTTTGTGCTGGCCTTAATATAGTCGTGATTTCTTTCTATTATCTTAATGCAAATATATAGTATGGTCTCATTAAAATGAGGATTATGGTTGTATTTATCTTTGGTTGTTTCTCTCTTAATGCTCCAGAAGTTGCCAAAAGTTGCGATAGTTGTTTAGTTTGCCTGTTACAACTTAAAAGTGGTTTTTAGCAATGGTAGTCATGTTTTTTAAGGTTCATACTAATATGAAGATCTTGTAATTCTATATTTAGGATAAGAGAAGATGGCCTCTACTTTGGGCAGTATGACAACAATTGCCACATCTACCTCATTGGGTAACAATGGAAAGGGGAAGAAGTTGGGTGCAATGTTTGATAATTATGGCAGACAATTGTCTTCTTTTTCAGTTTTTTCACCCATTTCCTTTAATCGCTCAAGCAGAAGAGGGACTCTGAGATTACGCGACAGAGAGAAGGTAGTTAATACAAGAGCTATGGAAAAAGAGTTGTACTTCAACAAGGATGGCTCAGTGACAAAAAAATTGCAGGTCAGAGAAAAAATTATGTTTAAAGGAAGGTCACCTGCACGTGAAACTTCACCGCGGTGGATCTTTCCTTGTCCACTTATATTCGATTTTAATGTGTTATTTTAATTTTTCATGGAGGGTTGTTTTGGCATATGGTCTGGCATTCAATTGCACACTTACTGAAAGCATTGTCAATTTTTCTTGCAGGTGGTGTGAACAAACTTGCTGATCTTGTTGGAGTCACCCTTGGGGCGAAGGGAAAAATGTTGTCTTGGAGAGCAAGCATGGTTCTCCTAAAATAGTTAATGATGGTGTGACAGTAGCTAAGGAGGTAATTTGTAGATGTGTGCTCTGGTTTTCTTTTTAACGTTGTATTAGTTCCCCCTCTTAAATGTCTTAGATTTGGTAGGCATAATTTGAAAACTCAAAGGTGAAAGGAAACATATTTGTTACCCAGTGGTCTACTTGGCCTATGGACTAGCCACATTATAGTAATGCATAAAGCTTTTCACAACAATAAAAGGAAAGGGTTATGGCTGAGTCAAATTTTATTGTTATTGACAGTGTAATGAAATGTATCTCAATGCTATGGTTTTGGCCTTTTTATTGGTTGAATTAGAGGACCTAGTTGAAAATATTGGGGCCAAGTTTGTAAGGCAAGCTGTGGAAAAGACAAATGATTTAGCTGGGGATGGAACCACAACATCTGTTGTTCTTGCACATGTTGGAATATTGAAAAATTCTAGAACAATGAATGGAGAATAAATCTCCCTTCCTCTAACACAGAGAAAATAAAAATTCCTTTGACAGGAGACAGAGTTTCAATAATTTGAAAACAAACTTTTATTCCCTTCAATAACTCAAAAAAAAACTATTACACTTCTTCCTCACTGAGAGGGATTACAAAATTATGACTGCTACAAAACGCAGTGCATAAAACCAACTCACTGTCTGTTCAAAACAAACATACTCTGTCTCTAAAACACTCTGCTGTGTTTTTCACTTTCGCACTGTGCATACACACTTAAAAAGTTGCACTCAGTCTTTCACTTTTTACACACTGTTGTGTAATAAAAAATTTACATACTGTCTATAAAAAAAACTACCAAGATTTTTTGTCCTATTTATTTTTATATGCCGTAACATATAAAACATATTATAATAAACCGTCTTTTAAAAAAAATAAAATTAAAACTAAATTCTATGGCCCACCTTTCATTTCACATATGATATATATAACATATGTTTAAAACATATGTATATTTTAAAGCATACATAAAATTAAACTATCAAAACATTAAAGAACCCTTTCCATCGGACTTCAAAAGTCTGAATAGATTGAATTTCAAACCAAATTCGCGTTCCAAAATGGGATGCTGACGTCTGCCTAATTTGTAACGCGAATTCTCAATCCAATGTGCCTTATAAAAATTTTGGGTCTGGTTTTCACGTTTTCATATTCCCTTCAATTTCAAGAGATCCAATATTAATGCTCCACGTGTCCTCCTTTTGAATTTACAAAACTAGCGTGTAAATTTTTGTTTGTTTAATTTATGGTTGGTGAATTGCGTTAATGCTGGTTGTTGTGTTTAAATACAATCCTGTATAGAAATATGGCTGCGGCCGTCTACAAAAAAAAATTGCAAGAATTTTAAATGCTGAATTAAATTTCTGGATGGTGTGCAAGCAACCTCCAAAAAAAAATGTTTTTGCTGCATCCGTCCTTCTGCTGCAGCAGTTGAAGTTAAAATTCAACAGCACAGGGTTTAATAAGTGAGGGTGTAAAGGTAACTTTTTGTCGATAGTACTCGATTAAGATCATCTATTCATTTTTGTAGGGTCTTATGGTGTTTGGTTTTTTAGTTTTGGGTTGGGCTTATTGAGTCTAAGATAGTTTTTGAGTGAAAAAATTGCTATCAGGTATTAAAAAATTTTGGTTCTTTTGTCAAAATTTATGAGCTTGTTAGGAAATACAAAACTGACAATGTTTGTATCTTAAATTTGTGGAAAATAATTTGAAATGAAACCTTTTTTTTTAGGTTGTTGCAGCAGGTGCAAACCCCATTCAAATTACTAGGGGCATTGACAAGACAATAAAGGCCCTTGTTTTAGAACTCAAAATTTTGTCAAAGGAGGTAAACGCTTGCCTTTTGAGTAGGCTGGTTTTCCTTTTTGCTGATGGTTTGGTGTATCTAATTGAATTAGTTGCCTAAGGTATTTTTGGTTGCAAACTCCTTTTTCATTTTTCATACAGTATTGGCCTTGTGGAATACATTTGATTGTGTGGTCTTGTTAGATCTACAACATTTGTAGTTGTTTAGTCTTATGGCCGAGGTGCACTTTTATTATGGAAATAGTTTATGCAATATTGTCATTTAATCCTTACTGCAGGGTAGCATGTTGAGAAGTTTTTTGTGAAACATTTGGTATTCAAAATGACACTTGATCCTATACAGCATCATGCACTTGACTTCAAAATTCATATTCAAAGTGTGCCAGACAATTCTTGAAAAATTTCAAATATTTATGTTGTTTTAAACCATTATCTTTTTCATGTATTGGATGCTGAAAATGAGAAAAAGACTTTGGTATGAAACCAACTGGTGAATAAGACATGATTTAGAAGTAGAACATACGTACTTATGAAGCATAGAAAGATATCCTTGATGCATTGCCAATGTTTGGCTAGGGTTATTTTTGGAGAAAATAACTCCTTATTCCTAGAACAGTGATCTTAAATACAAGTAAATGCCAGAGAAGAGAGATCATCGTGTGACATAAACCTATTAACAAAAGTGAACAGGGAATGATTATTAATTATGGCATACTACGTTGTCAGTGATTTTGACTATTTGTCTTTAACATGCAAAAATGTTAAATTCCAAACTTACATCATCATGGTTTGGCATCATGAGCTTGAATAATTGTCCACCATGCTCATAATTTCATTGTTGTATTCATATCTATAAACAACATTTCAAATAATAATAAAAAATTTCTATAAGAAAAATCCAGACCTCCATGCTGCTGCTCCTTGTGAGACAAAGTCAAAATTGCATTACACAATCTGACACATAAGAATCTCCTATATCCCTGTGGTATGTATCCAAATTCTTATAATAGTGTCTTCAAGACTTATGTTGACATTGCCAATGAGATATTTAAGCAATGAAAGATGGAGCCTTCTTCATTGTTGTTGTATATGTAACAATCTTTTATTAATATAAAGATTGATGGTTTTGTCTTTCTGAAAATGAAATGTAAAAATAATTTATTGTGGTCAATTGAAAAGTTTTTTTTAAAGCTTTTCATTATGGAAGGGCGACATAGATATATGCCCTTCTAATTGAAATTCAGACCTGCCCTTCAAATTTGATCACTGTGTGGGACCTTAACAAACAATAAAACTATTCCGCCGCGCATTATATAAAACATATAACAAAACCTTTGTCAAAACTTCAAACGAACCCTTTAGCCGTGGGTATTTCATCACGAATTGATCATTTTACCATGCACCTTCTTCTAGAGGAATATTCTTCCACTTGATTAGGTACTTCATAATGGTTATATGTCAAAGAGATACATAATGTTTATCTATAACTTTTTGTGGTTCAAGAATCAACTTTCATTCTTCATCTAATTTTGGAAGTTCTATTTACATTGGCATATTTTTCCCAAAACCTTTTTTAGGCAAGATACATGAAAAACCTTATGAATGCAAGAAGAAGGAAAATATAACTTCTATACCACTTGTGTAATCCTATGAATAATTATTTAGGGCCATAACATTTTTGAGCTAATTCTTTATTCTTCTTTTTCTTGAATGAAGATTGCTTATAATGCTATAATCTAAAAATACCCAATTACCCTCCTCAAATTATCTTTCACTTCAATGTTGTTCCCCTTGTTGTTTTATCATGTTTCATGTCATTTGAAGGTTTTCCATAATAAGTTTCAAAGTTTCTTTAGTATTTTCCATATGTGACTCTGTTTCCTATACTTTGGACTTATCTTGCAAAAAGTATGAGATACTAGGAGTTGGATATCCATAAAGGGCCTTAAATGGGGAAATTTTAGTAGATGTGTGATAGGTAGTATCATATTACCATTATTCCTTGAAGAACCCACTTCATCCATTAAGATTTCTTTTCTAAAGAGTAACATTGTAGATAACCTTAAAAACGTTTGTTAACTATTTTTGTTTGACCATTTGATTGTGTTTGATATGTAGAACTCATGGCAGCTAGTGTTTCTCCACTCATATTAAATAATTATTTCCAAAATTTTCTTGTTACTATTACTTTAGGAAAACCATGAAGACGATGAATTTCTTTCACGAACACTTCTGCCACTTGGCTTGTTGTTTATGTACTTTGAGCTCTATAAAAAAAATCTACAAAATTTGTCTATATAAATGACCACAGAAATGTAATACTTACCTTTATATTTCAGTAACCCTGTAATAAAGTCTATTGATATATCTTCTAGTCTTTGAATATGTATGTGGAATGGTTGAAGTAACCCTAGAGATTTTACTATCTCTCTTTTATTTATTATGCAAACCTGACCTTCTCTTACAAATTTTTGAATATCTTTCTTCATTCCTTCCAAAAATATATTTTTTGATCCTTTGAGATGTTTTAAGGAACCCTGCGTCCTACCATCAGAGAGACATGGGACTCCCTTCATATTTGTTTATTCAAATATGCTTGTGTGCATAAAAATAATATACATTTGCACCAAAGTATATCTCTCTTTCATTCCCAATGCTCCATAGAGTTCATCCCATCCTTTATAAATTTTAGTTTTTGTTTAGTACTATTGTCATTTTTCCATTATGTCAAGCTTCTTCTAGCCACCTAGGAATAGAAAATGTAATTGGATATAAATTTGAGGCCTCTTCTATTTTAGAAAGAGCATCATGTACTAAATTTTCCTTACCCTTTTTGCAGATTATCTCAAAATTAAAACTTTGCATTTTTTCTCCTCATTTTGTTAATCTTCTAATGAAAATCATAGCTTCAAAAAATACTTTATGCTATCATGGTATATCTTGACTTTAAAGTACCTCCCAATGATATACTATCCCCATTTTTTATTGCATGTAATATTGCTTCCATTTATTTTTCATACGTAGATTTCACCAAATATTTTCTTTGAATTCCTTGCTTTTTAAAGCCAATGATATCCCTTATTGTGTTAATGTTACGTAAATTCCTTGTCCTAGTGCCTCACACTCTACTATGAATGTTTTACCAAAAGTAGGTGCAACCGATGTTGGTGTAGAAGACATGGCATCCATTAAAAGAGAGAATGCCAAAGTAACCTCATCATTCCATATAAATGATATTTTCTTCAAGAGATATGTGAGTGGACTTGAAATGCATGCATAATTCTTAACAAATGATCAATAATATCATGCAAGTCTAAAAAATCTTCTAAGAACCTTGATTTTCTTAGGAATAGGTCATTTTGTAATAGCTTTCATCTTTTGAGGCTCCAACTTCACTCCTTCCTTTAAAAAAATATGAACCAAATACTCGAATTCTTATTTCCCAAAAGAACATTTGGATATTTTTACATAAAAATGATTGTTCTCAATAATTTATATAACTTTTCCACATGTTTAGTGTGGTATTCCCATGATTTATTATAAATATGTGTATTATCAAAGAAAACCAACACAAATTTTATAAGATGGGATCAAACAAAATTGTTCTTAAGTCGAGCCCGCCGGACTTCAAACGATGATAAACCATAATTCAAACCAAATTCGCGTTCCAAAATAGCCTGCTGACGTCGGCCAATTTTGTGACGTGAAAACCAAATGAATTCCGCCCTAATCTTTTTCGGGTCCGAAGTTGGGCTGGCGTACGGAGGGAGAGTTGTGACGCGAATTTCTTATCAAATTCGCCCTAATCTTTTTCGGGTCCAGATTTCCACTGCGCGAGCGGCCCAAACAAAGATCCGCTCCAATCAATTTCTGCCACGTGTCCTCAATCAAAAGTTGCCCTGTTCCCAGATGCGGGTGCATTCGATGGCGTTTAAGGCGATGGGACCTGGATGTGGCGATTTCATATCAATCGCATTAAGTTTTAACGTTGTTCAATTAGCCGATATTTAAGTTCCAAGGTTTTCACATCAAATCGCATTAAGTTTTAACACTGTTCAAGATCGGACCTCCACTCCTGTTAGCGATTTCGCATGCTCCAATATGATCCGGCCTTCAGCTCTCATTAATGAGAGATTAATTATGACGGGCGTTCTTCGATTGCATTGCAGTCGGGTCGATAAAATGGCATTTCGCTATGGTTTTTCAAATGAGCCGGTTGCTGGGTTACACTGCCTAATCACTGTGACGAGAAGGAGAAGTGGCCATCTGAACTGCTACTTAGACCTTGGTGCATATCTGCATTTCTCTTGGTCTGGTCTGGTCTGTGTCTATCTTCCTCGGTTTCGTGGAATCCTGCTTCTCCGTCTTGTCTTGTTCCCACTGCTGAGACTGCACCCATGCCTCGCCTGCGTCAAAGGATGCGTTGCCGCCGGGGGAGCACTAGAGGTCAACCCCTACGCGCTCCCTCCAGCCCCTCAACCGAGTCGTCTTCCCAGTCCAGTGATTATTACGCAGGTCACTATCCAAACACTAGAAGTGGGCAGGGTCGGGTTCTAGGATCTGGCCACCGTATGGGCTCCCCTGCTCCTCATTTCCCCACCACTTCACCTTCTCCCACGACGCGCACTGCGCTTTTTTCCTTTAATTTCTCTCTGAACCACCCACGAATCACAGCTTCAATCACCATGGTTTTCCGTGAGGAGGCCCAAATGGAGGAACAATGCACCTATCCGGCGGGTCTGAGCTCAAAAAAAGCCGGCCAGCATTCGGGCCTTTAGGAGGGGAGCGGTGGCGCGAATGTGGAGATAGCACCTGGCGATCCTGGACCTTTCGAAGGATGGTGCCGAATCATCGAGGAACCACCGGAGGAGTATTTTGGTTAATTTGGTTTTCTTGCTTCGCATGCCCACTTAATTGGGAATGTTTTAGATTATATTACTGTGCTGGACCTCTGTAATATTTTTGAATTCTGTAAACGTTCAAGACTGGTTTCCCCGTATGAGGGCAGTCTTCTTTTTTGATTTTTTGATGACAAATTTGCCATAAGTCTGGGCAATGTTTTTGACTTCGGTCATGCTGTAATTTTATTCCCATTGTTAATAGATTAACTTTACTTAGAAAAAAAAAATGTTGCCCTGTTTCTATTTTAAACCTGTTTTTTGAAATACAGAGCCATGTTTATATGATTGTTTATAGTTGAAGCGCTGCGGGGTGGTTTATTATATTTAATATTTCACGGTCGAATTATGTTCATAACAATTGGAAAAAAAAAATGTTGCCCTGTTTCTATTTTAAACCTGTTTTTTGAAATACAGAGCCATGTTTATATGATTTTTTATAGTCGAAGCACTATGGGGTGGTTTATTATATTAATATTTCACGGTCAAATTATGTTCATAACAATTGGAAAAAAAAATGTTGCCCTGTTTCTATTTTAAACCTGTTTTTTGAAATACAGAGCCATGTTTATATGGTCTACGTATTATACTCTTTCTTTGTATATCTACAAGAACCTTTTTGCTATGAACAGGGTAGATGCTGTAGCGGGCTACTAATGGAAACAAGTGAGCCTGAACCTTACATCTCGGATGCAACAGATGGTTACCAATTTTGGAATCAAGCGAGCCTGGGTTTCTGCAGATGGTTTTTATTTCCGGGAACAAGCGAGCCAGAACATACAATCGACCCTGGGTTTATACATATTTTTGCTCTATCATGGATGCTTTTTGTGTGAGGCGTATATCAACAGTACATGTCTCTGTACATTTCCTGTATCCGCTTTATGATACTATTTTATGTGTTGATAGGTTATCACTCTGCCTTCAAAACTAGCGATGCTGGTTTATTGATATGGTCTGATGGTATTTTTATATTTTGGACATATCACACTCCTCACGTGATTAGCGTTTTTCTCTGTTCAAGGATTTTGGGTACTTTAATTTGTATTTGGAACAATGGACGTCGGTACTCTATCTGTTGCTTTACTATTCTACATACTACTATTTCACTTTCTTATAGATGCCTTAGGCATATTTGGATGCTTTCTCAGATTGTCGATAATCTCCATGTGGACCGTTACTGGGTTTTATATCATGTCCCTGTATGTGACATGAGGTATTTTTCTATCATTGTCTGGGGTGGGACTTCCACTTTTCTGGATGGATATTTGGGTTCCAATCTTCAGATGTGAAAATTTAATGACTTCATGGACTGTTTTACTTCATATAATATATTCAAAACAACGTTTTTTTCTCTTGTGAAAAAAATGATTGTTTATCACTCTACCTTCAAAACTAGCGATGCTGGTCTATGTTGTTGGTTTATTGATATGGTCTGATGGTCTTTTTATATTTTGGACATATCACACTCCTCACATGATTATCGTTTTTCTCTGTTCAAGGATTTTGGGTACTTTAATTTTTATTTGGAACAATGGACGTCGGTACTCTATCTGTTGCTTTACTATTATACATACTGCTATTTCACTTTCTTATAGATGCCTCGGGCATATTTGGATGCTTTCTCAGATTGTCGATAATCTCCATGTGGACCGTTACTGGGTTTTATATCATGTCCCTGTATGTGACATGGGGTATTTTCTATCATTGTCTGGGGTGGGACTTCCACTTTTCTGGATGGATATTTGGGTTCCAATCTTCAGATGTGAAAATGTAATGACTTCATGGACTGTTTTACTTCATATAATATATTCAAAATAGCATTTTTTCTCTTGTGAAAAAAAAAATGATTGTTTATAGTCGAAGCGTTGCGGGGTGGTTTATTATATTAATATTTCATGGTCATTGGAACGCCCACAATTCATAACAAATATTGGAGATTTACTGTCCTGTTTTAAAGTTTCATATTTTTTTAAAATTGAACCCGCCGTCGGTATACCGATACTTTGTAAGCATCGGAATTGCGACAGCTTAAAAACGTCGGAAGAGCGACAGTATAAAAATGTCAGACGAGCGACGTTCAAAATGTCGGACCACATTTCGTAGGAATTGCGACAATTTACAAACGTCAGAAGAGAGACGTTCAAAACGTCGGACCACATTTCGTCAAAATTGTGACAGTTTACAAACGTTGGAGGAGCGACGTCCAAAACGTCGGACCACATTTCATCAGAATTGTGACAGTTTAAAAACGTCGGAAGAGCGACGTCCAAAACGTCGGACCACATTTCATCGGAATTGCAACAGTTTACAAATGTCGGAAGAGCGACGTTCAAAACGTCAGACCACATTTCATCGGAATTGTGACAGTTTACAAACGTCGGAAGCGCGACGGTTTGGGAAACGTTGGAAGACCGACGCTTGTTTGGAAGCGACAGAAAAAATGTCAGTAGTGCGACACTTTGTTAGTGCATTGGAATTGCGACATAATGGTAAACCACGTTTTTCCCGTCTTCGAACTGTCGCTCTTGCGACGACTATGTGTCGAAATAGCGACGAATTGACCGTCGGAAATTCAGCCAAATTTTCTAGTGTGCCATAGGGTTGACCCCATTGTGTTATAATCATTATACCATTTTCACTCATAGATTTACATAAAATCATGACATAATGGTAGAGCCATCCTTTAAATGAGATTCCTAGCTAGATCCTCGCTAGCATATGTTTCCCATCTTGCAAAAATTGAGTAGGCTCAGGAGTCCTCATTTCCACCATGAATTTGTAATGAAGATTCTTTCTCCTTGTTCTTCACTATTTTTCTGGCTCTATACCCTAGAGGCTCCCCACATGTTAAGTTGTATAGTTGCATTTCATGTTGACTATTTGTACCCTTTTGGCCTTGAGTTTTCTTCATTTGGACCCATTTTTAAGGCACTTTTTGACCATGTATTTCTGCAAAATCAACCATGAAATCACTTAAATTCTGCGACTTGACACCTTTTACCCGTGGAAAAAAAATTCCTTTGAGTATCATTGACCAATTTCATCACCTTGCATTGATCATAAGAACGTTCCAATCCAAGGAACTAGGGATTCTCTATTTGGACACATTCTTTCCATTGTACTATAGGCTTTCTTTTATTCCTTTTCAAGATTTAAAACATGAATAAGATTTAAAAAAAAAAAATTATTTCAAAAAGAGCAGGAACGTGACATTACTTCCATAATTGATGGCAACAAGAGTTAGTTGTGTCACCCTTGAACAAAGCACTCAAAACAAGTCTTTCCTCCATCGGGATGGGCTTTAGTTTGACTTAGGAGAGCCATGACCTTGTCATCGAGTCGATACTCCTTTGATTGGTTATCTCTTTCAATCACATGGAGAGTTTTTTTATGCCTCTTGCATGAAAAACTTATAAAAACTTATTATATGTTGCCATACAGTCACATTTGAGTCGTGATTTTGTTCAAGGGAAGTAAACCTGAGTCTACCTTTCTGCAATGTCTCTTGACCCATTTTCAGTCATCCATACCCAGTCTGTCAGAGTTATGTTCAATATCGCATCAACTATTTGGTCCTTTTCTCATGCTAGTTAAGAATGTCTCCATTGAATTCTTTCTGGTGTGTCTGGTCTTATCCAATTCGACAAATTTCTATGAGAGTGAGTATAGATTTTCACCCTAGCCCTATTTCCATCATTGATAGGTGACCTTGCACTCAACATTGATCAGTGTCATGGGTCTTTTGAACGAGTGGTTTCTCTTGTGTTCAATGTTAGTTTACATTATCACATATTAGGATTCATGTAGTACCTTGGTTTCCATTTGAACCTATTCCTCGCCTCTGTGTCAAATTTCATTGTTGCTTGGTTTAGAGGGTTTCTATTGTGTGCTAGACACATCTTGTGTACGTCGAAAACATGCTTCAGAATGCTTACTTCATCTCTTTTCATCTGAGTCCTTCCAAATTATTGGCCTACGGGTTACACTCATGCTGGATTGATGTGGGATTCCTTAATTCCTTCCTTCCAACAGATATTTTCCCATCGAATACAACTCATTTCTCTGGGAACAAGATCTAGAGTCATTTTTTTAGTAACTTATGGTTTTCAGTCATCAATAGCATATTCCTTCTCTATCGACAGTGAGAATACATTAATGTCTCTTGATTGGTAGATTCTCTCAAGTGTTCGACTTCAGCTCATTTATTCACACTTGTTAGATTGTACTGGGGTACCTTGACTCTTATCATCATTATAGGTGAGTCGTCTCGCATTTGTTAACTATATACATCAATGACTAGTAATCAAATGATTTCTCATGTGGTCAACTTCAACTCATTTATTTCCATAGAGTAGAAATGTACCATCTGCGGTCAGTGAAGACCTTGAGTTGTGTCAGCATTTTTGGTTCACTTTTCAATTCCTTCAATTTCCTACCAGTGACACCATCTACCTTATATGTTGCAGTTCATCACAACAACATCCTATATGTTGGCACCTGAGTTGCGTGTAGTACCATTATTCCACCTTTATGAATTGTTACTTTGAGGATAAGTTATGTGACATCAGTGATAATAAATCTCCTTGAGCATCATTGATCATAATTTCTATTTGTGATATTGGAAAATGGACTTGATATGTTCTTATGCAGCTATGATCAGATGATCCACTATGTACTTCTCAATTTTATTTTTACTTGTATACATATTGGATCTACTCTACACTTGATTTGTTGACATGCTTTACTATTTATGAGCATGGGTATGCCTGCCTCAGACATGAGATTTCTTTCTGTTCTCTTCCACCAGTTTTTGATAGGCTGGAATTTGGTGATCTCCTCCCAAGTAATCACATGATTATTTTGTTACACTTTTAACACATTTTGGCCATCATTTACCCCTTCTGAACTCATATATTAGGGGGAATCTATTATAGCATCATTCAACACTCCTGTAGATCTGATGCTATGTTTTATGGCCTTGGGAAACCCTTTCCCTTCAGACTTGATCACTTTATTAAAAAAAATATTTTGAATTCCATACGCGACTCGACCATTCAAGAAATTCGTACACACGTGGGTCAATCTATATATGACCCGCGTATATAATTTAAAATATGAAAAAATATAAAATCCTATTTTTTGGGTGGGTTTACGGGTTTCATCGAAAGCCCACATATAGGAGCTAGTGGCCTAATAGTATCCAACTGAATCAACTGTTTTTGGGTGATATAAATACACCTCATTAGAATTCCTAAACATATTAGAGAGCGAGAGAGAGAGGACACTAATATTATAGTCGATTGGTCCCTGATCAAGTCTGAGTTTCCTTGTGCCTCCTACACTCCAAGTCATAGGAAATCCTTGTTTCCTCATAGAGATTTTCATTGACTTTATATGACATCCACGTGTATATGCTTGAGAGATTATTGTTGAAGCTTGGATTGGACAGATCCGGAGGAAGGTTTCACTTGGAGTCGTGGTCGAATTAGGTTGTATTCTTCCATATTCTTTTGTTGGTATCAATAAAGAAGCTTTTTCTTGTTCCTGAACGTTGTGATCTTATGATATAATTAATGTTATGATATTATTATGTATGATTCATGATTTATATATTTATTCTTATATGATCTAGCATTCATATCATATCCATGCTTTAAACTACTTGTAGTATATATGTTTTTCTTAACTTTATTGCAGGTTTTAAAGCCTTGGAGGAAGCAGAGGGTGTGGACCCTATGGGAATGACACCAAACGTAGGACCTACGAGTACTCTCTACTAACCCAAATTTAGTAGTTTATGCATTAGGACTATGTGATTTATTTCTTCTTGTTGATATATGTCACTCGAGATTTTGGTGTTCTCAACCCTAACCATAGGGAATTTTCTCCCGCTACAAACCCAAACATAGTCACTATCTTTAACAAGTAATTGAAATAGAAGATCAAAACAAATTGTAAAATTTTCTATAAATCTACTATATAAGCTAGCATGATTTAACAATATTCTCACCTTCTTTTTATATTTTGGTGTTGGTAGCTTGGTAATGACATCAATATTTATAGGGTCAATTTGTATTCCTACATCAAATATATAGTTTCCAAGAACAATTATTGTAGTCTATATCTTCGACAATCTATATTCCTCAAAGTAAGGTTAGTTTCTTGACACCTAATTAAAACCTTCTCAAGATTATTTAAGGCTTCATGAAAAGATTTACCATACACAAAAAAATCATCCATACAAATCTCAACACAATCATGATAAAATAAGAAAATATGGCCAATTTAACTCTTTGAAAGGTAACGTCAAGTCCCACTAGCACAATCGGTTGAGGATGGGCCTCGTCAACAAGGGGACCCAAGATAAAAACTCACGGGGGGTGGTTGTGCCCTATGCTAGGGGGAGGAGACATGCTAATAAAAATATAGTCAGCTAAAGGGTTGATGTGGCCTAGGCTGGGTGCGATCCCTAGGTGACTTTGACAGCTGAGATGACCCTGGGTCGCTGCTCCTCAAGCCACAAGTCAAGCTTGGAGGATCATAGACAATTTGACAAACAAAAAAAAGCTCTCTGAAAGGTAGCAAGGGAATTAAATAACCCGAAGTGTAACACCCTATAGGTGTAATTTACCTAGGGGCATGAAAATGTGATATTTTCCTAGTCTTTTGGAGCTATCTATATTTGGTTATATTCACTAAATCTGTTTAGAAATGAGAAGTATTTATTACCAACCAAAGTGTCCAAAACTTGGTCAATGAAAATGAGGGGAAAGAAATGTTTCAAAGTGTCCTTATTTAATTCCACAGAAATTTTCCACTTGTCATTCTTTTTAGGAACTATCACTAGGGGTGAAATCCATTAGCTATCTAAAATAGGGTAAATAAAATTGGCATGCAATAGTTTTTGCAACACCTCTTTTATTGTTTATTTAAGGGCTAGGTTCAATCATCTCTGTGGATTTCTAATAGTGTGAACATCCTCACTAGTATATATGTGATGTGTACACGTGTTGGAATGAATTCCCTTCTTATCATGGTAATCCTGGTAAAATGCACTAACATTCTTTCACAACATGATAATTAATTCTACTTGTTGGGTTTGATCAAGTTGCACATTTAAATACAAATTTTTGCTTGGAATAATATCTATAGGTATAGTGAAATATTCAGAAGAGTTAATGGACGGAAATATCACTGGTAATTATGGTGGATTCTAAGGATCAAAATTCTCGTGAAAATATGAACTAAAAGTATGATCAAGGGAATTAAATATTTTTATATGTTCCAGATTGACAAGAAAGCCTTAAATCTATCTTTCTTTAGTTTTTTTTGTAAGTTGTACAATTTTGTCCACTATAAATTTTTATTTAGTGTTTTCAAGCCTTAATCTTTCCTTGTTGGTGGTTTTTGTGGGAGGATATAAAGTCACATTTTTAACAGAGTCCTCGTGTGAAATAATCATATTTTTAGACCAACATCAAATAAAGGCATTTATGGTAGCCAACCATGGTATTCCAAAAATTATAGGGTATCCTCATGCAAAGAATTTAGGTTGAAATACCATAAAGTCCAAAGGGTACTCCCATGAATCAAGGGAAACATTGAAATCATCCAACACACATCGGAGTTTGATTTTAGATCAATCAACTAGTATTGGGACAGTAGGTGTGGGACAAAGGTTAAGTAATTGTAATTTCTCCATGGTTTGTTTAGTCATTATGTTAATGGTGGCCTCTAGATCAATCAAAATATTTGGGATGAGGACTCAATTAAAATGGACTAACACAATAGGGTTACCAGGATAATTATATTTCTCTATAAATGGCTGACCTATCATCAAGTCTGCTATCTTTCCTACAAATTTAATATCTTTGGGGTCGAACGTTTTCCTTCCTCGCTTTTTGAAATCATTTTCCCTAATATTTTTGGCGTAAATGGTGATATATATAATGGTTTGTAGTAAGGCACCTAGATGTAGATGTTCCTTAGTTATGTTACTAATTCATTTTTAGAGCTTTCAATAGAATTTTCCAAGCCAAACATATGTGGATAAGGAGACGAGCTAGATGACTATGAGGGACCTGATGTTGAAAGAACATGTTGTATTTTATAATTGTTTGTTTTCATGGGGTCTTCTACTTATATTTATATTCAATGACCACAGGGGAGTTTTCTTGACAATCATTCCCAACATAAGGTGTAAATCTTCCAACTATACATGGGTGATTAGGTAGGTAGGAAAGGGTGGTGGCTCAAGATTATAAGGAGGATGATTTAATTTTTTTTTGTAATGGGTAATGGTTGGGTAGGAAATTGAGTTGGATTTTGGGGTTAAGTAGGTGGAGATTGTAGTTGTGGAGATTTTGGAGGTGGTGGAAGTTGTTCCATTAGTTGGGATGTTATTTGTGTAAAGTGTGGTTGTTTATACAATGGAGGAGGTGGTTGTGTAGGATAAGGTTGTTGAGGTTGCACATGGTACTAGTAAGTAGACATGCCCCCAAATTTAGGACCTCACCATCCTTTTTTCCAAGGAAAGTGTGGAATTGGATGAGGAAGGAGCACTTTACAAGACATATTGGAACTAGAAAACTGATATGGATACTGCTGATGATAATAAGAAGGAAATTGTTGCACAGGTTTAGAGTTTACACCCGAGGTTGTTGGTTTCCAAGACATATTTGGTGCCAATGCACATAGTTTCTTAATTCCTTGACCTTATCCTTGGTACATTTCCCTGATCCCAGGCAAAGAAGGAAATTATTCTATTTAATGTTTCTCTATACAAATTACAAAAACATTAATTTAATCTAAAGGGAATTATTAGGTGGATGTTTTTTTCTACATTTAGGATAAAAAATGTAGAAAAAATAATTTTTTCATCTTCTTTATTGTTTTTAAGTTGTAATGTATCCAACTACATACTTAAGTTCACTAGTACATTTGGTCAAAATTCTGACAATTTAGTTTCGACACTTTTGATGTATTGTTGGAAATTTACCCTCTCAATTTTTTAAATACTTCCAACAACCGTCGCTATAGCGACGTTTAGGGACATCTTCGGTATTGTGACATTTAACAACGTCTAAAATGTGACGTTTCGAAAACATGTGTCACTATTGTGATGTTTTGAGAGAAGCATCGCTATAGCGACGCTTATGGAGATCATTGGTATTGTGACGGTATTTGGGACAAACGTCGGAATAGCGATGGTTTGCGGACCTAGCTTGACCAACGTCAGATTAACAAATTTTGTAAACATAACATGACAAAAGACAATATAACAATGCCTATGATTACATGTCTAACATGGTTGAATGGAGCGGGGCGACATTCACATGTATCTTCTCCTCCAGAATCTCCTCTTACTTGAATTTCAGGCTTCTGTTGGAGAGGAGGATGGTGCAAATCATCCAGCGAGTGTGTTTTTCAATGTTGGTTTGTAGAATGGGTTCTTCTTAGAAATGAGATAGATATGGAAAATTGTGGCCTTTCAGACACCTGAACCAGATTCTTGGGTTTAAGAGAATCAAAACGTTTTCTTTCTATAGTGAGAGCCCATCGGGCAACTCTTTGTTTATCAAGCAGGCCCTGGCTGGGCTATATTCATCAGGGGCACTTTCTTTTAACTCTACTCTCTTACGAGACTCTTGAATATGCAACATCATTTTCTTCTAATCAGTGTGCTGAAGGTGTGGTTTTAGTTGCTCGGGATGCGCTTAGGGATTTTACGATTGAAAGGTTGGGAGAAACATTCAATCAGAATGTTATGCCTCTTAGATATACGCCAAGAAAGTTCATTTTTCATCCAAAGAAGAAATAATTGATTATTATTGAAAGTGAATAAGGTGCATTCACTGCAAAAGAATGTGAAGCTGCAAAGAAAGAATGCTTAGAAGCTACTGGTTTAGGGGAGAGTGGGAACATGGAAGTAGAACAGAAAAATGGCGATGATGAAGAGAAGGAGGATCCTCTTCCTGATGAGAAATATGGTTATCCAAAAGTAGAGTCAAAGAAGTGGGCATCTTGTGTTAGAGTTCTAGATCCCAAAAATGGTGAAACTACATGCCTCTTGGCACTGCAGGATAATGAAGCCACATTTAGAATTTGCTTTGTTACTTTTCATGATAAAGAATTGGGAACACTTGTGGCCATTGGAACTACAAAGGATTTAGAATTTTGGCCAAAGAGGCATTGTTCAGGAGGTTTTATTCATATTTATAGATATGTGGATGATGGCAAATCCCTGGAGCTTTTGCATAAAACAAAAATTGATGGAGTACCTCTTACATTATGTCAATTTCAAGGCCGCTTATTAGTTGGGATTGGACAGGTGCTGAGAATATATGACTTGGGAAAAAATAAATTGCTGCGGAAATGTGATAATAAGCTCTTTCCCGATACGATTGTGTCTATTCACACTTATGGTGATCGAATTTATGTTGGAGATATTGAAGAGGTATGTGTCAACTTTTTCTCTATTTCTTTCCACACTTTTAATGAGATCTAATATGCAAGAAGAGAAATGATAATTTTTTTTCTTTATTGGTTCAAAAAAGAGATTTATATTAGCATAAGTTTGAAACCAGACATAGACACAGAATACCCTATAGCTTTCTAGCTTCTATTTTAAATTAGAATTGCAATGTCTCCAAAAACCTAATAGCTACTACTAAAACCAACTACTAGAGGACTGTGAGCCATGTAATGCCATTACTTATGGATATATGTAATCAACATACTTGGGTAGAGGATGCCATACATGGCCTTCCTGATACTCCTAGATGTAGATGACATTAAAACCAAAAGTGCAAGATTAGCAACTATTACCATCCTTTAGGAAATAAGTCGAGTCATAAACAGATTTCAGAGCGTAAGCTTTGAGTTGTCATGAGCCACAAGCTTGTCTCAAGTCTTGGGATCTGCTTCTCCTCCACCATATCTCAAGGAATCTAGACCTTGAGAAATCTACACCATATCTTAGTGAGGCCTTGTTTCTTTCCTTCTTATGTCTATAAAGTGCCTCAATCTTCATTATGCATGTCCTGAAATAGGCAGAGAAGAGTCCACCTATATTTTCTCTTATTTGATGAAAACTGATAAGCTTTCAGTCTGGAAAATCCTTGTCTGAATTTTTTTCAGGTTTTGGGTAACCCATGTAATTTGCAAAAACCATTTTTGACAACCTTTATTTATTGTATAATAAGCTTTGGTACTAGCTTTCATCCTCAAAATTTGTTTAGGATATTTACCATGGTGAGTTATGTTGGAGAGCAAGTTTGTAATAAAAGCACAGTTGGGTTCTTTGAAAAAAATCATAAAGCATCAGAATTGTAGGCATTTTGGGCATGCACCCACGAACCAAATGCAGATTTCACTATTGTTCCTAAAGAATGCACCAGAGGTATGCATAATTAAGGCCTACACTATATTTTTTTATTTATTTTTCTTGTAGTCTATATGTGACCACACTGTGTTTCCTTTGACTATTCGACCAGGTATAGTATTGAATATGTTTGAAAATTTCCCATGTTCATGTGTCCCCAGCTTGATATAGGTATACTATTGAAGATTTTTGACAATTTCCCTTTGGAATAAACATCGTGTGCCATAATGGGAGATTGGTATCACTCAAAATTTTTAGTATAAACTCTGTTTTGAACATCAATTTTCAGCCAAACTAGGGAGAAAATATGAGTGATGATGTAACCATTCCCAAGGGAAATAAATTATCAACATGGCCTCATCAGAAGGTAGCTCAGTTTCAAGGAGATCACGTGAATATGGACAATCGACATACGAGAAATGAAAAGAATACTTATTAGGGTCCACATCTTACTCGAGACCTGAGTTAGAGTTACCAGATGTTGACTGGATCACCTAGTAGGAAATCTCTACCAAACTAAATGAAATTTTGACCCCATAATACTCTACTTCTGAAGGATTTGGTACCACCCAAGGATTAGGAAATCTAAGGGATCCATTGATAATAGAAGAGATCATGCAAATAAGAGCCTCGGGATATGGAGTGGCAGGGGTAGGGTAAATGTACCCATCAATGAATAATCCCTAAAAAAACTAATGCCAACACTCTCATAGGCACTCATAGAATCATCAACAATCCATGGATAGAAGATACTCATAATCTGTAGCACGAACACCCTTTACTGTCTCAATGTTGTCTTCAGGAGACTCTTCATCATATGCTATCGCTGCAGCAATAGCAGCCTCAACAGGTTTTCCCTTCTTGGGGAATGGAGTGAAACCTTTGATCTTCAATTCAAGCAGCAACTCTGCATGTTTCCTGTTGTTCACTATGATTTCTCCATTTACAACTCCTAGGATGAATCTAACTTTATTGTCCAATTTCAGCAAATCAAGCTGAAGGTTGTCTAATTGGAATTTCTTTCTCTTTTCATAGAATTCAAGATGGATATGATGAAATTGCTCCAAAACTTTCTTAGGGGTCTCATATTTATGATTGATTGCCTTTGAGCCAAAAAGATGCATGTTACTTGTACTGATTGTAGTAGTCAGTTTGAATTTCCTTAAAAGGCCCTCTTGAAGTGAAATCTTCATATTCTCTTTAGAAAATGACACCTCTAAATGGACCCTGGTATTAGTATTGTATTCCTTGTAGTCCCTTATGAATGGTTCTTTAATATTATCATTCCCAGTCATCAATGCTTCCAGAAATTCCTTGTAATCCTGAGTCCACTTGCGAGTAGGAAAATCTATAATTCTTAATGTTGTCTCATTAATTTCCTCTATGATGCCACTAATCATGTATGACACACAATTATCCTTTATAGTTGTTCATTCAATTATACCCTTAAAACCCTTGTACCAAGGTGCCAAGCCAATGGTGTAATGTCCAGTGCTCTGGGATGTTGAAATGTCCCTTAATCCTAGGCCAATCAATATATCATAATAAAGTGATAAAAAATATCCATATCGTAGTATAGGCTCAGATTATATCGAGATCCATAAGCTTGTATAGTTTATATGAGGATAGTGTTTCCCTAATCTACATTATCTCATATTGGTATTTTATAAAAAGTATGTTTCAATGTTACTCTAGTGTATACTACAATGTCCATATTCATCATATAGGTTAAGGATAGAGTAATAGCATACAATATTCTACCTAATAAATCATCTTGTATTCCAATAGCTAATGTGGACATAGGTGTAATCTAAGCTCAATACTGAGATATGCTTGTTCCTGTTCTAGCTCGATATCATTGAATATGCTCTTTCCAACTTTGATTAGTGAAAAGAGTTGGATTAGCTTAAGCTGAATAATGTATTCACCCTTATCTCTCTTCTATGATTCCCATGTATTAGTTACAATGATAACAGTTATATGGAACTAAAAGTAGATTGGTATAAGAGACTGTATCGTACCTATGATGCCCATCTTAAGCTTAGTAACTATCACTATATCACCTTACTTAAGCTAGTAGTAAGCTCTATTGAATCTATAAGCATATTGATTTCACTATGCTATTAGTACTAATGAATCAAGTCCATTGAATTAGTGACCAAGCTTTTCTTGATGTAACTACACGTAATGGAATAACACATATTCAAATAAACATGATATCCTTAATACAGGTCTTAGATTATAGTGACCAGGAACTCCATATTCAAGCTAAGCTCCTTGTTATGATGTAATGATGTCTGTTTCCCTGTTCATTTCATACCTTATTAACACTGAACAGAATCATAGTAATAAGTACATAGCCTTACTAGCTCTATGTCAACATGTGTATCTAAACCTTAAGTAGAAACACAGTTTGATTGCTAATGTTTATATAATAGCTGATATTATATGATTGGTTAAGCTTGGCATTGATTTGAGTGAACCATTACACAATCCATAGTGAAAGATCTCTACCTGTATCATGACCATATGAATTTGATCTCTATAGCAGTCTATGTTTCCCTATTCAACACTCTTTAAGCTATATCTTAACCATATTCAAGCTATTACACAGATCAGTCTAAGCTTAGTAATTGATGTTGATGCTGATCCACCCACATATTCTCTCCATGATTCACACTCAAGCATGGTATATAAAGACAATACCCATCCATTTTTATGGGTTTCCTTGAAAATAGGAGTAATGAATTCAACAAGAAATGAAGGAATCTTGAGTAGAGATGGCCAAAAAGAGTGTATGAAGTTGATCAAAAATCCTTTTATGTGTGAAACATCATGATCCTGATCTGTCATAATCATAAGATGACCATATCTCAGAGATTTTTTCACTGTCATATTCCTTTCCATGTTATAGACCAAGGATTTTCTTGATATGTTGAATCTCAGTATTGTCCATTATCTGTTTATGGATGGCTTCCCTTACATTCAGCAACTTACCTCTGAGGGGAAACACACCATAATGATTTCAACCAACAACAGCCAACCCTGCCATCGCAAGGGCCTTGGCTGAATCTCCCTCAGGTAAAATCAGAGTGCATTTCTCATAATTCTTGCTTCCAGCATCATTTGCATCATCAAGTTTGGTGATACCAGTTAACCTTTTTCTCTTGGTTCCATCAGTTTTATTAAGATCCTTGCTCTGTTTGAAGTCTACCCATGATAATATGTTCTCAAAAACTCCACATTTAGCAACTTTCTTCAAAAACTCTTGAGAGAGTTCACATTTTGAACCAAAGTTGTTATGACAAGTTTTAAGTGTCTCATTGGTTTCGGATTCAAATGCTGGATTATCAATCAAAGAATTGGCAAAGGTCCATAAGGCCTCCATTCACATATTTTGTTCAGGAATGCTAGCATAAGGCCTCCAAGATACCAAAATTACCTTCTTTCTATGAGAAAGACAAGTTGATATGCACAACAAATCCAGCAAAATGGTTTACAATTTGTTTAAGAAAATAAGATTGAAAGAAAGATAGGATATTAGTGCCTTTTCACTCAGCATATGGGTGATGACCAAGGTTTCCCACTTCTAACTCTAGAATATCCACCTAGTACTTTTTACATGCTCCAAGATAAACTCAAGGGATATTTCACACCAATAGTAATAAGAGTCTCACTAGGTCAATATTTCCATACCGTAGCCTAATGTATATTTATGGGAAAGATGAAACCAAAACCCTCCCTCTGATTATCCATGCGTAATCCATTTGATAATTGCAATGGGATCCTTTGAAAGATGATCTGCCTGAGAGTTAAATTCTCTGTGAACATGCTGAATAGAAACTGAATGAAAAGCTTCCTGGAGTTCCTTAACTTAGTGATGCTAGTGAGAGAGAACCAGACTATCTAATGTCACATATAATTTAAAACTCTAATTACCACTTTTGAGTCTCCAACAACCTGAATATTTTGAACACCTTTAACCATAGCAAATTTTAATAGGGCCCAAAGGGCTACTTGCCTTGCACGAATATTAGTACCAATACTAGTTCCAATCTTGAGTTAGAATTAATGATCATAATTGTAATAAAGGACAATACCAGAAATATAATCACCCAAAATTTGACATGCACCATAGAAATAACTCCAAGTAATATTAGGATTGAAAGAGGGAACATGCCTAAGGTTGAACCTCGAAGCCCCTGCTTTATGCATTTAGTTACACTTTTTATCATCATCTTATTTTCGTAAGTCTTCTCATATTTGTTTGTAAGAACATATAATATATTTGGAAAAATCTTGCCATCCTCTAGCAACATTCTAATCTATTGTCAAGTGATTAGCACAAGATAATGTGCATTTATGACCAATCCAAGCTAATTGGAGTTGGGATGAGTTGAAGTTGGTAATTTTTGTTCCTTTTCCAATTGAAGCAAGGGAAGGTTATTTTGGTTTCCATTATCAATGACCATATATGCTAATTTGTGCTTGATTTGACAATTCTATGTACAAAGAGCTTCCGTGTTGCTGGAAAGGCTATCATTGGGCATTAGCATCAAGTGTGGATCAATGTAGCTGGGATTGTCGACATCAACCTCTAAGTCTCCAACCTCTCAATAATTCTTAGAAAGGAAGTGAGCATTTCATTTAGGGTTGAGTTCATTCTTATTCATTGTTGGTCAACTTCTTCACAAGGAAGAACAAGTTTAGTATTGTGAAAGAGGCTGAAATACTTTGTTCCATGGGTCAAGTTCAGTTTTTCCAAGGGGTCGAGTTATCCACTCAAGAGGTCCATATTCACTCTTACACTCAGCTGGTCAAATTCTGTAACAAAGGAAGTACAATAACCAGTCACAAGGGAGCTCGAATTTTGTCTTTGTCTTGTGGGCGTGTTTTTGGAAGGTAGGATTGATATTTTTCTCATTTGCTAAAGTTTGTACCTCCTAAGAGCGACATTGTGTTTAAGGACGAGTTGCTAGACAAATTTCCTTGTTGGCTGTAGCATTATTGTGGGTTGATTTAACCTATTTTGGATGCTATCACAATACCTATGTGTGGGTTATGGAGATGCCTTAATTACATGTGTTCAGAGGGTGTCATTTAGGAGAAAAAGGGAGCCATAAATGCTGTTGGGTTTGTACAATGAGTAAGATTTGGTCGTACTATAGGGAATATTTCAAGTTTCATGGCATCAAGACAACATCCTACATTCTAAAATGCAATGAAACATTTCCAAGGGAAACATAGGTCCCCAAAACTTCAATTCAATATATATCACCAAATATTCTTGGCACAGGTATAAGAATTTCATCCCTTATATTAGTGAAATACTTGAATGTCTTCTTTTGCAGTTACCCAAGATATATTTTTAGAGATGCTTCCTTTAGCTATGGATTAGCCATAATTCTAGAGATTTCAAATAATCATTTTTCATCATATCTCAGTCAATACAATCATACTCACAACAATGCAATGCAAGAAATATCACTGTAGTATAGGGTATATGGCATTACAAACTTTGCAACCTCAGGGCAGTATTTCATATAAGAGGAAATTTCTTACATAGGTTACCCATTATTTAGTAAATTGAATGAACTTGATATATTTCATTGCTTCTTCCAATACCAATATGGCTTGCGTGCTTCAAATCAATAGATGCATCTAACAATGCCCAAGCATTGTTGAAGATAATATATCACTTGAGGATTTCATCATTGAAATTGTTGTGTATAAGTAGGTGAAGGGACTCTTTATAAATGATTTCCTTAATGTTTTCTTTAAGGAACCCTTCATAACTTCATATAATGCATGTATTTCCAGAACATTGGCATAGTCCTTTGATGATAAATTTTTGCACAAATGAATTTTTTCCATCAAGGCATACTAAGATCAGCCTTAACAACATCAAAGAAAATTTAATAAAAGTCTAATACATAATTTTTCAATCAGTCCTATGTTTGATTCTCATATATTCTACGATATTATTGCTAAAAGAAATTTAACTTCAAACAAAAATTTCAGAGAAAAACAATATATAGCCTTCAATCTAATGTAATCAATCTTCAATAGAATTTTCAAACTGAAGATACCTTTGGTAACGTTGTCACTAATTGAGGCATTTTAGACTACTTTGGATTATGTTCTCAAATTATTTGGTCTTTATATCTTTCATATGATGTATTTCAACCTTACTATAGCACACCAAATACCATTGGCTTTTATCCTTCTTTCAAAGTCTCGGAAGAGAGCTTATAAAGGCACATACTCAGATAGGAAATATAGAATTTTCTCAATAAATAGTGAGTCTTAACTTGAGAAGTAATATTTCTTTTGCAATGGACATTAGCAATTTCTATTTGAATTTATGAGGCCTCTTAGACTTTATTGAAACATAATAACAAGAAGAACAATTTGGGATTTCTAGCTCTTAAATCCTCTTCAAAATAATTGGCATTATGTTCTTCAATATCCAAATCATAACATATCGAAAACCCTTCATCCTAGAAATATTTCCAATAGGCATAACATAGTGATAACAACAATTATCTCAAAACCATAAAATGTAACCAATGTCCATTTTTTTTTCAATAGGAGACTTCAATGATCTCCTTCAGATTCAAATTGATATTATAAACAAATTCAACCTTCTCTAAAGCTAACTTCAAAATTTTTCTCAAGGTTGTTAAGGCCTCAAATCATACTACTGTATTGAATAAATTAGGGTATGATTTCCTAGGCTTCTAGACTTCTCAGTTTCCTGTTAATCACTCTCGGACTTTCACTTTATTAAGCTTATTTTTCAGGTCCCCTGTGGTTTTGACTAAGCCTTTTTGACCCTCTTAGGTTCGGACTGAGACTTTACCTCAAATATATTCAGCCTTGTCTGATAATGTCTTGAGATCTCTTGGTTTTCTATTTAGGACTTTCGATCCTTCTTCAAGAAACAATGGAGGCTTGGATTTACTTTGTCTAGTAGATCCCATCAAACATTTCTACTTATGGTATACAAGGATAGAATAATGGGTATTAAAATGTTTAAATATGGGTTAACCAGATATTTAGACAATGAATAATGAGGGAAGATCCACTTATATCTGTATTTTTCCTGTTTATGGAACCTACCCAATATATGTATCTTGATCTGGAAAAAGTAAAGATAGGAACAGTAATGAAGAAAAACATGTTTGTCCCCACATTTCATCAGTATATTTTTCAATTTAATAGATCAAATTTATTCTAATCCAATATAATAAAGTACTGAAACATTGCATTGTTCCATTCAATGCCATTATGAAAAAATGGACAAAGAAGGTAAAATACTTGGCATTTGCAGGATTGTGATAGAACTGAAAATGTTTTTTCTAATACCAATGGATCTAAACAATATATTTTTTCCCATTTCTCTAGATGAATAAAAAAATTTCAGTTCGCATAAGCTGCCAAGTTGAGTGGAAGTCCACAATTTAGGGTAATTTATCTCCAAAGAGGGGATTCCTTTTACGGGATGGGGATGTGAAGTAAGTGACTACAACAGGTCAATACCTATTGTCAAGCAGAGTTGTGGAATTGGTAAAACCAGAATATAGGCTGATTACCAAAAGTCATTTGTTGTGGGGGATGCCAAGGTGGATTATATTGAGGTTGGCTTTCTAACACTACTACATTTCGCGGAAATTCCGACACCTGTTTCCGACGCTTTTGACCAAATGTCGGAAATTTTCCCAAATTTTTTCCATCCCGCCCGAAACCGTCGCTATACCGACGTCTATAGAAAAGTGTCGTAATACCGACACTTAAACTAGTGTCGCAATCACGACGTTTAAAGGAAGACGTCGCAATTGCGACACCATGGCCCAAAGCGTCGCTATTGAGACGACTCTAAACGTCGCAACGGCGACACAATGTCTAGGTGTCGCCATTGCGATGTTTGGAGGCACCGTCCTAATAGCGACGCCTTTTCCGCCGTCGGTATAGCGACAGTTATTTTCGCGCTACATAAAAATACCAAACTTATATGGGCGCTGCATAAAAATTCGAAACTTATATGCGCTACCGCAAATGTTTGATGTTGTGGCCGCTACGTTTGACTCTCACACGCGCGATGCTCTCTGCTCTTGCGGAGGCTTGAGCATTTGCCGATCCTTACTGTCTTGAGGCTGCGCGATAGACATTTGCCCTCGCGACATTCGCCTGGCGTTCGCCCTCAGCTCTTGCGAACATCCCCGTCGCCTGGCGATTCATACAGACTCACTATGAGAATCACTTGTCGCCTGGAAATAACACCAAGGCATTTAAGTTCTTGCTGGGCCCTTCCTCCTATAGTAGGGTTGACTCTGTTGGGTTTTAAATCAATTCCAAGTAGTTTTGTTGGCTGTGGGTTCTCAAGTTAGATGTCGAAATTAAGTTCAATACCCTCATGTCTTCATCCTGACACAAAGATTTGATTTTCCCAAGAAAACGCTTATCTAATTTGGCGTGATTATTTCTCCTGGCACAAAGCCTACATTTAAATGAAAACAAGCAGTGCATTTCAACTACAAAAATCTATTAGTGTTCCAAAATGTACATGTGTGTGCTACCATTAACGTCTGATGTATGGCGCGATAGCCCTCATCTTCTGCAGGAGCACCTTGGCTAGGGGACTTGTTCCTTCATAAATCTCTTGAAACGAAATTAGCCTTGACATTCGCCCAGCCAGGCTCTTGCGGAGAACGACATTAGCCCTCAGCTCTTGCAGAACAGCATTCACCCTGGATTCCCCCTCAGCTCTTTCAGAACAGCATTCGCCCTGCATTCGCCCTCAGCTCTTGCAGAACAGCCTTTGCCCTCAGCATTCGCCCTCAGCTCTTGCAGAACAACATTTGCCCTCAGCGTTCGCCCTCAGCTCTTGCAGAACAACATTCGCCCTCAGCTCTTGCAAAATGGTAAGTTCTTACTGCAGGCCCTTCCTCCTATAGTAGGGTTGACTCTATTTGGGTTTTTTTGGTCAATTCTATTGGATTGTGTTAGGCTGTATGGTTCTCTCTAGATGCAAAGAATCAAGATTCAATACCCTATATTATCTTCATCACCCAATACAAGATTTAAATTTTTCCCAAAGAAACGCTTATTAATTTAGCAGCCATTATTTCTCCCTGCTTTAAAAACCCTACATTTAAATGAAAACAAGCATTGCATTTCAACTACAAAAATCTATTAGTGTTCAAATGTACATGTGTGCATCACTTGTGTAGGGTATTCCTTTTCCACTTTCACATTATCCAAGAATGTGTGCAGTATAGTTCATATTTTTTGTGATTTGGATTATCTTGAAAAAGGAAAGGTAAATTATTTCCCATGGAAAAAGAAGGTTTTCCCTTTTTATAGGTTGTTTGGACTTACGTGGAAAAATTTATGGTATGCCTTTCATATTATGTAGTTTAAATATGAATTAACAGATTATTCTACATGAAAAATATAATTACCTATGTGATGTCCTTCATCACTAATTAAAATTATAGGGTTTCAATTTCCTAGACTCTAACTCATCTGATGCTAAATTCTAGGTTCTCATTGGTGGATCACTCTTCCATTGATTTCCTTTCCCTCTGGATCTTGTCATACTTTAAAATTCATCAATGATACATATATTATTTCAAGTATCCCAAAAGGCTTTATAGTAGAACATATTGTGAAGTTTTTTTGACACTTGAGGATTCTTTTTAGAACTGCAACGTGGTCTATGCTATCGAGTTATATATCAAGCAACTTGTCATTAATAACCACACTATGAGGTAGGTTCAACCAGTTTGAACTTGTTGGGACATAGCATATGAAGTTGTGTGATGAGTCCATATCACAGGTCTATTATGGTGAAAAAAGTGAAGACATGTAATGATAGTTATTATGTTAACATTACTAGAAACATTTTAGAAATTATCCATGCTATCAAGATGTCAAAATTCCAGGCATTAGGTGTCAATACTCGTAGCTAATAGATAATAATAATAATATAAAAAAATCACAACTTTATTCTTGAAATATGATTGTTACACATTGGTAACCAAGTTCATGAGTTACTATCACCCAAAGACTGCAAAACAAACTTAAAATATAAATTAAACCAACATGAGAATCAACTAAGGGTTTCTCGACAAAATCATGCCATAACCTGGCATTTTGAAACCCAAATTTGAATCCATCATAAGTAATACAATGCAAACTCAGATGGATTTTCAATGCATGTTTGCATGCTACACTTATTCTCTGTCTAGATATCATTTTTAAATGGAACCATTAGTCAAGCCCACAGTCCTTTTTATGTGAAAAATTTCAGCTCTATTTGAGCTCTTTTTTGCTCCACCACCTCCATAAACCAGTGTTACACGGGGTCTCGCCCCCCCACCTAGGGGTCTAGATTCCTCACCCCCTCGCGCTCCAGGGTCTTGGGGACTTCTAGGGGATGTTTCCCTCACGCCCCCTCACGTCCCCTCACCGCCCCTTTTAGTTTATGGTTTCGTGTTAAAATTTGATGTGCCACTTAGCATATTTGAGAATCCAAGTGATTCTGATTCAGATGGTGACATGGTTGATCTTGATATATTCGTGCAGAAGTTGGATGCAGAGACTAGTGGGGCATTAACTTGAGCATTTGTGCTCATTTATCAGTATGATGATATCATTTGATATTCATATGTTATGTTTTATGTTTTATGTTTCAGACATAACTTATTTGCGTTTAAGTTTTATGTTTCGGACTTGAGTTGTAAACTTCAGTTTAAACTCTATTTTGAATCTTGATATAATATGTCATATGATATCTTAAACTTTATTTTCATTGTACATTGTTAGTAGTTACATTAATGATTATATAGTTACAAACTTACAAACTTACATGCATGATTGTGTGATGTATGTTTTAACTTTTAACTTTTAAATTTGTTTCAATTATATGATTCATCATTCATCGATTTGTAATTTTATCATTTATGATTTATCTTTCATGATGCAAGTGTATGATGACTGTATATACATTCCTTGCAAAAATATAATTACATTTTAAATATTAAATTTTATAATTTTTATGACCCCGACGTCCCCCCACGTTTCCTGAAAATTGGTAGGGAGATTTTGCATAGGCCGCTCCCGCGCTCCCTCGTCCCCTCGCTCCCACCTCCAGGGGACTTGGTGGAACATTGCCATAAACATATGCAAACATATATCATGATCTTGGAATCCATTACATATGTATGTTCCAATGTTCCATAATCTTGCCCCATCATCAATTTAAGAAATTTCCATTGACTATCAAATTATGGAGGGGGGGAACTTTTTGCTGCAACATTTGGCTCAAAATCGGGGACCATCTTCGTATGAGGTGAATGAGAACTATAGATATTTGAAGAAGTAGATTAGTGCCTTTTCCTCTGGCCATGGAGTCATATACAGTCATCCATCACAAAAATTTGTCTTTATTCATTCTCACCTTGAAAGTTGCAAAAAATCATGCCCTAATTGAAACGACACTAAATTTGAAAGATATAATAAAAATGCAAGCTAGAAGTGCCCTATTAATACAAAGGGGAAACCTTCCTACCTACCCTAACTGAGATAAATTTTGATTGAATAGGAAACATGATATTTCCTATGGAGTTGATCCAACAACTTGTTAAATGTATGGGACTAATCATGCATTTGATTTCCAGGGAAACATGCGCATGAAGAGAAAAAGTGCAGAATTAATGGAAAATCCATACATGCCACTTATAAAAACTACACCGAAAGGTCAAAAAATACTTAAGGCCTTAACTTAATTTGAATCCAAAAATGACAAAACAGGATTAGTGAAAACACGAGAGTGGTGTGGGTGAACAACATAAATAAAAGTGAAGATACCTTTCCCCAAGATGCCTTTGTTACCGTTGTATGAAAACATGTTTTCCTTTCCCTTTATACATGCAAGTGAATGCATTATAGGTATGGTGTTTTCCCAGAATAGGAGAAGCCTACTTAAATATATCACTTGTGGATTGAATGTTTGGGTGCCTTAATGTGCAATGACATGTTTCCAGGACTGAATTCAATGCAAGGCATATTTGAAACTCTAACTCTGTCTTCCGGTGTCTTATTAGAAATTATTTCAGTTTTCATTTTGTGTTTTCAAGTTAGATATTGTTTTCAAGTTTTTTACATTTATAATTTTATTGCAATGTGGCAGACTGATTAGGGAAGTACAGGAACAACCCCGAGACGGGATGATCGCGGAAAGAGGCCAGCGGTAGAACATGTAAAGTGCCAGCATTGCTCTATCTTCAGGTATTTTAGTTATTTACATAATTGAAATAATATTAATTTTGTTCAAATATGCAGACACCTAGCCATGGTACGCCTGATGATTCCCTCTTTGAGGAAGAGCTTTTTTCATCCCTATCTCCAGTGTTGTTGTTGCAAAAAAAGGCACGAGATGCAAGGTCGGAATTTAATTCTTTGATAGATGCGCCTCAAACACCTGAAACAGAAGAGAGGATACAACATCTTATGAGGCAGCTAAATAGATATCAGGTAATAATAAAAAGTCAAAAGGATATTTTTTTTGTTCTGCATGAGATGAATTGTGATAGTTTGATTTTTAATTTTTACATTGACTAAACTAACAAAAATTTCTTTTGTATGTAGCATCTTCTGGCATTTGCTGAACCCGGTGTTGGTGGTAGTGGGACACAAGGGCAAGAGATTGCCCAACAACCCTCTCGTACACCTTCTACTCCTTTAGGTGCTAGCCAAGAAACACACCCTGCCCAAGCTGACACCCAGCCAACTGCTGAACGTGTTGGCAATGATGAGGCTGATATGGCCAGCTACATTATTGCGTTTTCTGGAGCTACACGTGTCAGCTCCACAGGGACCATTAATGGCACGTTGTTGGTGAACGATGAGGGTGTCCCTATAAAGCATGTACAACTCCCAGGTAAATTTTAATATTTTAACTATTTCATGTGCTTTATCTAAAACATATTTATCATGATTTTTATTTTTAAATTAATGATAATATCTTCTTTTTCTTTTGGTTTTATTCTGTGTAGGAAACAATGAGTTCTACAGGATTCTGGAGAGCCATGCGTTGGTAATTTTTGGCCCAACCATACGTACAGGGTGGAATTCCCAGAATTCCAACCTGAAAAAGAACTTTTAGATTATCTAGAAGCCCTTTTTGGGGTCGGCACATTTGACAGAAAAGCGGTGGCTCAGGTAGCCGGCAAATATTTGAAATATACCAGGGACACCTATAGGACGCAATTGCAGTTTAACCCTAGATATGAGCGTCCTCTCGCAGTTTCAGAGAGTGAGTGGAGAGCACTCATCCATGACGGAAAAGAGAAAAGGGCAAAGAAAGAAGGAAAAATGCCAACTGGACCCGCAAGGTAAATTACAACTTTAATTCAATAGCTTTGATTTTCTTTATGTCTAAAATAAAAGTGTGCTACGTCATATCTGACTTCAATCTTTTGATGCTAGGTTGCCTGACACCTCAAAGGCAACCAAAGCTAGGATAGAGAAAAAGGGCCATCACAAGCTCGGTCAGGGTGGCTACTTGAAATTAGCTGCAAGAATTGTAATTAAGTAGCTAAACATCTTATAATTAATTGTATCGCCTTCCAACGTTTTGTAATCCTATCAGATATGATTAAAAATACACAATCATATATAATGTAGGGTGATGACTTTGGAACAATAACTACAGAGGAAGATAAAAATATTTCTTTCTGTTTTGGCTATCAAGCTGTAGTTGAACGTCGCAGAAGCTTGGGGCAGGTCCCAAGATCTACAATGCCTGATAAGGTAAAACATTAACCTTTCAATATTTTTGTTTTCGTCCATAAATTTAATGTCTAACAACTTTGTTTAAATCAGAGGAGCAGCACTACCGACGAGGCAAATAACCCAGTTTTAGAGCCAGATGTAGATGATCCTCTCGTGCAACTTGATCATTGTAGTGGGGACCAGGCCGACAATGCTGCTATCAGTGAGGGCCGTGACGGTAATTAATTTCCACTTATAATTTTTTCTAATTATACCTTGATGGTTGTCCTTATAACGTTTTTTGTTTAAATGACGGAGAATGTTTCCCTTGAGGATCTTACCACCAGAGAGGAAGACAGGGCAACAGTCCCAACGGCGACAACTGGTGCACCAGGTAAATAATCTCATTGCAATTTTTTTTATTAATATTACCGAACTAGTTCAATGATATTTAAAAACTGATAATTAAAATTTAATATTATCTGTTTTGGAGGCGATGCCCCGTCACTGGATGAGACCAGACATCGTGACAATGCAACTAGGTCAGCGGCGACAACTGGTGCACCAGGTAAATAATCTCATTGCAATTTTTTTTATTAATATTACCGAACTAGTTCAATGATTTTTAAAAACTGACAATTAAAATTTAATATTATCTGTTTTGTAGGCGATGCCCCGTCACTGGATGAGCCCAGACATCGTGAATACGCAACTAGGTCAGCAGTGCGGGTTGAAAGGCACGAAACAGGAGCAGAGCACAATGATATTGATGATGTAATTAGGAGCTTTAAAAATAGGAAGAAGAAAAAGAAAGTTTGACAATGTAAAATATTGTATTATTATAAGACAAACGTTACCATACTTGGAACATTTTTTTGCGTTATATAAAAAACTCATTTATCATACTATTTTTATATCAAGCATTAATTGCAATGTTTCCTTGCGTACTTTTTGTTGAATTGTTTTTTTACTAGTTATTGAATATTTTTTTTTATGCTCATGAAAGTAAAAATTGAAATATAGATTGGGTATTGGGGAATTGAGAGTGATGTGAGGGGGGGGAGGGGGCCATAAGAGCTTCCACCTTCACGTGGTTGGCCCTGTTTAGTAGAGAATAATTTATTGGAGCGATTTAATCTTGGAGCAAACCTCCCTTGATCCAGCGTAGCAACAAAAAAGTCACTGTTGACTTAGTTGCTACTCTTTGAGATCGTGGGAGGCTTGTT